>OZ026850.1:9787269-10018103 GCA_964023205.1 Lutraria lutraria
GTTCGATCATGGGCAAAATCGCATTACATTTCCAGAAGTTTGTGTACATTCGAATGTCCATTGTCAACAGAATAAGGTAATGAGATCGGAATCTAAAATGAAAGACTGTTGTGATACCTTTAAACATAAAAACAATCAAAGTACTGAAAGTACTGTCGGAACATTATTTTTGTCAAACAAAGTAATCTTGCATAAAAGAACTCGTTGACCATCATTTTAAGCCAACAAGCAGTATTTTACGTTCATATTTAGGGACTCGAATTAATATTCGTAAGTCCGCAGTTTAAACATTCGACCTTCGCAGTCTACCCGGACGGCCCATCGAACGAAAACCGAGAGTAGAACGATTTTTACAGAAACAGGATATGCAAAACAACATTCAGGCGCGCTATTTTATTGGCCAAGAGTGGATACGCGGGTTTAATTCTACGCGTTTGTCATGTATACATTTTAAACCGACATGTATTTATTTTGATACATGACTCTTTCCATGTGGTTACAATAAACTGATTTAGTATATTCACAGTATTTAGTTGAGACCTATTTTCTTGTGCGGCTTCCTTTAACCAAACTGTTTTGGGGTCCAAGGACAGTTATCAGCTTGATGATAATATAGGAACGTGATAAATAACGGGTAAAAAATATTCAAAAGAATAGGGATAGAAATGCTTCCCCCTTCTCAGGGGTGGCTCTGTAATGGGCTCGTTAAAGAACAGATGAATAAATAACTACAGGTATGGGCGAACATATGTATATGTTTTGAATACAGCTTTCTAGATTCTCAATTTTTATCCATGATTTCAGGTTAGGTTGCGAATTGGAATGTATCATATACATTTAGAAGATTATTTCCGTGTTTTTCCACGTGACCAGGTCATGGTGATTAAACTCGAAGATTTTTCTAAAAATCAAAAGGAATATATGAAGAGGCTGTTTACTTTTTTAGACCTCGGTAAGTACATTAATTTTGTTAGTGTGCTTAAATAATTATTTTCTTGGTTTTTACATAAGTGATACAATCATTTCGCATAAAATTTCATTTGTATCTTTAGAGCAAGTTTAAAACAAACTGATGCTTGATAAAAAAAAGCCGTATAATTTTACAATCTGACATATATGTATCTACATTTTGTATTTATTGATACTGGTAACTGAATAGATTGGGACAACACAAAACAGGAGGACACAAACCTACTTAATGGACAGGTCGTTCAAAAGAAAAAATATAATTATGTGTATTTATAAAATAAACGTTGGTGATGCTCTATGTTTCACGATGAAACACGAACAGACTGAAATATGGAACAGGGACAATCTTAAAACGTTAGAGCCCATTGAGGTTAGATAAAGAAAGATATTTACAAATGTGGTTGGTGCCTTTTGTTCTTAAGAATTGTTGCGTTGTGTTGAGTTTTGAATAAAGCTGTGTGGAGCTGAGTGTAGTGGTGCGGTACAGTGTGGAATAAGTGCTGCGGATCGGAATAGTTTACCTAGGTGCGGAGTGCCGCGTTTCGTTGCGTTGTGTTGCAGTATGGTGCGAAGATATGTGCGTAGCGAAATATTTTACTTAGGTGCGAAGTGCCTCGTTTTGTTGCGTTGCATTACGATGTGGTGTGATATGGTGTGGAGCGGTGAAGAGAGGTGTGTTGTGGAATGATTGGAGCGGTGTTGAATGGTGTGGAGCGGTGTTGAATGGTGTGGAGCGGTGTTGAATGGTGTGGAGCGGTGTTGAATGGTGTGGAGCGGTGTTGAATGGTGTGGAGCGGTGTCGAATGGTGTGGAGCGGTGTTGAATGGTGTGGAGCGGTGTTGAATGGTGTGGAGCGGTGTTGAATGGTGTGGAGCGGTGTTGAATGGTGTGGAGCGGTGTTGAATGGTGTGGAGCGGTTTTGAATGGTGTGGAGCGGTGTTGAATGGTGTGGAGCGGTGTTAAATGGTTTTGAGCGGGACTGTGTAGTGTTGATTGGAGTAGTGTTAAATGGTATGGTGCAATGTTGGATGGTGTAGAGTGGAGCGGTGTTGAATGGAGTGGTGCGGTGTTGTGTGGTGTAAAGTGGGGTGGTGTTTAATGGTGTAGAGCAGTTTTGAATGATACAGAGCGGAATGGTGTTGAGTGTTGTGTCTTGGAACGGTGTTTTGTGGTGCTTAATGGAGAGCTGTTGAACGGTGTTGATTGGAGTGGAGCGCTGTTGTGTTTTAATAATAATAATAATATCTTTATTTATAGAAGGTGTACACATTAAGTAAAATATACAAAACATTTGACTTATTTTCAATGCGGCCTTCTGGAAACAAGCAAAATAACATATTAACTAATACATATTAAAATGAATGAATGAGTAACAATAAATACATAAATAAATGAAAGGATATAAGTTAATGAAATTAACTGTTGTGTGAATGAATGGCGGGCGGACGGACGAACGATCGAACGAGCGTACGAAAGACAAAAGGAAATAAACAAATTACTCCATGCATTCACAATTATAACTAAGCAACTTACACACAACATAATGATGATGATAGCATTGACACAAATGATTTACTAAAGAAATTGCAGACATACCCGACAAACACTCCTTGATTGAGAACATGTATCAATAATTACATAAAATGTTGTTGTTTTTTAGAATATGTAACACTTGTGAGCAAACAATCTAAAAACATTAAAAGACTGAAAAAAAAGTCTTTATACCCAGACATAGACATGAATAATTAGGTTATGGAAATTGCATGTTAAGAATAAACTTACGTAAGTTGTACTTAAAAGAATATAATGAATTGAGTTGTCTTAGATTAAATGGCAGTGTATTCCAAACGAGGCTAGCATGATATGAAAAGAATCTTTAATGTATTTAGTTCTGTTTCCTGGCAATACTAGATCATTACGTGCCGTAGATCTAAGGTCATAGTGTTCATTGCTTGAAAAGGTTAATAGATTTGACATATAGTCTGGAAACAATTTATTTTTACTTTTAAACACCATCATTGTAGCGTGATATGTGACTCTATTTTCAAATGTCACCCATTGCAATTCTTTGAATAATTCTAAGGAGTTCGTGTTATATGGCCTTTGTAAGATGATGCGTGCGGCCCGCTTTTGAAGTTTTGAAATCTTATTTATACTACCTATAGAATGAACACCCTTTCCCCACACAGTACAACAGTAATCAAAACATGGAACTAAATAAACGTTATAGAACTTTTTCTTCATGTCATCATTCAAAAATGAGCTAATTTGTTTCATCAGAGCTATTTTCATTTTAATTTGCTTGCAAACAAATGTGATTTGCATATCCCATGTTAAAGCATTATCAATATAGACTCCTAAGATTTTCTGGACGCGCACGTTCTCAATATTTATATTATTTATTTATTTATTTGCATTTTTATTCGATTTTTTGCAGAAATTAACATGCATTTTGATTTATCTGGATGAAGCGACATGTTATTCAAAGTACACCAATTTAAGATTGCAGTGATGTTCTCCTGATTTTGTGAAATGTAGGAGTGTAGAGTGGTGTGGTGTATTGTAGTGTGGATTGGAGTGATGTTGTGCGGTGTATGTTTTAGCGATGTTGAATTGTGTGGTGTCGAGTTGTGTGATGTGGAGTGGTGTGGTTATATTTTGAGGAACAAGACGATGAATGAAATAATGAGAATAATGATGAAAAAATCGAGTCTATGGTTGATAAGGATAAGTAATTCTAACGATGTCCGACGTTTTGAATGTGGGAGAGAAAACAATCTCTTTGTAGTCAGAGTAATTCTTTGTTTTCTTTTAGGATTTTCTCTGCTTTGTTAAGATTTTTCAGCGTTTTATTTTCAGGTTCGTTAAATGAAGAGGCTTTACAGAAAATAGCAGATCCAAATAAAAAAGCTAATAGTCGTAAGCGGAAGGATAAAATCGTCGGCGATATGTTACCAGAAACCAGAAAACTACTTGAGAATTTTTACAGACCTTTTAATGAAAAATTAGTGAAATTATTAGGTGAATCGTTTAATTATAATTAACCGACGGTTTTACATTAAACGGAATGAACTTTTATTGACATACGTTTATTGTGTTTTATTATACAATAGTTTTTGTGCCATATGGGTTCATAGAAGACCCACCAATTATAATATTTATTTGAAATCACGTGCAATGGACACTCTGTACATAATGGACCTGTCTATGTATAAATTGATGAAACTTAATATGATCAAATATGATCTTTGCAGTAATCATCAGTATAAGTGCATGTTTACCATTACAGTTTTTAAAAGTCAGTAGCGCAGACAGCTGAATAGAATGACAATGTACTTAATAAGGTAGAAGCATATGGAAACAAGAACGCTGCGTTCAATAAACGCGTATGCCCCTGGTGGCATGCTTGTGCAGCAACAGCCCATTTGAACAATGTCAAGGTTAATGTCGGTGTTTGATTATGGGTGGATTAAGAATGGTCATAAGCAACAACTGTAGAAGTATCAACGCATTCTATCAAGCGGTATTGGTGCTAGACGAAACGGTAAAATCTACTTAACCTCGTACGGACGGACGGACGGACGGACAGGGCAATCACTATATGCTCCGACATCAAAAGATGCCGGGGGCATAAAAAACAACAAGATTTTTTTGTATATAATTTACCAACTTGCAAAAGAAATGCAGATACTTTCTTTTAAATTTCTAGAATAAATTCAATGCATTTTGAAGTTTTAAAAAAATGATATCAATGTATTTCTAGATGTCTGCACTCTTTGCAAGTAAATATACATAAACTTTTTTTGAAAGAAGACTAAAATATATTTGTACAACCTTCAACAAATTGTGTTTTTTATCATGACAGCCAAAAGTTTAAATTTAGGCAGATATTTAACAATGTCATGTTATTTGTTATTATCAGTATCTATAATCTATTTAACAACACATTCAAGTAAAATACAGGAAAAGTTAGTTAAAAATGTAGGAGCATATGGAAAACAAAAGCATTGATGTAAGCATATAAGGGTGCCTTAATCTCAAACTGTGTTCGATCAGCAATTGTATAATTACAACATATAAAATGATGAGTGTATTACAAAAACAGTAATTATAAATAACAGAGTGTAATACTATGTTGGTAAGAAGAATAAGAACAGTAAAATGACTACAAGTTGATCTAAGGAAAATGTATATGTACATCACTGTACATGCACATCAAGGTAAAATGAAATTATTTCACTTAATCATCATATTGATCATTTATAAGAACTTAATATCTGGTTGACCGCATCGTCCATGAATTCAATGATGACTTCGTTTACAATAGAAGCTGGGAACCAGACTAAATTAGCATATACAGCATGAGAATTATGACGTCATCCTTCCTTGAAATGTGTGTACTGATAGTAATTATTGTAGTAACCCAAGGGAGAGGAATGTTTAGATTTTTACGACTGATTTGTATTGCTCGTTTACGATATTGCATAGCCATATAATTTTTACTTAAATGTACGTAATATTTGAATTTGTGTTTAGCCATTGAATTGAAAAATCGGAACTATATTCTTAGGCGGAAGCTAGGTTAATGGATGTTGTTCGGTATGCAGGAAAAGTAAAAACTGAGCGATTGTTGAAATACGGTAATAACTTTATTGTTCGTACCTAACAACAAAAATACAAGAATGACCAGTCAAAATCTTTAATGAGTGTAAATATTTGGGAGTATATTTCAGTAAAAGTGGTTCATTTTAAATTACAAATGCAGATTGACATATTGTGACTCTAACACATGTCAAAATCAACTAACACCACTGATTGGTAAACAATTGAAAAGAGGGGACAATGACATTTTGCCTCAGGGTTTATAATCGCAGAACTAATTCAGGATGACACTTTCTGCACTGTCCGGATTTTTGAAGTTAAAAAGATTTATGAAAATAGTGTCCGAAATTCAGAAGTTTCGGAATTTACCTTGAATATAGAGGGAGAAATTTCGGGACCAATTAAATCGTCCGAATCTCAGAGGGTCCGGATTTCAGAACTTACACTGTACTATACTGATTAAGAAGAAAATGGGCTACCTTTTCCAGTTATACATAATGTACATGGGGCATAGCTTATGCCTTCTGATGTCAAGTATTGTAGCATTTTGTAATTTAAAAGGGTATTCCAAGCATTTTATTCAAATTTTAAAAAGAAATGATTGCATTATGACAAGACTGTTCAAAGTTTTTTTTAATTAACCTGTATGTTATGGTTTTGAATTATTCTATTGAGTGAGAATACCAAGAATATGTTTTAATTACCATAAATGAAGTAAGGTAAATTTGCCATGGTATGAGAAATCGTTAATACAGTCTTCGAATAAAGCCACATGTCCGAAGACACGCATCACCAGAACGTTGGTTCAATGGAATTATGAGCTAATTGATTGACTAAAATGCAGAAATGAATTCTGCATTTTTCACTAAGATATGGTAAAAGATTTATGTAAATCATAATAAAACCATCATATCAAACCTTTAATGTGTAAGAAATATACTTTTATAAATATTCTAGAAACAACATTTGATCATGCAAAAACAGAATAAGAATCGGTCTGGTAAAAGTTAATTTGGTCTGGTAAAATTTATGCCTTCACAAGACTGAATGTCATTGAAAAAAATTGTTTCCGGGGACTGAATTGTCTTTGTGACCAGTATAAGACTTGTTTAGCCTGAGCCAAAAATTTACCCCTTAGCTGATAGAAATTTAAAGAGTCAACAAAATTTCCTACTTATGTAATAATAAATTTAACCCTTTGGTTACAATTCTTAAGTCAAAAACCTTATTTTGCAAATTTCAAGAGTCAAAGTGCCATTTTAAGGGTTTATTGAAGAGCCCTGATCCTGTTGATTCTCTCAAGGATGTTGCAGATCAAATAAATTTACACTTACAGTAAATTTCAACTAGTTACATACCTATACTTTCGATTTAACTGTTGGTTAATGATGAAATCTTTAACAATTACATGTTCATCTGGCCTTAGTGGTGACTGTGACAAATCACATTATAATGTAACTTCGCTTCAACCTGACATGAGCCTGTGCAGTGCTTTCTTTAAGAGTGACTGTAGACATTGTCACACATCCTCATCTCTGATGTTCCACTTTCTATGTTCATATTACTACAATAAAAAGTAACAACCCTGTAGTGAGTGATAAACATTTATCTTAATAGTTGCTAATGATTTATTCAGCCTAAACTAGGTAACAAGTTGTACTGTAGTAGAGTCTAGACACAAGGTTGTTTGAAACACTTAGTTCCAAATGTAAAAAGTAAGTTTTAAATAAATAACAATGAGGGTTTCAGGACCATGACTTGTCAAAGTAGAATATTCATTAAAGAAATGTGCATCACATAATACTTAAATTAAATTTTATGATGTTCATTAAGTCTCACCTTTATCAAAAATTGCAAATAAAGAAAGAAGCAATACAATACCAATAGGCTGATCATGCTATCAGATTCAGACTATAGACTTCATGACGGAAACTCTCTAAAACTAGGTTGTCCCCCAAAAGACTGAAGAAGGAAAAATATTTTCAGGGAGTGGGCAACCATCTGATTCGTAGACTGGACACAGATAGATCAGCCATCTAGCCATCTGAGTCCTGGCATCATCGTCAGTCAATTCTTTTGTAGCAGTGTGGTAAATTGTATTATAAATTGGCTGGGATATTAGCCCAATTAGCTCAGTTGGTAGAGCATCTGACTAACAAGCAGGAGGTCGCGGGTTCGAACCCGCATCAGTTACATTATTTCCATCATGCTATTACACTTAGGTGTAAATCATACTGTTGTCAAGTGCTGATTAATGTGTTACCATTAGCCTTTTTTCGACAGTTCAGGTTATTTATATTTTGGTAAACTACAACACAATGTATTTGTATACAACTTATGACAAGTCTAAACCCTGTGAGCAATTACACAAAAATCTATCAGACATTGGACAGTCAAGCTAAAAAAGTGTTTGTCCGAAAGAAATCTGTCAGAGTGAGTATAAAACATGTGCTTACCAAGTAAATGAGTTACAGGACAGCCAGTCTGATAAGAAGATTCTGTATCAGGCCAACACACAATCTATCAGACTACTCTGCCTGTCCGGGGCCTTTCACTTAGCCTGAAGACTTCAGCAATTCGACATTTGTTCCAAATATACTGATCAACCTTGATAAACACCGACAAATAACATGAGCAATACCAACTGGCCTGATAAATGCAGGTCAAATTGGACTACTTCAATATGGCCTAATTCCGAAACGGCCCAATTCAAACTAGAGCTGTCACAGAGGTGACTAATACCCCCCGCCGTCGCATTGACACTAAGAATGTGATAGTACACTATACGGCTAAGTTCAAGAGGACATAACTCTGCAATGAGTGGATCATTTGTGGAAAAATGTGTCTTGCACATCTACATTTTATATTGATAATATATTTCAAGTTTCAATTCAATCCCTAGACAAATGTGGAAGTAGTTTGTTCCACAAACTAAGATTGCCATGCTACACTATATGGCTAAGTTCAAGGGCATATAACTCTGGAATGAGTGAATCGCTGGAAATGAAAATTGTTTCTTGCACAGGGATAACATATTTGAAGTTTCAAATCCATCCCTTGTAAAGTGTGGAAGTAGTTCGCTCCACAAACTTTTGATATTTTATGCGGATGGACCGACGGACCGACCGACCGACCCACCGACCGACCGACCAACGGACCGACAGAGTGACTCCAATATACCCCCTCTCAAACTACGTTTGCGGGGGCATAATTATTGTGACACCGACCTGGCAAGACACTACATGTACATAATCAGTAGTTTCAATACTTGGTCGTATCTTAAAACTGTTAGAAACACATCGCTACAGTAAACAAAATACAACTGGATTACGAGCAACCTAACATGACATGATTATTATAAAAATGTAACAAAAACACGAAAATATAAACTATTTTTTTATCTAAATTACATAATTTCACTCTCGGTTTAATTTTTTATTAGAGCTTGGCGGAGATTATATTGGACAGAACAGAACATAATTTTATTTAATAACTTATACATAATCTTGTTACAAACAGAATCAATAAATGCAATAAAATTTGGGACATGTGACATGACAACATGTAAAGAGAAGAAGAAAGACAGACCGGTAATGAAAAATAGTGATTTATAAATTTATAGAATAAGAGGTTGAGCTACGCTTAAAGTTAATATAGCATAAATCAATAAGCATGAATTAGATTAATTTTGTAAAATGCAAGGTAGATCTACTTATGAAAAAGCATAATATACATTATAATATGGGTAACGATTTCAACAAAATAATGTTTTCATCATTATATCTTCAACAACTGTTTACGTAAAGAAAATGCATATGTGAATTTCAATTTGCTAGATTACTTGCATTGAAAAGGTTAGTCAAAGTTCTTTGACGATGATACGAATGCATTACATTGCAGTTCATCGTCAAAGCCACTTGTTCTTTAAAAGCTAACAGAAACGACTCAATCCGAGTCGCTTTCGTTTTCCTATTTAACGTACAAATTTCCGTAAAACAGCAAGATGAAAAGACAAAATATCACATGATACCATTATATAATGAGAGTGAAACATTTTATTTCCAAAAGGCTAAAAAGCCCACAAGGATACAAATATGCATAATATAAGATTGGCGAACAGTGACATTTATATACATGTATAGATATGATTGTACAATCAAAGGAAGTATCATATTAATTAATGATAAATAATAGACAAGAGTACTTCATATTTTACAAGGCTAACGTTTTATATCACGCTCGGAGAAGGTCAATCATATGTAATACAAACAAGAATGCAACTATGTATACTTCTGCATGTTTCATATGATAATTTAAATATTCATTCAATAAAGAATCAACACAACAGATTTTTTTTCACACCGCATGTACACTCAAATTTATCGAGGCCGAAATGTCATCGGGGCGGAAACGTATCGAGACGAAACGTCCGTCATCCGAAGTTAAATAGGTCAACCTTGTGATCAAACGGAGATACGTTCTTTTCGTTACAGTGAGAGCAAATTATAGAACATTCAATAAGACATATGACGACAAAATGACAACATTAAACTCAATATCTACTTATAACCTAAATAATACTTTCATTCGGTCTTCGAAGTAGAAAAAAATCGCGGTAGCAGTGTCAACTACAAATGGCGGTCCAATAGCTATCTGTGAGGTCACGTGACATGGATTTCCCGTGAAACCAGAAAAAATAGTACGCGAAATAGTGCGCGCTGAACACACGAAATAGCGTACGATATTATTTATATAATAAGTAAAAACGGCAATTTATACATTTCAATCATCATCTGCTATTTATTGTTGTGACCACCAACATTTCTTCAGACAGATTGTTGACGGGTATTGATAATTCATTCCCCCCAAAAAAACAAGTTCTTCAACCGATATTAATAAAGATGGTTTATTGTAGATGGCATGATCTAAGGCTTACAAAACTATCCATATAATATATGAAAGTAATAAAATGAAAACGTTAAGGTGCGTCTGATATTGTTTTTTTTCCCATTACCTAATTATGAGTTATTCGAATGTCGCATCGAACAAAACATATTTTCGGATAAGATACATGAACTATTTTTGCGTTTCTAAAAGCTGAGATTTAAAACTCGATTGAGAAATACAAAAAATTAACCCTAGGACCATAACATCATTGTTCTCTTGTTCACAGCACTAGGGCTAAACAATAGGTAATACACATTCCCCTAATTTCAGGCGCGATTAACGATTTCATTTTAATACTGCTGTACTTTATTTTGATAATCTCAGTTTTGACCTAATTTCTTGGCATAAAAATATTATTGGTAGGAAGTTTAGTACAGTACCATTTTGTTTACATACCTTCTTTTCTAACATTTGATTGTGTAACAATGAATACTAGGAGTAGTTGTGTAAAGGTATTGTTTTTGAGATTTTTTATATTGTTTTTTTTTATATGAAGAAGACTTGAAATTGTTTGTTAAAATTAGATGGCATCATGATTGCATACTAGCATTGTTATAAATTTCAAGTAAAGAATTACACTTGAGAAAAAACAAACACAAGATTGGAAAAAATAAGGCCATACTAACTTACAGTGGTCTGAAAATGTTTAATGTGTTCTTTTTTTTATAGTAAAATCTGTAAAGTAAATAGTTACGTAATTAAGATATTGTATTCTTTGTTTTAAAAATAAAGTTATACGTACATTGACATTTAGTGCAATTGATATTATGTAAAATATGACAGAATACATTTCTATCCTTTTGGTCTTTGTTGCTGTTTATAAGATATATTTGTTCATGTTTTTATAAATATGTTAATATTTACGTTACGAATAAAGAATATTGAATCATTGAACCTTGAATCCTAACAGACATTTTAGCTAGTACATGTATATTAATCAGTTTTATTGACCCTTGTATATATGACCTAACACAACTTTTTATATCAACTCGCAAGTATGTAACTGTTCAATCAGTGCTATATTTTGGAGCTGATCTGGATTGGAAATCTAAAATCGGATTTGGTACAGTTTTAATATTTATATATAACTACACCGTAAAATTTTATCAGTTTTAAAATCTATTCACTGAATTTTAGCAAGTTTTTAAAAAAGCTTTAAAAGTGATAAAGCAATTTGAGACCTCCAAAAACTTGTTTTATATTTCACATTTTTTTTTGTTCTTTGAATTTGAGATAACTCTTGTATCGCGAAATTGTAATGTGCAAAATCACTGCATTTTTTCCAGAATTAATCAATTTAGTCAGCTGTGTAGCTGTTATTAATTATTATTATACCGCACGTGACTTATTTACTCTATAGTCTTATGTTACGTCATAGGGTGGCAATCCGTAATGTTACCCTCTGACATTACATTTCGGCCCGCTTGCCATAACGAAACTGTCCTCATGCGCTCACGCGATATTACCGGGTGTCAAGTTTTATTCAATCACTGTCTCATAAAACAAAATAGTGTTAAATATCATGACTATATTATAATACAAAATAATGTTGAATATCATGACTATATTATAATACAAAATAATGTTAAATATCATAACTATATTATGATACAAAATAGTGTCAAATATCATAACTATCTTATAATACAAAATAATGTTAGATATCATAACTATCTTATTGTACAAAATAATGTTAAATATCATAACTATCTTACAATGCAAAATAATGTTAAATATCATAACTATTTTATGATACAAAATAGTGTTAAATATCATAACTATATTATAATACAAAATAATGTTAAATAACTATCTTACAATACAAAATAATGTTAAATAACTATCTTACAATACAAAATAATGTTAAATATCATGACTGTCTTATAATACAAAATAATGTTAAATATCATAACTATCTTATAATACAAAATAATGTTAAATATCATAACTATATTATGATACAAAATAATGTTGAATATCATAACTATCTTATAATACAAAATAATGTTAGGTATCATAACTATCTTATAATACAAAATAATGTTAAATATCATAACTATCTTATAACATAAATACAAAATATTATTAAATATCATGACTATCTTATACTACAAAATAATGTTAGATATCACAGTGGTTCTTTTTCTGATAGTAAACTCTGTAAAGTGAATTCGTAAGATATTGTATTCTTTGTCGTAAAAATAAAGTTATACGTACATTGACATTTAGCGTAATTGATATTATGTAAAAATTGCTGTTTATAAGATGTATTTGTTCATGTTTTCATAAGTATATTAATATTTACGTTACGAATAAAGAATATTGAATCATTGATCCTTGAATCTTAACAGACATTTTAGCTAGTACATGTATTTTAATCAGTTTTATTGACACTTGTATACATGACCTAACACACCGTTTTTATATCCACTCGCAAATAGGTAACTGCTAAATCAATGTTATATTTTGGAGCTAATCTGGATTGGAAATCTAAAATCGGATTTGGTAATGATATTTAATATTCATATAGCTACACCGTAAAGTTTTGTCAGTTTAAAATCTTTTTACTGAATTTTCGTAAAGACCTACATGTATTTGCAAGGTTTTCAAAAAAAAAAATCTTTAAAAGTGATGAACTTGTTTGAGACCTCCTTAAAATTGCTAAACTTATTTTATATTTCACAATTGTTGTTCTTTGAATTTGAGATAACTCTAGTATCGCGAAATTGTAATGTGTAAAATCACTGCATTTTTTCCAGAATTAATCAATTTAGTCAGCTGTGTAGCTGTTATTGCTTATTATACTCTTGTTTGTAAAATATTTTATGATAGACTTTTTTACCAAGTGTTAAAATAACAATTACCGTATTATACAAATACGTGACTGTCTTATAATACAATACAGGGTGTCCCAAAAGAAAGGTAACACTTTCATACATGTCTAATTTTCCTTTAAATTGCAGATGAATACATATTATTTATATAGATAAGTAGATCAAAGATTTTTTGTGTCAGAGAACTTTATAAATATGTTCAGTATGTGCAATTTAATACAAATTTGAGAACAAAGGTGCATTTTTCATCATTGACGTCGTTTTCGTAATTTATGACGTGTTTGATGTGACGACTTTTCATCCTCTTCACTTATCATACACGCACGATGAAATGTTCGATCACTTAAATGTACATGTCTTTGTTTGACTTTCTTTACCTTGTATTTGATTTGTTTCAATCACTGAAAGACACCGTATCTTAACAGATGAACGGTCCAATTATACCATGGCACGACATTGCACACCGCAAGTTTCTCACTGTTTAATGGTCACTCCGCATAAGAATTAGGTCGCTTTTGAAAAGCAAGTTTGTTAATGTGTTCAAAAAGAAGTCTCCTACCTTACAAACATGTGGTTCATACAGGATGGTGGTACGGTACATACATATCAAGTATTGTACTATACTTTCTACACAATATGTTCGGTGATTGAGTAATATTCAGACGATATACGGAGGTGAAATATTGCGGAATATCTTGACCCGCGAGTAGTTTTAACCTCAACCCATGCAACTTTTTCTTTGGGGATATTTTTGAAGTCAAAGGTCTATAGTCCTAAGCCACCAACTTAATAAATGCTGTTGAAGTGGTAAGTTGCATAGATTTCCTCGTGCGTGTATGGTAAGTTAAAAGGATGAAAGGTCGTCACATCAGAAACGTCATAAATTACTTAAACGACGTCAAGGATGAAAAATGCACTTTTGTTTTCAGATTTGTATTAAATTGCAAATTCTGAAGATATTAACAAGGTTCTCTTACACAAAAAAAACTTACATTTTTGATCTACATTTCTATATAAATATTATGTATTTATCTGCAATTTAAAGTGACAATAAACATGCATGAAAGTTTTACCTTTCTTTTGGGACACCCTATATTATGTGAAATATCATAGACTGTCTTATAATACAATATTATGTTAAATATCATAGACTGTCTTATAATACAATATAATGTTAAATATCATAGACTGTCTTATAATACAATATTATGTTAAATATCATAGACTGTCTGATAATACAATATAATGTTAAATATCATAGACTGTCTGATAATACAATATTATGTTAAATATCATAGACTGTCTTATAATACAATATTATGTTAAATATCATAGACTGTCTGATAATACAATATAATGTTAAATATCATAGACTGTCTGATAATACAATATTATGTTAAATATCATAGACTGTCTGATAATACAATATAATGTTAAATATCATAGACTGTCTGATAATACAATATTATGTTAAATATCATAGACTGTCTTATAATACAATATAATGTTAAATATCACAGACTGTCTTATAATACAATATTATGTTAAGTATCATAGACTGTCTTATAATACAATATAATGTTAAATATCACAGACTGTCTTATAATACAATATTATGTTAAATATCATACACTATCTTATAATACAAAATAATGTTATATACCATGACTGCCTTATAATACAAAATAATGCTAAATGTCATGACTATCTTATAATACAAAATAATGTTATATATTATAAAGTGTCTTACAGTACAAAATGACGTTAAATATCATGACTATGTTATAATACAAAATAATGTTATATATCATAAAGTGTGTTACAGTACAAAATGACGTTAAATATCATGACTATCTTATAATACAAAATAATGTTATATATCATAAAGTGTCTTACAGTACAAATTGATGTTAAATATCATAACTATCTTATAATACAAAATAATGTTATATATCATAAAGTGTCTTTCAGTACAAAATGACGTTAAATATCATAACTATCTTATAATACAAAATAATGTTATATATCATAAAGTGTCTTACAGTACAAAATGACGTTAAATATCATGACTATCTTATAATACAAAATAATGTTATATATCATAAAGTGTCTTACAGTACAAAATGACGTTAAATATCATGACTATGTTATAATACAAAATAATGTTATATATCATAAAGTGTCTTACAGTATAAAATGATGTTAAATATCATGACTATCTTATAGTACAAAATAATGTTATATATCATAAAGTGTGTTACAGTACAAAATGACGTTAAATATCATGACTATCTTATAATACAAAATAATGTTATAAATCATAAAGTGTGTTACAGTACAAACTGACGTGAAATATCATGACTATCTTATAATACAAAATAATGTTATATATCATAAAGTGTGTTACAGTACAAACTGACGTTAAATATCATGACTATCTTACAATACAAAATAATGTTATATATCATAAAGTGTGTTACAGTACAAACTGACGTTAAATATCATGACTATCTTATACTACAAATAATGTTATATATCATAAAGTGTGTTACAGTACAAACTGACGTTAAATATCATGACTATCTTATACTACAAATAATGTTATATATCATAAAGTGTGTTACAGTACGAAATGACGCTAAATATCATGACTATCTTATAATACAAAATAATGTTATATATCATAAAGTGTCTTACAGTACAAAATGACGTTAAATATCATGACTATGTTATAATACAAAATAATGTTATATATCATAAAGTGTCTTACAGTATAAAATGATGTTAAATATTATGACTATCTTATAGTACAAAATAATGTTATATATCATAAAGTGTCTTACAGTACAAAATGACGTTAAATATCATGACTATGTTATAATACAAAATAATGTTATATATCATAAAGTGTCTTACAGTATAAAATGACGTTAAATATCATGACTATCTTATAATACAAAATAATGTTATATATCATAAACTGTCTTACAGTACAACATGACGTTAAATATCATGACTATGTTATAATACAAAATAATGTTATATATCATAAAGTGTCTTACATTATAAAATGATGTTAAATATCATGACTATCTTATAGTACAAAATAATGTTATATATCATAAAGTGTGTTACAGTACAAACTGACGTTAAATATCATGACTATCTTATAATACAAAATAATGTTATATATCATAAAGTGTGTTACAGTACAAACTGACGTTAAATATCATGACTATCTTATAATACAAAATAATGTTATATATCATAAAGTGTGTTACAGTACAAACTGACGTTAAATATCATGACTATCTTATACTACAAATAATGTTATATATCATAAAGTGTGTTACAGTACAAACTGACGTTAAATATCATGACTATCTTATACTACAAATAATGTTATATATCATAAAGTGTGTTACAGTACAAACTGACGTTAAATATCATGACTATCTTATACTACTAATAATGTTATATATCATAAAGTGTCTTACAGTACAAAATGACGTTAAATATCATGACTATCTTATAATACAACTAAAAACTGAGCTATATCATGCATGATAAATTTTATTCATCGACAAATTGAGTTAAATTTTAAATACATAAACATGTTGGTGAAAGTTATAAATGAAATATTCAATCCACTGTATAGACAGATTAATGTTTATTTTTGTTTATTAATCAAGGTGTAAATCATCACATTAATTTGTGTAAATAGGCACATGCAAGCGATTTTAAGTTCGCAATGTATTATTATAATAGCCCAATGGCTGCATGATGTATGACCCACAAGTCATGTTCGGCGATCTCCACGTCAAGGTTTAATCAGATTGATTGTAAAAAGTCCCTGTGGGTGTCACTTCTACTTAATATATTGAAACTAAAAAGCTAATAAAATAAAAGAACATGTTATAAAGTTATATATTTTTTATTTATGATAAGAGAATATTGACTATCCTCCTATGACATTCCATTTTCATATTTTGATCTTTTGTCTACCTCTTGACTTATAATAAGTAGAAACCTACAGATACAATTAAAATTGTTAAGCATACACAAGTATAATTATGTCATCATGCACTGGATCCTTCTCGATAGTCATGAAAAACATGTTATTTTGTTTTTTAGTAGTGATACTTCTCCCACAACATTTTAGAAATAATATCACATATTTAGAAAAAAAATTTCCAACGCATTTTTCCAATAATTCGTGATAAACTTTCTTCCTTGGTAGCAACCACCGCCTTACTGTATTTTATTATTTAAAATATTGAATTAACTAACAATTTCGTACATTGTATTGTTTCATTGTAATGCCTATCAAAATATTAGAGATACTCTTACTATTAAAGCATGTGAAGTAAATAATAATTACCTGAACCTCAGTGACCATGAAAAGTTAATATTTGTACTGTCTGATATGAATATGATTAAGATCAGCGCCAAAACCTGTTTTATGATTTTAAAAACTAGATATGATTTTTTATACAAATGAAAATGTCCTTTTATTGATTTTGTATGTTTTTTCTTCTTCTTTTTTTTTAAGTGTAAATTGCAGTTTTATTATGTATATCAATATAAATTACAATGTACATGTACAATGTAATTACTGATAACAAATATCATACTGTTGTCTATATTTTTAGGACTAATTGAATTTACTTTTTTTTTCCTATACTTAAGTGCATTACGTCATGTATGTTTTACGAAATCTATCTATTCAGTCCATAGTTATTGGGATTTCTAATGAACAATATCCAATATTTAGTTTACTTCATGAAATCCTCTATTTTGGTATTTTCATTTTGTATTTTTATGTATAAGTAAATATACAATCTTATCAGACTTTCCTTTATATTAAATACTATTAAAACTAGGGACTGCTGTTTAGATAGGTTTCAAGGATAATAATTTTGTCAAATAGTTGTTTTATGATTCTAGTCTCTTATAATTCTAATCAGAATGACCACCTATTTTATTTGTTTTTATATATTGTATTATATTTGTAAATGTGGATGAGACTTTAAATAAATAAATACATTTATACCTCGTTTTAGTTTGTTAATACTATGTTCTATATTGCTCTTATTGTCATGTACAAACATGGATTGAGTAAATAAAAGTTTGAAGTTTTAAAGTATAGCTGGCTAAAGGATTAAATTGATATTTCTCAAACCCTATTTAAGACGTTTTAAGATAAATCCGTCATACTATGTACACACAATATAATTATAAATATTATTAGATGTAATACATCCATTATATACTGTAACAACAAAACGTTAATAGGAATTGTTACAGAATAATACCGTGAACTGTTTTATTCTACTAAAGTCTTGGATTTTAATAACATCTAATTAAAACTAAGAGAAACATGGTGACAAGTTATATGCTAGCTACTTGGAAAAGGTAAGAAATTTTATCATTGTCAATATGTTGCCCGTCGGGGGGGGGGGGGAGGGCGGGGGTTGACATTTTAAAAAGTTTGATGTCTAAATCCCCACCCTAAAGACAACCATATTCGTCTAAATCCCCACTTTAGAGCCTACTCGGTGTATCAAAAACAAAACCCGGCCAAAGTCTATTTCGCGGGACCCGGAGTCATTAAGTTGATTCCCGCCTGTCGGAAATGGTCTTCTGTCTAAAGTCCCGTGTATGCCCGCTGCCCCCCCCCCCCCCGGCGGGCAAAATATTGACAGGTGCATAACCGCGGTTGTAAGAAATTTGGTAACCTCAAATGACCTTTCCTATAGTAATCAGTATGCAAGACAAAACCTTCCAAAAAACAGCATAAAAGATCGACTCATATCATCCAAGATCAGACTAGGATAAACTGGTCAGCAATGGTCACCTTCACCGTCATAAAACACAATGGCATTATTTACAAATAAATAAAACACGACATTGCAAAATATTAAGGACATATCCGAATGTTGCTATTGCGCATCTTAGTGCGCAACTGTGACGGTAATTTAAACTAATTTTACTATTAAACATATAGGCGAAATGAAAACGTATAGAGAAAATGTTTAAAACTGCATAATCAAAGCATACGATAATAGAAACATTTTAAGCGAAAAAAATGGGGGTCGCTATGCTCGTTTCTGAGTTATGTCCCCTTGAAAGTGACTTTTTTGGCATATTTAGGTTAGTTCAAGGGCAGACCACTCATACAAAAATCTTAAGTACCATATTTTCACTTTTGCTTTATGTTTCTCATTTTATTCTTGGTGAAAATACAAAAGTTCATGCAATTCAGAACAGAACCACTCATTACCATTTCTTGAAATGTTGGGTGATTGCATGAGAAGAAGACTACATAATAAGGAAAATAAATAAGGCCTAGTTTTCCTACATTGTGAATTATCTGCCCTTGAAATGACCTATAATAAGTAAAATGTCACAGTCAAGGGCAGATAACTCATAAACTAGCCTCGTGTCCCAAATTTTTGTGTCGCTTAAAATGTTTTTATTTTGCCTATTTGCCTTCGTGTGAAATTGTGGAAACATAACTGTCAGATATGTCCTTAAAATAGGTTTTGGCACAATTACGTATCACATCAGTTTTAGTGAACAGAAATATCAGTTTTTCAGCTTTAGACATTCGTAGAAATGTACTATAGATCTGTACCCTTAGCTTTCTCAAATATGTTTTTCGCCGATCTTCATACATCTTGAATCATGTATTTAACGATACGCTACATGACATATATATTTTTTCCTGTATAAACATGTGGAACGGGTAACAGTAAGATAAACGAAAACTATCGATTGTAGTACGAAGCTAAAAATAACCTTAGCGATAAGATTTTCAACTGTGGAAGTATGTTATCATGCACGCTGCAGACTTCGTCTCGAGAGCGCTTTCAGTAAAACCAACTTGTATTTTTACATGCAATTATTGCTTAAAAACAATAATCTAATAATGGAACACTGACGTAACACTTTAAGCTTATATAAACCTCAATGTTTTGCTGCGGATATTTTCGATTTTTTAACGTTTGGTGCGCAAAATGGCCATATATATATATATATATATATATACAAGATAGAGTGTCGATGTGGATGAATTTGAGAGAAAAAACTTAGTTTGCAATATTGGTGATTAAATGTACATTTTAGTGCATTTCTATTTATAAGCGATCTTTCAAGACAACATGGTAATAGGTACAATATTTTCTCATTTTTCCCGAGTATCACCAATATGTAAATATTATATTTAACCACCTATATTACAAATTATGTTTTTTTTTTTCAAAGTATGACAAAAATCCGTGTTTACACCTTAACTTTTCAATGATACCATTGCTTTTGTAAAAAAGAAGTATTTAAATGCGAAAGCGCTTTCCATTAAATCAGTGTCTTTTTACATGCACTTACTGTTTAAAAAAAAAAATTAACACTAAAACACTTATTATAAGTACTATTTTATTTTGCCAATTGTTGCCTGCATATGTTTGTGTAATATTCTATGTTTATATATTGTATAAATGATGACAGTAAGCTCAACGCTTCAGTCAATTAGTTGATATTCTGTTCTGTTCTGTTCCTGTTTAAAGGCGATGGGGGTAACGTACAGTACTATTTTTCCCCACGTGTGTCATAATCATCATTAATGGTAGATGTTTTTCACACGTATGTTTTATAGGTACGTGTTTGTCTCACGCGTGTGTCATAATGGTACGTGTTTGTTACACATGTGAGTCATAATGGTACGCGTTTGTCACACATGTGAGTCATAATGGTACGTGTTTGTCACACATGTGAGTCATACTGGTACGTGTTTGTCACACACGTGTGTCATAATGGTACGTGTTTGTCTCACACGTGTGTCATAATGGTAGGTGTTTTTCACACGTGTGTCTTATAGGTACGTGTTTGTCTCACACGTGTGTCATAATGGTACGTGTTTGTCACATATGTGAGTCATCATGGTACGTGTTTGTCACACATTCGTGTGCGTCACAATAACGGTTGAACAAGGGTAAGATAAATACTACTTGTCAATCGGTCGCCGTATACAAGTATATATATATATATTTAAACTGAAAATTGGTGAAAAAACGGCGTTAAACATCGAAAACTCGCCGTTGTTCAAAGCAAATTTATTTTCATTCCAGATTAGCTGTCAGGTGCGCATGAGGTTCCGATGCTGAATATATTTCACAGCCTATCGTGAAAGTCCTATATCCGAAAATGTTTGATTTCGTTGATCGGCTGGTAAGAATATTTTGTGTTATAATATTCGGATAAACATTGTGTAATTCAAATATTCTATATGTTTTTATGTAATCTTAATAATCCCCTCTCTCAAATAGGGACTTAGAATATTTTATGTGAATAACTTTTGGTCTCCAATCGGAAATTTTATTTGTAAGATTGTGTAAATGATTTTCGCTTTGTCGAATTAAAGCGAATTACCACTAAAGAATTCAGACAAAACCTCCATTATTCACCGAACTTACATCATTGTATACTGCGCTAAATACGAGGAGTGATCATTTGAGTTCGTGGACAACCAAGCGTATAAAGAAATGCAAGATTTTAAGTAAGAATTAATACAATAATGAAGTGACTGAAAGTGTACTACATATCATTATAAAATTTCATATCGAAAACACCAGAACTATTCAAATAACACATGTTATTGTACAACCATTGACATCCCATCGCCGCCGGAACAACGTTATCCATGACGTCAAGTCGCATTTTTTCAAAATAACACCGTTGAATTGCACACAACGTTCATGTCTATCGACCCATTGTTTGAATGCGTTCTTGTAAAATGACATATCAAATCCCCTTAAGACATTGCACGAGACTGGAGCTCTTCAAAGCTGGAGAAATGTCGAACCTTCAAATATGATTTCAATTCGGGAACAGAAAAAAGTCACACGGAGCTAATTCTGGTGAATACGGCGGGTGTTGGACAATTATAGATAACTGGGTGTCAAGTGTCCGGTGACTTGGGGCGTTATCCTGATGTAGAATGATGTTCTCCAGGTCATCATGCTTGTCTGGTCTCTTCTATCTTATCGCTGTCATCAAGTTCCGACGGATAACCTGAAATCAATTTGACAAATTTGACATTCGACTCTTAATGTATTTTGTTATTCATAATATATTATAATAATTGTTATCAGCCAAAATGTTCATATTACATGCACATTGCATTAATACTTGTAATATAAGTTTATCATTTGTTATCATTCATATTCTATTCCAATACACGACGTCGTGTAATAGATATATTAATGTAATGATATTAACCTTAGAATAGTAATTTGCATTGACTGTTACACCGCATGGCACATCGGGACAAAGAAGCGAACCCTGGCTGTCATAAAAATACAATAAACATATGTTTTCCGAGTGATTTTCTCATTCGAGCCTTTTCGGCGGTGGTAAATTGACGGTCTTCCATTGGCTGCTTTGTTGCTTGGTCTTGTACTTGACTTAATTTCCAAAAAAGAGTATCAAAAAACGGTATAAACAATGGTTTAATATCTCGGTTCGTTTTTAGGACACAATTATGCAGTATACTCTTTTTGGGGCGTTTTGTGTGGTGTAGAGATGAATTCAAGTTTATTAGTTTTCTCTGCATATAATGCCTCTGTGTAAGAAATAAGAAAAATCCATACTGACCGAATTATCTATCCGAGTACAGCTGATCGAGGACAAATAACACGACCAGTATGAATTTCCCTAATTTATAACAATAATATAGTAATACAGTTACAGTCGGGGTCAATATGACATTCTGCCGGTGAATATCACGTATTTAACGCCTCACTGGTCAATAACAGTTACTGTTTTCTTGTATCAAAAGTCTTTGATTTAAAACCATTCAGGATATACATGTAACATTCAGATTCATATTAAGGTGAATTATTTGATAACCAGCAATGTTTTTCAATAATAAAGGAAGATTATATCACAAAATAACGACTTATAATTCTGATTGATGAATATTGACCTGGTTAGGAAATTCTAAAATTTCCATTAAATACCATGTTACACCATTGAATAAAAACATTTACGGTTTGCGATGGACCAGGCTTTAATCCAATCAAAATGTCTTTATAGATCATATAATGTATAGTATTAAGATTTTATTCTTATATTTCAGATGCGGCGTAGAACTTTAGTATTGTTGATCATATTGTGTATGGGTTCTCTGTTTTGTTTCAAACTATACACAGACTCTTACCTGTTCAATACAACGTATTCTACTGTATTCCGGGGACAATATAAACAGGTACACGTGTCTAACAATACTATGCTTACAAACATTTGAAATTAGTTAAGACATCAAAATATATTCCAGCATCTTATTAGTAAATAAAGTATAGCCAGTGATTCGGCAATACAAGAAATAACATTAACAAATGCGCATCACTTCCGTTACTTATTCAACTATGTCGAGTCTAATCTCATAAATACAATTGCATATTCACGTGCTTATGCTCAAATACATGAAGTACCTTACAAGTATTAAATTTCGTTTGGTCGGCTCCAACGGTTTAGTACAGGTAGATTTCTGTATCCAAAATGACAATGTACTGATCGCGTTAGAAATGTAAATACATTGTAGCTAACGAAAAGCCTGTATATTTATACAATGACGTTCTCTCATAAATACAGACTACCAAATTAAATGATAGTTGTCAAGAAATTCTCAATGCTATCAAAAGTCCGCTCTTGTATTACAAGATGTTGACTCAAAAACTAACATATACTGTGCAAAACATAGTCATCACTCATCGGAAATACTGGAACTATTTAATGTTGGAATTTAATGAAAGCAAGACGGCGCCAATTTGTACCACAGTGTTAGTTTGTACGCTTAAACAATATGTAATACAGTGTTCCTCGCTTAAAACACAGTCAAACATTACGATAATTGCTTTTAGAATTTCAGCAGCACATTAGAACCATTTGCTAAGAATGTGGAGTTACAGAATAAGCCCGGAGAGTTAACGAAAGCTGTAAGATTTTGTTTTATTTTGTTTGATTGTTTTGTATAGTATTTTAAAACATTACTTTCTTTAAGTACTCGTAGTATATAAATCATGAGTAATTAAAGGTATTATTGTTCTACCGTGCTCTATTAGTACACCATGTTCAACTGTGTGTAATATAATACTACAGTAAATCCTTCACAACCGGACTCTATGAAAATCGGAATTCTCGGATATTTTTTCAAATCGATTTTTTTTCTCTGAAAACAGGATTTCATAGAAGAACCGACGTTTGATCCAGTTCGGAAGGGGTCCGGATTGAAGGTGTTTTACTGTAGATTTATAGATTTTATCAATTAATTTATCGTAGACACGGCTTCGGCAATGTCTCTACATAATTAATCAGCTGTAGCAAAATATGCGAACATATTTCTAGTTCGACTCAAATCACATAAATTCAATTACATTTTCACATATATTCAAACCTGTTAGCTGTCTTCTTCGAATTAAGGCCATCATGTGAATGAAGGCCATTCTTCTAAAAACCGTAATTGGTTTTTGAGAACAAAATGACCTCCGAATAAAGTCCCTTTGTCAATGAAGGCCACGTTTTGTCTTTCCCAAGGTTGGCCTTTGTTCACTTAAGGTTTAATTGTATATTCGCCCCAATACAATAAGCACTGTATTTGTTAGGCTTTAACGGTTAAATAATCACAATATATATGTATGCTGTCATATATAATATGTATGCTGTCATATATAATATGTATGCTGTCATATATAATATGTATGCTGTCATATATAATATATGTATGCTGTCATATATAATATGTATGCTATCATATATAATATATGTATGCTGTCATATATAATATACATGTATGCTATCATATATAATATATGTTTGCTGTCATATATAATATATGTATGCTGTCATATGTAATATATGTATACTGTCATATATAATATGTATGCTATCATATATAATATATGCATGCTGTCATATATAATATGTATGTATGCTGTCATATATAATATGTATGTATGCTGTCATATATAATATGTATGTATGCTGTCATATATTATATATGTATGATGTCATACATAATATGTTTGCTATCATATATAATATTTGTATGCTGTCATTTACAATATATGTATGCTATCATATATAATATATGCGTGCTATCATATATAATATATGTATGCTGTCATTTACAATATATGTATGCTATCATATATAATATATGCGTGCTATCATATATAATATGTATGATGTCATATGTAATATATGTATGCTGTCATATATAATATATGTATGATGTCATATATAATATGTTTGCTGTCATATATACTATGTATGCTGTCATATATAATATATGTATGCTGTCATATATAATATGTTTGCTGTCATTTATAATATATATGTACGCTGTCATATATAATATACATGTACATGTATACTGTTATCAAAATAACGATTCTTGTTAATTTTAGAATCTCAGCAGAGCAATGGAACATCTGTCGAATGTGACGATTCGGCATAACCCCGAGGATTTAATGAAAGCTGTAAGATTTGTTTTTATTTATATTTTTGTGTATAAGAAGTAAGTAAAGAAGTAGTAAGTACTGATGTTGTTATTTATAAATAGTTATTATATACACTTTACAGTAGGAAACGGTTATACTGGTTTCCAGGGGGCCCGACTTCTCACTTTATTACATTCATGTGTTACTACAGGCAAGCCTTCATAAAAGGAACATTTCTAATCCAGAATCCTCTTTTAACCGCACACATCAACTGGTTCTGACTTTTATTATTCGGTACGAATACATAGTTATTACCATTTCTCAACTATCACTCTGTTTTCATTTTTCTGCATACCGAACAGCTTCCATTACATTACTACAATATTTATTATTATCCAACGCATTATATAAATGTTAATTCGTTATTTTTTGCTGTTTCACCAAAATAAGTTTGATGCTTGCCAGGATTTGAGTCATACTGCGAACTGTTGACCGGTCAACAGTTTTGGCTGTGGACTGCTTCGATATCGAGTGTTTCCGTAATGAACGTTGGTTAACAATTAGACCATTCCGTCAAGGTGGAACCTACCGATTGCAGTTGGGGTTATAGTATGGCAGTGTCTTTTAGACTATACAAGCTTTATATGATTCTGATTTCTGCAAGCGTTTATATCATTCTGATTTTACAAACGACAATATGGTGATTTCGTAGAAAATTTCAAATCTAAATCGTTTCTGAAGATTTTTCATACGAAGAATGGAATAAACAATAATATAAAAAATATTTATATAATGCGTTAGGTAATAAAAACAGTTATTTCATGGGCATTTGTTGTACAGTCAAACTGTGGCCCTCGGTGTCGGAGTGACATTTTAAACTGTTGCCCTCGACCTACGGCCTCGGGGCAACAGTTCAATAGTCACCCCTCCACCTCGGGTTCCTTGCTCCTATTGTAAACGTATAGAAGTCATCACTGGATTCATGGACGATGCGATGATAGCTGTGAGTCAACCAGATATTTAGAAAAGTGGTTCATTGGGAAATTTTAATCGATTTTAAAATTTAATGCTAATAACGTGTTACTTTTTCTTCGAGCATTCTTCATATATGAGATATTACATTCTGCATAAGTTGAGTATACAAAGGGGCAGGTAATGTGGACTATATAATATTATGTTAATTGCTGAACTACTTTTGGTAATCAGATGGGACACACAGATCAAAGTACTGAAAGCACATGGAACGGGAACAACTTTAACAACTGCATAGCGGTTGTAGAAAAGCGTTAGTAGTACTTTAGTCTGCATCAAAATTCATGCGCGAACTATCGTTCGGTTTCCAAAACTCTGCCCAATACCCCACTCTACAAAGAAATTCAACTTTTGACTGCTTTGTAGTTCCGAACAACAGCAGAACCTTCTGAGCTGTGATTTATCATGTATTTAAAATTAGAACTTTTTGCAATAAAAATACAGACACATGGTTTGAACAGATTGCATGCTATATATAGTTATATACGTGTCTACCTCACGATAGGTACAAATATAGTTTCTCTTTTTTTCAGGGTCCTTTCAAATTCTTAAAAAAGTATAAAAACCCGTGTTGGCTAAACCCTGATCGCGTTAAAAACAAGAAAGCATTACCTGTACTATGCCTTCCATACTTTTTCATGGTGGGTGCACCAAAGGCAGGGACGACCGACATGCACCGCAGACTGGTGCAACACCCACAGATATCATCACGTGCACGGAAAGGAACTCATTGGTTAACAAGGATACGATTTAATTCAAGTAGGTACCACGTAAAACTCTGTACGATTGTATAAACAAGGAAAAGTAATCTTAAAGTATCATACAATAAAAATATGTACATGCATGTTTACACATAATTATGTAATATAAAATATGTACATGCTTGTATACACATAATTATGTAATATAAAATATGTACATGCATGTACACACATAATTATGTAATATAAAATATATACATGCTTGTCCCAACTTCTGAGCCACCGAGCCATGTACTATGTTAAGAAAATCAAAGGAAATTAATGCAGCGTGTGTGACTCTATGCATTACAACAGAGGCGATAAAGAACCAGGAAAAACTATGGAAGGAAGTAGGGATATAAATGCTCGCTTCTCCTGTACCTTATCTCCCCTCTCCCCTCTCCCTGGGCCAGGTTCTCCTGTACCTTATCTCCCCTCTCCCCTCTCCCTGGGCCAGGTTCTCCTGTACCTTATCTCCCCTCTCCCTGGGCCAGGTTCTCCTGTACCTTATCTCCCCTCTCCCCTGAATTAGCTAAAGCTGTCAAATGAGCCGTTAAAAACAGATAGATAAATAGATAATAATAAAATGGTCATGATAATCTTTTGGTTAATATAAATTCACCCGTACAACAGTATTTTTTCCGTTGTAATTTTGGATACGCAAGTCCAAATTATATGATAAACGTATGTTTACTGATTGAGCTTCATCTTTTTTTCTTCTTTATCTAGGCTTTAGCAACAGTCTAGAAGATTACCAAAGACAGTATTTTACTTCATCAACTCAAGAAATAGTAAAAGGACGTGATGAGAAAGGCTATCATAATGTGGTGTTTGGTATGTACTGAATTCCTACTTAGAAAACGACAAAATAAACCTTATAATAAGACACCATCTTCTATAAAATACACATGTACTACAATAACACATCATCTTCTACAAATTACACATGTACTACAATAACACAGCATCTTCTATAAAATACACATGTTCTACAATAACACATCATCTTCAACAAATTACACATGTACTACAATAACACAGCATCTTCTATAAAATACACATGTACTACAATAACACATCATCTTCAACAAATTACACATGTACTACAATAAAACACGATCTTCTCCAAATTACACATGTACTACAATAACATAGCATCTTCTATAAAATACACATGTACTACAATAACACATCATCTTCAACAAATTACACATGTACTACAATAACACAGCATCTTCTATAAAATACACAGGTACTACAATAACACACCATCTTCAACAAATTACACATGTACTACAATAACACAGCATCTTCTATAAAATACCCTTGTACTACAAAAACACGTCATCTTCAACAAATTACACATGTACTACAATAAAACACGATCTTCTCCAAATTACAATAACATAGCATCTTCTATAAAATACACATGTACTACAATAACACACCATCTTCTACAAATTACACACGTACTACAATAACACACGATCTTCTACAAATTACACATGTACTACAATAACACAGCATCTTCTATAAAATACACATGTACTACAATAACACACGATCTTCTATAAATTACACATGTACTACAATAACACACCATCTTCTATAAAATACACAATACTACAATAACACACGATCTTCTATAAAATACACACATACTACAATAACACACCATCTTCTATAAAATACACATGTACTACAATAACACACCATCTACTACAAATTACACAATACTACAATAACACAGCATCTTCTATAAAATACACAATACTACAATAACACACCATCTTCTATAAAATACACACATACTACAATAACACACCATCTTCTATAAAATACACATGTACTACAATAACACACCATCTACTACAAATTACACAATACTACAATAACATAGCATCTTCTATAAAATACACAATACTACAATAACACACCATCTTCTATAAAATACACACATACTACAATAACACACCATCTTCTATAAAATACACACATACTACAATAACACACCATCTTCTATAAAATACACATGTACTACAATAACACACCATCTACTACAAATTACACAATACTACAATAACATAGCATCTTCTATAAAATACACAATACTACAATAACACACCATCTTCTATAAAATACACAATACTACAATAACACACCATCTTCTATAAAATACACAATACTACAATAACATAGCATCTTCTATAAAATACACAATACTACAATAACACACCATCTTCTATAAAATACACAATACTACAATAACATAGCATCTTCTATAAAATACACAATACTACAATAACACAGCATCTTCTATAAAATACACAATACTACAATAACACACCATCTTCTATAAAATACACACATACTACAATAACACACCATCTTCTATAAAATACACATGTACTACAATAACACACCATCTACTACAAATTACACAATACTACAATAACATAGCATCTTCTATAAAATACACAATACTACAATAACACACCATCTTCTATAAAATACACACATACTACAATAACACACCATCTTCTATAAAATACACATGTACTACAATAACACACCATCTACTACAAATTACACAATACTACAATAACACAGCATCTTCTATAAAATACACACGTACTACAATAACACACCATCTTCTATAAAATACACATGTACTACAATAACACACCATCTACTCCAAATTACACAATACTACAATAACACAGCATCTTCTATAAAATACACACGTACTACAATAACACACCATCTTCTACAAATTACACACATACTACAATAACACACAATCTTCTATAAATTACACATGTAGGGGAGACCGGGGCTAGTTGTTACATTTTTACATTTTTCGTATTTCTTCTTCAGAAAGTATGGAAAATAAGTGATACACTTCTGAGAGTATAACGTGAGCTTTTTTTAAACAAGAGATAATTTAGCACATAGAACAAGAGGTAACGAATTTATCGAACAATTTTAATGGTCATGTAAGTGTATCAACAAACCCCGTAGTCGGGGCTAGTTGGTACATAGTGTGGGGCTACTTGATACGAATGACAGTTGTTTCATTCATATGGGATTTATTTTAGTTTTGTGCCTTTAAAGTATAAGATGTATAATATGAGGTGTTCAGGATTGCATTCTAGATATTGCCACTCTTATGTACATCCACTAGTACACTCACAGGTGAATTTTTAAAAACTTTCACCATCAGTTAAGAGATTTACGGCCATTTTTGTTCCTCTGCCCCCAACGTAAAATAATGAAGACACATACCTGTATGAAAATTTGATATACCTCTATAACAGATGACGCAATAAATGCAAAAATGTGTATAAGTCTCAGGTAAACCAATATTTGGTCAATCCAAAGTATAAATATGATGTTTGGAACTACTATGTTGCAGAAAAAAATGAAAAATATAACCCACCCCTTTTAAGATTTAGTGAAGAATTTTGCTTATTACCAAAAAATTATCACTAAGACAAAAACTAAAGCGGGACAACACCTGAATTTTTCTTAAAATTAACTACTGTGTGTGTATAATGTCTATAGCGAATTTTAAAAAGTTTCACTATCTGGTTTTGAAAAGATGAGTGTCAGAAATCCATGGTTACTTGATTTTCATTAATTAACGATGTATAAATTCCTATAATCTAAAAAAATATTTTGGAATATATTTTCCTTCATATTACTGTGTTAATTTGTGTTCTAAGTACAAAACATTACCCAAAAACTAAAAAAAAAGAAGAAAACAATTGGTCCCAGTGGGGTTTGAACTCATGTCCCTCAAGGAATTTGTCAATTGTACATAAAATGATGAAATTGAGTACTCTTCAAAATGGAGGTAATGCATTATACACCAAATTCGTGATATTCGTAAGTATCTGGTTAAATAATTAATGGTAAAAGTCATGCAAAATTAAATTAATAAATGAATTTATTCTTAACTTCAATAGTCACGTTTTTGCATAGTCTTATTGCACATTTTATTACATAATTGTTTAATAATTTGTCATCCATTTGCCCCTGTGAAATCAATTCACAATTACAACATTATCATACCAAAATGTTAGTATAATATAGAAAGAAAACAATGTTTCAACAGTACAAAGATATATTAATGGCATAATTATGTTGGGCTTAAACAAGGATGCTATATTACAGGGATATGTATACCCTTGATACATACATGTCAGTATACTTAGTAGCTAAAGTCATCAACATCAGACTCGTAATTCTGACTAGCATAAGCACACCCTTTAGATACATTTGTGCATTCGACATGTGCCCATTCACTGTAATCAACACATTTAATCCACTGTCGCTATGTATTTCACCAGTAGCTTGTGATTTTTGATATGGCCATAGCCAACTTTAAGGTACACGTATATGCTAAATATCATGAAAATTGAAATCAGAATAAAAAAGATAGATAGAATATTTTATTCCTCCTAATTCGGAGAGCATTTTACATACTTATCAAGCAGTTCTGTAATCAACAAAATAGAAATTATACATTTTTTTAGTAAAAAGGAACTAGAAGTAAAAACTATTTAAGTATAAAAAGTAATCGTGTACGTTTATATAGACACAAAACAATGTATAGCCCAAGAAAATCATTTAATTTAACTTTTATTGTGATTAAATTAACACGGGGGCTAGTTGATACATTGTATCAAATAGCCCCAGTGCACGTGTATCAGTTAGCCCCATGCCATCCTGTTTTAAAAGTGGACTCGTCTATGATACCTCGATGAAGACTGTTCTAAATTACCCTCCTGTAATCTCTACCAACATATTATATTTTAAGCAGGACCTAACACATGAAGCAAATTCATTATAGTAAACGTTCAGTTACAGATAATACAAAATACACAAAAATTACTTACGTTGTTAAAAATCATTCAAGTGGACTTTAGTAAAATAGTTTTTGTCATAGAACGTTGGTGTTCACAGCAAAATTGCCGCAGTATAATACTGTTTTTAAAAAATATGTGAAATGGCATCATTCGTTACGTCATACATTATAATGTGTCTTGTACCATCTAGCCCCGTGTATCAACTAGCCCCGGTCTCCCCTACTACAATAACACAGCATCTTCTATAAAATACACATGTACTACAATAACACAGCATCTTCTATAAAATACACATGTACTACAATAACACACGATCTTCTATAAAATACACATGTACTACAATAACACACGATCTTCTATAAAATACACATGTACTACAATAACACACGATCTTCTATAAAAAACACATGTACTACAATAACACACGATCTTCTATAAAATACACATGTACTACAATAACATAGCATCTTCTATAAAATACACATGTACTACAATAACACACCATCTTCTATAAACTACACATGTACTACAATAACACAGCATCTTCTATAAAATACACATGTACTACAATAACACACCATCTTCTACAAATTACACAATACTACAATAACACACCATCTTCTATAAAATACACATGTACTACAATAACATAGCATCTTCTATAAAATACACATGTACTACAATAACACACCATCTTCTATAAAGTACACATGTACTACAATAACACACCATCTTCTATAAAATACACATGTACTACAATAACACAGCATCTTCAACAAATTACACATGTACTACAATAACACACGATCTTCTACAAATTACACAGTACTACAATAACACAGCATCTTCTATAAAATACACATGTACTACAATAACACACCATCTTCTATAAAATACACACATACTACAGTAACACACGATCTTCTATAAAATACACATGTACTACAATAACACACGATCTTCAACAAAATACACATATACTATAATAACACACCTTCTTCTACAAAATACACACATACTATAATAACACATCATGTTCTACAATATTCACACATACTACAATAACACACCTTCTTCTTCAAAATGCACCAACCATTCCAAAACACTATTTAAATATTCTCCAAATGACACCAACCATTCCAAAACACTATTTAAATATTCTCCAAATGACACCAACCTTTTCAAAACACCATATCTTCTACAAATTACACCAACCATACAAACCACTACATCTTCTACAAACTACACCAACCATACAAAAACACTTCATCTTCTACAAACTACACATACCATACAAAAACACTACATCTTCTACAAATTACACCAACCATACAAAAACACTACATCTTCTACAAACTACACAAACCATACAAAAACACTGCATCTTCTACAATTTACACCAACCATACAAAAACACTACATCTTCTACAAATTACACCAACCATACAAAAACACTACATCTTCTACAAATTACACAAACCATACAAAAACACTACATCTTCTACAAATTACACCAACCATACAAAAACACTACATCTTCTACAAATTACACCAACCATACAAACCACTACATCTTCTACAAATTACACCAGCCATACAAAAACACTACATCTTCTACAAATTACACCAACCATACAAAAACACTGCATCTTCTACAAATTACACCAACCATACAAAAACACTACTTCTTCTACAAATTACATCAGCCATACAAAAACACTACATCTTCTACAAATAACACAAACCATACTAAAACACTACTTCTTCTACAAATTACACCAACCATACAAAACACTGCATCTTCTACAAATTACACCAACCATACAAAACACTGCATCTTCTACAAATTACACCAAATATGCAAAACACCACATCTTCTACAAATTACACCAGCCATACAAAACACTACAACTTCTACAAATTACACAAACTATACAAAACACTACATCTTCTACAAATTACACCAGCCATACAAAAACACTACATCTTTTATAAATTACACCAGCCATACAAAAACACTACATCTTCTACAAATTACACCAGCCATACAAAAACACTACATCTTCTACAAAATAGCCATTCCAAAACACTTTTTAAATCTTCTCCAAATTACATCAACCAACACAAAGCACTGCAACTTCTACAAATTACACCAGCCATACAAAAACACTACACATCTTCAACAAAAACACCAGCCATTCAAAAACACTTCATCTTCTACAAATTACACCAACCATTCCAAAACACTATTTAAATCTTCTCCAAATTACACAAACAACAGCTGGTCCCGATAGTTTTATCATGTGTTCTATGCTAAAAAAAAACCTTGTAATCCGGTCCCTGTCTTATCCGAAAACCTTTATAATCGGAACATGTTTGTTAGTATGAACTATTGTACCTTTGTTTTACAGGGGACTGCAGTCCTTCGCCTCTATGGGATAATTCTAGGTTAAACCAAATAGCAGCACTTAAAAATCTCACCAAACCGCCATATACAAATGCTGACATAATACACCACTTGAACCCACGAACTAAGATCATTGTGATGTTAAGAAATCCCGTTAATAGGTAGTACATTATTTTTTGCTCGTCTATCATCCTATTTTTAGAATAAACGATAGAAATACACTTCTCAACTTTTATAATCGGTCACCTAGATTTTTGAGCATTAAATTTTCTATTTATTTATTTTCGTGGCGGGTTGTTATCCTAACCTGCATCCAAGGACTTCATTTAGGCCTTAACCAGTACTAACCACATTCTATCTACAAGCTACTACCAAGCTACCCCACATAATTCATCTTCAGTCAAATGTGTCATGGAAAGTGTAAGCCTCGCCCAGAGTTCGAACTCACAACCTCTTGATCAGTAGACTTACGCTCTAGCCGATGAGCTAGCCGGGCGGGGTGTTAAATTTTCTAACACAATCAAAGACCTGTACAGTAACTATACAAAATGTAAAATGTCTTATAATATTCAGAATAAGTGACGTTTACTATAGAATAATGTGACATTACACGCTTCCTCTGTAGAGTATCAAATAAAGTGTTTTTTGTAAGTGATTTTCCTGCTCACGAAATATTCGGAATAGACCGTGTTGATCGATTATAAAAGTTGAGTAGTGTAATAAAATACATTTATGAAACTTTAATTACTTGTTCACTTGTTAAATGGAAGCAATATTAACAAATCAACGTCCTTTTTGTATTTTTTGTTTGGTTTCGGGTATAGTCAGTATAATCTGATTGATCATTGGTTAATATAAAGATTCGACTGGAAATCCGAATATTCAGGTGAATAACGCTGAGCTGAAATAGAAATTCGAATCCTACTTTGTACATTCTTTTACATGAACTTTTGTTATCATTTAAGTTTAATGTACAATCAAACCTGTGAACAAAGGCTAACCTTGGGAAAGGCAAAATGTGACCTTTATTGACATTTTACCTTTATTCGGAGGTTATTTTGTTCTAACTAATAAATAGTAGTTTATCAAAAAACTGCTTTTATTCACTGAATGGCCTTTAATTCGGAGGTGCACAGGTTTGACTGTATTATTGAATTTAATGTTCATAATACACATGTACAATGTATATGTTTCTTTCAGTGCATGTGTTTATTATGTACGCGTAATTGGAACAAAGATAAAGTACGATTTGAACATAGATTTCTAAATGGTGTATACTTATTGATGTCCATATATTACAGGTTGTACTCAGATTTTTTATATTTTAATCACGGAAGTCCACAAGCCTTTCACGACGAGGTCGTTACAAGTATCCAACGTGAGAACACGTGTTTTAAATACTACAATATGCTGCATTGTATGTATACAAAGTATGCTGATACGCATCTAAAGACGAAGGTAATAATGAACCTCTGGGCCGCAGGTATTATTGAATGCGATTAGTAGTTTTCTTATGGTGATTTTGTCTGTATTTCGTGTTTAAGCTATTGAAAGTAGCAGTTTGTAAGAATGTCGAGAACCAGACTAAAACAACTAGTCTAATTACCGTGTTCATTAATCTTTAGTACGCTTCAGTGTAAGAATGACCGAGAACCAGACTAAAGCAATATTTCGAAGCAATTGAGAACAATTTTTTTTAAATATGGATACTATTTTATATTTTTCATGAAAAGCAGTACCTTGTATATCTTATCTAATTTATAATTCCTAAACAACAAAAAAAGATTCACTCCTCGGAGGTCTATTTTTAGACTTTCATCTTGTCTATTTTTTAGACTTTAGGTACTCTGCAGGAAACAATACGCGGGAAAGTAGTAACACCGTAGAATACCACTGAACGTATTTAAACTGTTACAGGTTTTAAGTAGAGTTTGTTAGGTTAATTAACCGGAAGTATACCCGATTTCCGATGATAAAGAAACATGTTTAAATCAGAATTTAATTAAATGCCGTTGTGGACATATGCATTGGTGGATTTATATGCAATGTACATCAAGTGTCCCCAGAGCATAAAATTTATGGTTTCGCACCATATATATTGTTAGCAAGCATCAGTTTTATTTCGGTGTACGTCTGTTATTTGTTTAAGATTTCGACGGGGACTACATAGCCAAAGGGTAAAACTTTTCCGACACCATAATTTTGATCCTGTATTTGAACTCGGAAAACGGATATCGCCAAGTCTAAATTGTTCCAATATTCATCTGAGTACAATCATTATTATTTCAGATATAAATAATACATTGTATTATACGCATATTTAACATACGTACCTGAATTATTTGGACTAATAAACACACCGGAATGAATTTGATCACCATCTAAACTGCTGAAAAATACAACCTTAACAATACTGGTCTGTAAATTATCTGTCCGCAGAAAACTATTTGACTTGTCTTTATTCTTGACTGTTGGTCGTTTTGGAAACCTACGTACATGATTGCAACATGTTTTATTTTGAACTAGAGAAGAAGCGTTTTGGTTCCAAGCCAAAATAACTTAACCGTTGACATTAAAATGGGGTCCGACTTTCCCGCCAAGGTACTAGTACTCCGTAAATAACGATGGATCTATATGTGTGTGTGTGTGTGCCCGTTTAGCTCACGTGAGACAATAACAGTTAAAGACCATTCTTATACAGTTAGGTGAAAATTGTTTTATCAGACGTTTTAAGTTTAGTCTTTCTTCTATTCTGTATAATAGCATTGTATTATGACAAACTTGCTGCATTTATAGTAACAGTCTTATAGCTGTTCGTGTATATTCGTATGTTCAGTATCTACACAATAAGGTAATAAGATTGGTACCAAAACCAAGAACGTTCTTGATATTCTGCTGTAATACCTTTATGTATAAAAATAATCAATGTCAGAAGCGAAGTTTAAATGTGTCAGATACAACTATCCTTAAAAAATTAAAGGACGGTGCAATGTACATCTTTAAGCCAATTAACCACAATTATCGAGGAAAAGCCACACCTTATAGCTGTTTGCCTGGAAGAAATTTTCTATTTTCAATGCTAAAAGTCATAACATACAGTGATAAATTACTAGCTACTGCACATTTTGAAAACCCCAAACAAATTCAGTGCCTTGAGCGCATTGATAAAGAACAACAATTTTTTTTTCGAAAAGAGTAGGGATATAATTGCCCGGTCCCCCTGTTACTTATCGCCCCTCTCTCTCTCTCTGAGATGGCTCTGTACACAATGACCACAGCTGTCGTATGGACCGTAAAACAACAGATTTATAAATAACTACAGGTATGGGCGTACATATGCGTAGTATGTGTTTGGAATGCAGCTTTCTAATACTTTATTTGTAATTATGATTTTAGGTAAGGTTGAGAATTGGAATGTATCATATACATTTAGAAGATTATTTCCGTGTTTTCCCACGTGACCAGGTCATGGTGATTAAACTGGAAGATTTTTCCAAGAATCAAACAGAATATATGAAGAGACTGTTTACATTTTTAGACCTCGGTAAGTATATTCATTTTGTTAGTGTGCATGTATATATTTTTGCGTTTGACTTAAGTGATAGAATCATTTTATATAAAATTTCATTTGTATCTTTAGAGCAAGTTTAAAACAAATTGATGCTTGATCAATGACATTTGATTGAAAGCCGCATAATAGATAATTGTACAATTTGAACTAATATAAATGTATGTTATATTGATACGGATAACTGGATGGACTGGGGCGACATTAAGATAGAATTACACACACGTACTTAGAGAAGATACATGCGTATACGTAATCGTTAAACAGATTTCAGCTGTGTGAAACATGATAAGAAATAAGGAATAGGGGCGACGACTCAGGATAGATGTGTAAAACTCTAGGATCCAGTGAGGTTAAAGAAAGAAAAATAGAATTGTGTTGTCTTGAGTTTGACTTTTTTGTTGAGCTGAGTGGAGTCGAGTGAAGTTTAGCGATGCGGTGCGATGTGGCATGGAGTTGTATGGAGCGAAGTATTTTAGTGCAGTACGGTGCGGAGCATTGGCAATTAATTCCGTGATTTTGATACGTTTATAGACGTTTTTTTTCAATTAAATTCATCAAACAACACAAATCTGTCGAAAGAAAATCGTCAATTTTTTTCCGCTATTGGGTGTATAAAAAACACCAAGGCAGCTCACTGGCCATCTTTTCGATTGACGGAAGTGACGATACCCCGGATAATAGACTGGTTGCAAATAAGTGTGGGTCTTGGCTTTCCTTCTAAACTGCACGCGCTTTTCGGGAACCGTGCTTTCGCTGTAGTGTGCCCCAAAACGTTTTGACAGATTTTATTACACCGAGTCCAATCGTTCAGTGCGAGTAGAAGGTGCCAAAACGCATGAGTAATACGCTTTTTAAGGTGCAAAACCAATACAAAGGTAAGAAAATCGTACACCATTTTTTAAATATTACCCCTAGCAGGTGAATATATGGCCGATGCTGATCTACGAACATTAGTTTTTCACTTGTACATCTCATTTTTTTATGAATTCTTCGTAGTTTCTTAGATCATTATCGACAACCGTGCTAAAAATAGCGAAATTCATGTGAGATCGGTATTTAAATGTCCATATTTCGCTTCAAGAAAGACCAACTTTTAGACAATAGTTTCGTCCTGTTGACCCAATTTACATATGACAACATATACCAGAAGGTTTCACTGTACCTGGAAATATTACCGAGGCAAAAAAATAGATTATCCTAAACATATTGAATGAGCGCAGGAGCCGACTTTTCTGAGTAAAATATTTGTGAACGACTGTGTACAAAGTGCTTCAAAACATCTTTATTTGACTTAATTCCAAAGAATATTCATGATATCGGTACTCTACAGTATCTCCCGAACCTGGCGCGTTTATCCATCATTAGTAAACTTTGTAAAACCTCTTATCAGTATCATTTTCATCGACGTTTATCTCTCCCTGCAACAAATTGATTACTTCAATTCCAATTACTTTTAACTCTAATTAAGTATCTATAACACATAATGGAATATTAGCAATGGAAAATGTTGCTAGTACTTTTGTACTTTTAGCAGATAGCTTGAGATAATATGAGCCTAAACATACTCAGTGAACGCAGGAGCCGACCTTTCATAATATAACATTTGTGAACGACTGTGTAGGAGGTGTTTTAAAAACTTGATCACATTGCTATGTTATCATCAGACAGAGACCGTCCCTGGACCTCATAACAGCTTGATTGAAAGGAAAGCCGCACAAGGAAATAGGTATCAACTAAATGGTGTGAATGTACAGATTTACCTGGTACATTTCCGCAATTAAGAGCGTTGGATCTAAACATCTTTCAAATAATTTAATTGCGACCACATGTAAAGAGTCATAATTATGTTTAAATAAGTGTATGTCGGTAAAATACATGACATGATTAAATGCGTAGAATTAAATAGAATTAAACCCGCGTATCCACTGTTAGCCAAAATATTTTTACTTTCGGTTTTCGTTTGATGGGTCCGTAATCTCTCTTCATGTATGCATGCATTTTGCAATTATCTACCATCGATGTATCTGTTTTTTACCTTTTTGGCATTATCTTGACATCACAGGGCGAATTATTGTCTAATCTCATTGATTTATACTTAGAATACACAAAATGGCGGCATAAACATCGATTTCATGTAAGGTAACCTGCGGAGGTCGAATGCTTAAACTATGGACTTACGAAAACAAATCGAGTCGCTAAATATGAACATAAAATACTAGTTGAAGGCTTAAATAATAAATTATTTTTATACACTATTATTTAGGATGGCATTATTACGTCTGAATCTCGTGCAAATTCGGGTTACTTCTTTTTAATAATATATATTGTCTTTTTTATTTGAGTGACCCTGATTGTGTGTAATGCGGTGATGTACTGTTGTGTTAAAAATCAGTCGTACTATTGCTGTTGATATTTATTATTACATATGTGGTGTTCACCTGTTTGTCTATTACAAAGAGTTGTTCATGCAATTTCATTCATTGTCTTAATCTAATGTGCTGTTAATCTTTGCACGGATTTAAAAAAACTAGTATACTTAAAGCAGTGTCAAACACCATGATACTATTTGCTCGGATTAAGTTAAGCCAGTCCGTAAGTAAATGTTAAAAATATTTGCATGGGCACGATCGATATGGATACATTTCTCTTTTTCGGTTTGTATGGAAAAAAGTAAGACCTAAATCAAAAGTAATAGAAGGGAAGTAATCAATAAGATTGGGAGGAGATAAACACCGACGAAGCACGGTACAGACCTCTAAAAATGATACCGAAACATGTTTTACAAAGTGTACTGGTGATGGATAAACGAGCCAGGTTCGTGAGATACTGTAGAGTACCGATATCATGAATATTCTTTGGGATTAAGTCATTCAAACATAGAAAATAAAGATGTTTTGAAGTACCTTCTACACAGTCGTTCACAAATATTTTACTCAGAAAAGTCGGCTCCTATGTTCATTCAATATTTTTAGGATAATCTCGTTTTTTGCCTCGGTAATATTTCCAGGAATAGTGAAACCTTCTGGTATATGTTGTCATATGTAAATTGGGTCAACAGGACGAAACTATTGTCTAAAAGTTGGTCTTTCAAGCGAAATATGGACATTTAAATACCGATCTCACATAAATTTCGCTATTTTTAGCACGGTTGTCGATAATGATCTAAGAAACTACGAAGAATTCATAAAAAATGAGATGTACATGTGAAAAACTAATGTTCGAAGATCAGCATCGGCCATATATTCACCTGCTAGGGGTAATATTAAAAAAAAGGGGTACATTTTCTTACCTTTGTATTGGTTTTGCACCTTAAAAAGCATACTACTCATGCGTTTTAGCACCTTCTACTCGCACTGAACGATTGGACTCGGTGTATAAGGAAAGCCGGGAGCCTCGCTTATTTGCAACCAGTCTATCCGGGGTATCGTCATTTCCGTCAATCGAAAGGATAACGTCTATACACGTATAAAAATCACGGAATCGAGTGCCTGTTGAATGGTGTGAAGTTGTGTTATGTTGTGGAGCAATGTTGTGTGGTTTGGAGTGAAGCGGTGTTGAATGGCGTGGAGTGTTCCTGAATAGTGTGTAATGCAGTGATGTTGTCTAGTGAAGAGTGGAGTGGTTTTAAATGGAGTTGAGCGGTGATGTGTTGTGTGGATTGGAGTAGTGTGGTGTGATGTTAGACGAGTGGTGAAATAATAAGAATAATGACGACAAGAGTCGAGTGTATGTGATCCTGAAGATAAGGGTTGATAAATTGTTGCTCTTTAATGAGTTACTCTAACGATGTCCGACGTTTTGAATGTGGGAGAGAAAACAATCTCTTTGTTGTCAGAGTAATTTTTTGTTTTCTTTTAGGATTTTCTCTGCTTTGTTAAGATTATTTTAGTGTTTTATTTTCAGATACGTTAAATGACGAGGCCTTGCAGAAAATAGCAAATCCAAAGAAAAAAGTTAATAGTCGTAAACGGAAAGATCAGCTCGTCGGTGATATGTTACCAGAAACCAGAAAACTACTTGAGAACTTTTACAGACCTTATAATAAAAAATTAGTGAAATTATTGGGTGAATCGTTTAATTATAATTAACAGACTGTCTTACATTAAACTGAACCTTCATTGACATACGTTTCTTGTATCAATTATTGTTATAATTTACAAGGAATCATGGGTCATTATTGGTTTACAGAAGATATGATCAAATAGTCAATTACGCTACATTAAATTATCATCGTAAAAATACAACGGTGTGTAAACTATGTACTATTTATTGGTTTATTGATCATGGATTTGTATAGTCATAGCCTTTATAGGACCGAACACCCGAACCTTTTGATCAATACTCGTACATTGTATATGGAAATCATAACAAAAGTTGCATCTTTATGCTTACAGCATTTAATGATGCGGGTTCAAGTAGTGATGGCCTTGTAGACTTTACCGTTTTGTCTATCTCTTTGATACTTACAGTTGTTGCCTTGGATCATACCGAACACATACATATCACCCAACCTTGATTTCACAATGACCTTGACCGAATTTGGACTTATAATGTTATATGAATGGGCCATTTCTTGGCTTTAAAACTAGATTTTAGTATTTCATCTAGCACCAACACTCCTTTCTAAATACTTTGATACTTAAATAGTTGCTGCCTTTGACCATTCCTAATGCATCCATATCACCCAACTCCGAATTGTCCTTGACCTTTCCTGTTTCTCGAGTTACATGTATAATGTTTTAATGGGCTATTTCTTGGTTATCTAGATTTGATTGTTTTGTCTGTCTCTGTTTGAATGGTAGTTTTCTATGAGATATTATGATTCGTGAAATTAACGTAATGCATAACAAATAATACCATTACACATACTGCTGCATATTATGTCAGTTAACTTTTTTAATATAGCCAGGTAACAACCATATTTGTCCGATAGATAATATTGGTTCTCATCTAAACTATTATACTTGGTTTATATCTTAATGTAAATACATGTTTATATTTTTGTATTGATACGAACATTTTTATGTCTGCTTTCATGATGTATGTTGACTTACCAATGAACTATATTTCATACTTTACATCTTCTCCGCCAGATTCTGTCCGATCCTCCTTTTCTCTGTTGTCTCTCTTGATTTCTTCTCACATTTATAATACATAAATCATTATCTTAACTGACTTGCCTAACAATGTAATTATTACTAAAACCTATTTTTGCCACTTGTTACTGTCATATGAAAACTGTATTGTTTTATTTGTATGTTCACATATGGCTTACTGAAATTTGAAATAGACTATTTATATTTGTGCATTTGCTGCTTTGAACCATTCAGATTGCACCCATATCACCCAACTTCAATTTGACCATGACCTTTCCTGGATTTGGACTTATATAATGATTTTAATGGACTACTTTTGGTTAACTTTTTTTACCGTTTTGTTTAGCACCGATACTGCTTTCTAGAATGCTTTGAAATTTATACAGCAGTTGCCTTTGGTCATTATTTTGATTGTCATCACATATTTTTATGCAGTTATGGGACTTGGTGTGTTTCCTTTATTGAATATAAAGGAGAATTTTGTATGTTTGAAACTTTAATTTTAGTTTAACACATTGACCTTCACTTAGATTCAAAATTGATTTCCAGCATGTCATCAGGGGTGTAATGTTTGTTGAACGTCTCATAGGTGGTGGTGGTAAGGACTTAATTATTACGACACAAGATATTATTTATATACATTTATTGTTACATGTACACTAGCACTGTTCAGAACTAAAGTCATAATTATACTACTTGTATGATACTATCAGAGAGGCATGCTACTGGACAAGTAGGCGTGGCTTATCAGTGATTGGCATCATAGGAGTGTGAACTGATAAACACTACAAGGGGCACATGTATTTATTAAAGGTAGCTTCTTGTGTTTGGATTGTATTAGTGCAGACCAGGTTATCAATTAACTCTAGTTAAGTGTGTACTTTTAATTTAAATTGACCACAATTTGCCAGTAATGTATATACTATAAACTATATACAAAAATGTATTATAAATACCTTTATGCGCTAACTTGCTGTTAATATAACATTATATAGAAACATCTTATTTTTCAAAAGGCTAAAAAGTCCACAATGATACAAATATGCATATTACTACAGGTAGTATAATAATGTCGATAGTATAAATTATTTAAGCAAGAATAAAAAGTTATCGTTCACATTTATTTTGTCTTACTGGTTTGGAACGTAAAGTTGAGGCTGAGAAAATTTGAATGTACTGTTGAGCGAAGGACAAACCACAAATACACAGTTCTGAATCGAACCTGTAACATTTAAGTGATCGAGTTTTTCATTTATCTGTCATGTAATCTTAGCATAAAATAGCATATGAGGAGGTTAAGATAACACTGATCATAATTTATCATTTGTAAAGATAAATCATAAAATATTATTATATTGATAAAGTGATAAGTAAGCCGAATTCCAAAAGGGCGTACACATGCGGTAGTTACATTTTTCAAGAAATCTAGTAAAGATAGAACATAATACTTACAATTTTTAAATAAATAGCTAAGTGCTACAATTTAATAATGTTTTTGTTTTTCAAAAGCGCGTAAAAGTTGGGGCTGTATTTGCCAAAGACCGGCGCGGCAAAAACAAATCGGCGGAGGTCATAAATGAAAATATTAATATTTAATGCTTGTGAAATTGGCGGCCTAGCGGCCTGGCGGCGTGAAGTTGGCGGCCTAGCGGCCTAGGATATAAACACCCAATAACTCAGAAATGTATCAGAAATATTCTACATGCATTAGAAACTATTTTGGACGGGAAAAGTCGCAAAATTTCACTTGATAATAGCTAGGCCGCTAGGCCGCCAACTTCACGTTTTCAGCGGCCTAGCGGCCTGGAATTTTACGTTTTATAAGCATTAGAAACTATTTTGGACGGGAAAAGTTGCAAAAAAATCACTTCATCGTAGGTACGCAATTTCGCCGAAAACTTATTTTTTTCACCGACCCGGAATATTAAACACCCAATCACTCAGAAATGTATCAGAATCACATTCTACATGCATTAGAAACTATTTTGGACGGAAAAAGTCGCGGCGTGAAGTTGGCGGCCTAGCGGCCTAGGATATAAACACCCAATTACTCAGAAATGTATCAGAAATATTCTACATGCATTAGAAACTATTTTGGACGGAAAAAGTCGCAACATTTCACTTGATAATAGTTACGCCGCTAGGCCGCCAACTTCACGTTTTCAGCGGCCTATAAGCCTATAAGAATCACGATCTATAAGCATTGGAAACTATTCTGGAAGGGAAAAGTCGCAAAAAAATCACTTCAGCGTAGGTACGCAATTTCGCCGAAAACTTAGTTTTTTCACCGACCCGGAATATTAAACACCCAATCATTCAGAAATGTATCAGAATCACGTTCTACAAGCAGTCGCAAAAAACACTCTCGCGGCATCATAATTACGCTGCTAGGCCACTAACTTCCCTTCTTACCGTGCGTATACTCAAGCAATCATCGAGTGGCTTAATATATATATTGTAAGAACTTGTTTTACCATTAATGATAAAGAAGCAAGTTTATATAAACTAAACACTTCTTATACAATATCGAAAGGAAAATCTGGATAGATGAGTGTGTGAACTAAGACAAATAATTTATCATCCAGAAATCAACTTTAACCACGGCGACACTTCTCTATTATTTTAGTTTTCCGAAACGCTGGTTTTACGGGGGTTTTTGTGTAGACTACTGATAAATTCATGCAGAAACTTTTCAAGGTACGTAGCCGTGAATTATGTGTGTTTAACTCATACATTTCGAAAGCGGCGAAGAAACGTGCACAAATGTTCCGTTTTTTTATTATCTTATATGCAGTAATCACGAGTTCGATCCCAGTCCGCTCAAATCTTTATGTGTTGATTTGGTAATGAAATAGCTAATTTGGTCATTCATCACTACCTCTGATTCAAGTATGGCTGATTTCATTCATTGGAACAATTATTTGCGCTCAGTAAGTGCCGGTCCCAACTCGCCATACTTTCAAGTGCGTGTTGTCTACTTGCATAAACGTGGCCAAAACTACGAAAACACGCCATAGCACTTTTAGTGCATGAGGAACTTTCGCTGCGTTCCGCCAGCGGTCCGGCTGCGGATTTACCCCAGTACTCACGTTCACCATACTTGCACGCACTTAAAACTTAAGAGTGAGAAAGGATTCGGTTCGTAAACAGAACATGCAAGTACGGCTTCATACGATAACGTGAAAATCGCAAGACGATAGTACGTTGTAAGCACGTGTAACTCACCGCGTGTGTAACGTTAGATCTCGCAACCGCTAATTAATGGCCTGACGGAATCGAAATTTAACATTATTACGTATATTTATTTGTGATTAACACGTACTGTCTACGAATTTCTGGATCACCCCTCGCATATTCCACGGTAGATGGGCCAATAACAAGGCCATTGACAGACTAGCTTCTAATTACACAATCAGTTATTAGATGGCTAATATATAGCTACTGAATAGATACTTAAATTTATTCCCTGTTTGATACATTTTTTTAAACAAGACGTATATTTGCATGTTAAATGCAAAATGTTAAGAATAAGATAGGTCATATAATATGATTAAAGAAATTAATAACTAAAAAAAACACACTGGCATTTGCGAATATTTGCGTCGCACACCAAAACATATTTCCCACATCTACAATATTAACCTTCCTTGGTTTGAATTGGCGGTCATCTTGAAAGTAAAATTGCTTAATATGTGTTTAATAGAAATAAGTAGTTACTAAACAACTCAATGTACAGAATATTAAGTTGGAAACCCATAAGCATATCAGATTACGAAAATGTGGTTGTCACTTATGAATAACCCATATTTAGTATCACAAAAATATAAATATCTCCTGTCAATGCTTGTCAAATTAGCCTTTCAAGATGGCCGCCAAGGGAGGTAAATATTGTAGATGTGGGAATTATATATTAGTTACGTCTGGATGCAGAGTTTGATAAATAACAAGCAGTCCATTTTGTAAGCATACTACAAACGCATTTTAACACAATATGTGAAATTTAATATTCTAGTCAATATATTTTCTCAAGCAGTACTGGTATATGCAAGTTATTTTAAAGAATCTTGTAAAAATAATTTCATATATACATGTGCATAGAATGATTTGATTTTAGAAATAGAAGAAGCGTTCAGTTGTATTTTTAGTATATTATAAGGACTTCTAATATAATCTGGTTATGGATATTAAAAGGTTAAAATTCATTAATATATATTAAATATATAATAACTATAATATAATATAAATAATATAAAAATATTATAAAAACAACAGTAAGTTTTCCATGAACTTATTATCAGTAAAATTCAATAAAATTTATGACCCTCTTCAAGTAGTTTTATTCGATAAAACTACCTGCCCTGTTATATCACTAGGTATCAAGTCTACAGACACTAAGCTGTCCATGTAAAGACAGGATTAATCTGATTAGGATCCTCATGCGGATTCTCTTTGGGGGTCACTTATATAGTAGCTGTACAATGGCTTAAACAATCTTAGGTGTAGCTTTCAAAAACATCAAAAAGTTCGGAGACAATATCTAATTGTTTTCATATTTTATATGGTGAATGAAAATAGATTTTCAATATATCGCAATGATTACAAGCTTTGTGCCATTGTGCAAACAAAAGTTATGATACGTTAAAAATATTTAATTTATATCGAAATATCTACCAATTTTACGCATTGTACACTAGACTTAGAAGGAATTGATATGTGTCCTTTTCAAAAACAGAAGTGTCGGAGAATCCAAGAATTCAAAATAATTAAAAAGATACGTAGTACAAAAGATCAATTGAATAAGATTAATTTTGTGATGAGTACAAATTTAATATTTTAGATAGAATAAAAGTTATAGCATTTATAGTGAAAATCTCCTTTGTTTAATTAGAACAAGAACAACTATAACAAAACGTTATAGTTAGACGAATTACAAAAAGCATTGGTTTAAGTTTTTTGTATGAAGTTGCTTTTATTCATTCCTCCATTATGGCGAGTATAACATATTTACAAGTTATAGATAATACAAGTATTTTGACAATCATGAGTATTTGACAAATGAATACATTCATGTATATAGTTCACATGTACATGGTATTACCATACCATACATCAATGGAATAAAGTACACCCTAAATACTACCAAATCCACCATAGTCTGATATGATACAACCACATTAAACTTACATCGAATGATGTTCCCGATATTATGCCACGTTAACATCATAGAACGATGCCTACATTACTTATTTGCGTTTCAACAACAGAGCAGACGAACATATTCAGTCAAACATGACAGGTAACGCGACGAATAGCCGGTTCAATGATTGACCAATCAAAAATGACCGAAATCACCATTAGCCAATCAAATGGCCAGGATTAGCCAAACTAGTAATAGACAATACAGTAAGTACTCGCAAACAGCTATAATAAACAAATACTCGTAGGTATAATTCGTCTAGAAAATCGATTTTCCAAACCATCCATGACCGCCATAGTTTGGTTTGCAGAAGACAGAATAGCAAATGTCAGCAAATGTAGACTTTTATATGCATCCATAGTGAGTAAGCGAAGTATTGCAAGAATGCTTACCAGCAGTCTTATATGATCGGTCAGTTTAACCAGTCAATCACAGACTGGCGTTAGGTCAGTTGACTTTATGACAGATTTTGAACCAACCAATCAAATCAATCGAGCGTAGAACTGATAAGCTGAACGGCTGTCGGCGTCTTGTCCGTCAAACAACTTAGAGTCTAACCAGGGCAAATACACGTGTTTAGTTTCCTATGCTTGTAGAACGTGATTCTGATACATTTCTGGGCGATTGGGTGTATAAAATTCCAGGCCGCTAGGCCGCTGAAAACGTGAAGTTGGCGGCCTAGCGGCCTAGCTATTATCAAGTGAAATTTTGCGACTTTTTCCGTCCAAAATAGTTTCTAATGCATGTAGAATATTTCTGATACATTTCTGAGTTATTGGGTGTTTATATCTTAGGCCGCTAGGCCGGCAACTTCACGCCGCCATGAGGCCGCCAACTTCACGCCGCCAGGCCGCTAGGCCGCCAACTTCACAAACATAAATAATTATAGAAATGATGTAATATTTTAATGTGAAAATGTTTCACATTAGTCAATGATAGTTGTTCTAAGAGTGTTCCAAATGTTGTCATGATTGAAAAAGGATCAAAGCCTGCAGACAGTTTTTTATATTTCCCAAAAGTTGTAAAAATGCACTTATGCCCTTTTAGCACTAGATCGTCGAAATAGGTAAATGTTAATTATTTTTTATTAAGAATAATTATAATAACTTCGAAGGCGGGTTTAACTAAAAGTCAATGGGTAATGTACAACAAAATGAGAGAAATGAAGAATTCTTCCATAAAAATCGCCTAATTAGCGAAGATCAAATCATTTTTTTCTACAATATTTTGGTATGCAATAGCGAAATTATTTTGATGAATCATAAAATCGACAACTATTTGTTTCATGAATACCCGTATGTCAAATAATATGTCGATGGTACCATTGCGTACTTTTAGAAGTAGTTACAACTGAATGCTTTCATTATTATTATTAATTATCATTTTACCATACATGTAGGTTTATGTAGCGCTTCGAAGAATAACGTTCAAAATCGCTTTACAATTACAGATGACGGTATAATGAAGAGATTATTATGTACAGTCTCAAGTTATTGAATATATTCTTTCAAGAATTGGCTTACTTATTGCTTTACAATATAGTAATAAAAGTAATCTAAATATTACAAATGTTTAATATCAGTATAAAGAATGCAGTACGTCATGTTTAAAGAGATATGATTATGTACAGTTCATTTGACAAAAATACATGTACTAATACTAGTATGTGATAAATAGTGGCCGGATTAGCCAGGCACCATAAAGAGGACAAATGTATAGGTCATATTAACAACTAAAACCCAGAACCCAGTCAGAATTGTATAATATTTGTATGATACTAGAATCTGTCAACACACAAATCAATATATAATTCTGACGTCCAATAAATGGTGATGTCGGTTATCTTTTATACAAGACTTGTAATGAAAAATACACCTAACCTTACATCACACATTCTGATCCTATGATCAAGGTACATGTACAAGGTAACATACAGTGATACTGATATTCTTGTAAACCAAACAACTGCACTGTTATCCAAAAATAATTATTCTTCAATTTTCTGTCATACTATAAATACATGACATTGTATACTGAACGTCCCTGACCTCAGGCTAAAGATTGGCTCAAGAAAAAGGCCAGCACCAGCCCTGCGGCTCTGTCAGACAATCTTACCTTTTCTTCAAACTGAAAGGATGTAATAATGGCACTTTGTACATCTCACCTTGTATCATACAGCATACAATATGGAAATACGATGTAACAAGTCGACCACATTCTATTGCTTCCACGACAATATAAGATAAATAGTTTATAAATACGTATAATATAACTATAGGAATCATTAAAGACGTTTGCTAGTTTCCAGTTGGTTTTTTTTGCAATTAAACATATAGGAAAAATGAAAACTCTTTCATGATTTTTTTAAAAACTGCATGATCATAGCGTATGATAATAGAATCATATTTAGCGAAAATAAATTAGGGTAAACGAACTCGTTTTTCAGTTATCTGCCTTTGAATTTGAGATTTTGGCTAATTTTAGGTCATTTCAAGGGCAGATAACTAATACATAAATCGTGAATACCATATTTTTTACTTTTGGTTTACGTTTTTTTTATGGTCAAAATAAAAAAAAATCATGTAATTCCATTAAATACTGTAAAACCTATTTTAGGTTGAAGTAAAGAGGATAAAATTCTTCTAAAATAGGTCATATTGTAAGAAAATTGGCATTGCTCAAGGTAATGAAGAAAAAAAAATGTAGGCTATATAACAAGATAAATAAATAAGGTCTTGCTTATCTTCACTGTGAATTATCTGCCCTTGAATTGATACCATCCTTTGCAATTATGAAGCACAAGTAGATTTATATATAGTCAATTCTTGCTATGGTTATAACGACGGAAGTCTGGAATAAAGAAGATACGATTAAACCGGTATTAGTGTCAATCTCCAAATAAAGGCCATCCTGTGAACAAAGGCCATCCTGTGAATAAAGGCCATCCTGTGAATAAAGGCCATCCTGTGAATAAAGTCCAATCTTTTCAAAAATAATCATTGATAATTTAGAACAAAATGACTTCCAAAATAAAGGCCACCTGTCACATGATAAGAAAATAATAACCTATTAGAAGTCTTGCACAATAATGCAGATATACATTTGGTGAGTTTTGAAAAGCACCCGCCTTTCTTGGTATTTATTCGAGAAAAGGGTATTTATATGTACATTTATGAGTATAACACGATAACTTAATAAAACATGCGGTTCTGACAGAGCTACTTTCGTTTATATAAAAACACTTCCACTCTGTTATGGCACACCGTTTTATTGTAGTTTTACGTATATATGAAAAATAAATGTCAGTTAAATTAGTATTATTTACGTTTTATTTAAAGCTGGGTTGGCTAGATATGGCCAGTTGTCGATACAAGACATAAAAATTCTCAGTAATTAATGTATTTCAAGCGGCAGTCACGTTAATGGTCACGTTGTTCACCCTACTTGATCGAAGTGCTTACCGTAGTTGACTGTATTAATATTACGCAACCATTTGCAAGTAACGTCTAATGACACTACGGTCAACTAAGTAGGATTTACTAGGGTTGGACTACGTCTTAATGTACGGTCAACTAGGGTTTACTAGGGTTGGACTACGTCTTAATTACGGTCAACTAGGGTTTACTAGGGTTGGACTACGTCTTAATGTACGGTTAACTAGGGTTTACTAGGGTTGGACTACGTCTTAATGTACGGTTAACTAGGGTTTACTAGGGTTGGACTACGTCTTAATGTACGGTTAACTAGGGTTTACTAGGGTTGGACTACGTCTTAATGTACGGTTAACTAGGGTTTACTAGGGTTGGACTACGTCTTAATGTACGGTCAACTAGGGTTTACTAGGGTTGGACTACGTCTTAATGTACGGTCAACTAGGGTTTACTAGGGTTGGACTACGTCTTAATGTACGGTCAACTAGGGTTTACTAGGGTTGGACTACGTCTTAATGTACGGTTAACTAGGGTTTACTAGGGTTGGACTACGTCTTAATGTACGGTTAACTAGGGTTTACTAGGGTTGGACTACGTCTTAATGTACGGTCAACTAGGGTTGGACTGCGTCTTAATGTACGGTTAACTAGGGTTTACTAGGGTTGGACTACGTCTTAATGTACGGTTAACTAGGGTTTACTAGGGTTGGACTACGTCTTAATGTACGGTTAACTAGGGTTTACTAGGGTTGGACTACGTCTTAATGTACGGTTAACTAGGGTTTACTAGGGTTGGACTACGTCTTAATGTACGGTTAACTAGGGTTTACTAGGGTTGGACTACGTCTTAATGTACGGTTAACTAGGGTTTACTAGGGTTGGACTACGTCTTAATGTACGGTTAACTAGGGTTTACTAGGGTTGGACTACGTCTTAATGTACGGTTAACTAGAGTTTACTAGGGTTGGACTACGTCTTAATGTACGGTCAACTAGGGTTTACTAGGGTTGGACTACGTCTTAATGTACGGTCAACTAGGGTTTACTAGGGTTGGACTACGTCTTAATGTACGGTCAACTAGGGTTTACTAGGGTTGGACTACGTCTTAATGTACGGTCAACTAGGGTTTACTAGGGTTGGACTACGTCTTAATGTACGGTTAACTAGAGTTTACTAGGGTTGGACTACGTCTTAATGTACGGTCAACTAGGGTTTACTAGGGTTGGACTACGTCTTAATGTACGGTTAACTAGGGTTTACTAGGGTTGGACTACGTCTTAATGTACGGTTAACTAGAGTTTACTAGGGTTGGACTACGTCTTAATGTACGGTCAACTAGGGTTTACTAGGGTTGGACTACGTCTTAATGTACGGTCAACCAGGGTTTACTAGGGTTGGACTACGTCTTAATGTACGGTCAACTAGGGTTTACTAGGGTTGGACTACGTCTTAATGTACGGTCAACCAGGGTTTACTAGGGTTGGACTACGTCTTAATGTACGGTCAACTAGGGTTTACTAGGGTTGGACTACGTCTTAATGTACGGTTAACTAGAGTTTACTAGGGTTGGACTACGTCTTAATGTACGGTCAACTAGGGTTTACTAGGGTTGGACTACGTCTTAATGTACGGTCAACTAGGGTTTACTAGGGTTGGACTACGTCTTAATGTACGGTCAACTAGGGTTTACTAGGGTTGGACTACGTCTTAATGTACGGTCAACTAGGGTTTACTAGGGTTGGACTACGTCTTAATGTACGGTCAACTAGGGTTTACTAGGGTTGGACTACGTCTTAATGTACGGTCAACTAGGGTTTACTAGGGTTGGACTACGTCTTAATGTACGGTTAACTAGGGTTTACTAGGGTTGGACTACGTCTTAATGTACGGTTAACTAGGGTTTACTAGGGTTGGACTACGTCTTAATGTACGGTTAACTAGAGTTTACTAGGGTTGGACTACGTCTTAATGTACGGTCAACTAGGGTTTACTAGGGTTGGACTACGTCTTAATGTACGGTCAACTAGGGTTTACTAGGGTTGGACTACGTCTTAATGTACGGTCAACTAGGGTTTACTAGGGTTGGACTACGTCTTAATGTACGGTCAACTAGGGTTTACTAGGGTTGGACTACGTCTTAATGTACGGTCAACTAGGGTTTACTAGGGTTGGACTACGTCTTAATGTACGGTCAACTAGGGTTTACTAGGGTTGGACTACGTCTTAATGTACGGTCAACTAGGGTTTACTAGGGTTGGACTACGTCTTAATGTACGGTCAACTAGGGTTTACTAGGGTTGGACTACGTCTTAATGTACGGTCAACTAGGGTTTACTAGGGTTGGACTACGTCTTAATGTACGGTCAACTAGGGTTTACTAGGGTTGGACTACGTCTTAATGTACGGTCAACTAGGGTTTACTAGGGTTGGACTACGTCTTAATGTACGGTCAACTAGGGTTTACTAGGGTTGGACTACGTCTTAATGTACGGTCAACTAGGGTTTACTAGGGTTGGACTACGTCTTAATGTACGGTCAACTAGGGTTTACTAGGGTTGGACTACGTCTTAATGTACGGTCAACTAGGGTTTACTAGGGTTGGACTACGTCTTAATGTACGGTCAACCAGGGTTTACTAGGGTTGGACTACGTCTTAATGTACGGTTAACTAGGGTTTACTAGGGTTGGACTACGTCTTAATGTACGGTCAACTAGGGTTTACTAGGGTTGGACTACGTCTTAATGTACGGTCAACTAGGGTTTACTAGGGTTGGACTACGTCTTAATGTACGGTCAACCAGGGTTTACTAGGGTTGGACTACGTCTTAATGTACGGTCAACTAGGGTTTACTAGGGTTGGACTACGTCTTAATGTACGGTCAACCAGGGTTTACTAGGGTTGGACTACGTCTTAATGTACGGTTAACTAGGATTTACTAGGGTTGGACTACGTCTTAATGTACGGTCAACCAGGGTTTACTAGGGTTGGACTACGTCTTAATGTACGGTCAACTAGGGTTTACTAGGGTTGGACTACGTCTTAATGTACGGTCAACTAGGGTTTACTAGGGTTGGACTACGTCTTAATGTACGGTCAACTAGGGTTTACTAGGGTTGGACTACGTCTTAATGTACGGTCAACTAGGGTTGGACTGCGTCTTAATGTACGGTTAACTAGGGTTTACTAGGGTTGGACTACGTTAACTAGGGTTTAACAGGGTTGGACTACGTCTTAATGTACGGTTAACTAGAGTTGATTAAGTTTACACGTAGTAAATCGTAGTTACAGGTAGTTCTCCCTAGTTAAACCTGGCCAAAAACTTAAGTTTTTGCTCAAATTCACCTTATTTATTATATAAATCATTTCTCTGTTTTATTGTATTTAATATTGAATGTGGTATTACAAGAAGGTACAAATACGGTCTTATAGCCGTTTCCCACAATTTCAACCTAACAATGATCTCTTGATGTTTAATAATTGAGTCTGTTATTGGGAATTTGACTTCTGACTCAAATGAAAAAACTTTTACTTGCTCCAATAGCGAACTCTAGCCCAAGATACTGATCAGTCCAACTCTCAAAATGATATATTTTATGTACTATACATGTTATTACTGATCATTAATTATCATGGATATACATGGAAATCGGATTGAAGCTCATTATTTAATTATCATAATTTGCATAATGTTGTTTTCTAAGCTAAACGGATTATTCATTTATTAATCAGATATCATAATTAATTAGAAGTAAAAAAGCTGTTGACAAAGCCTGCTTATTGGGATAAAGACTGGTATTGGTGAAATTCCTGCAAATCTCTTCAAGTGACAAAGCCGTTATTTTCTAATTAACGGCAGTGTTTGCAACCCTTGAATATATGGAAAATGAACAACAAATCATGATTCTGAAACTGCACACATGTCATTATCTAATAGTGGATTTCTTTAGCTTCTTCTGTACTCTGGTGAAAACTAGTTTTGTTTTGAATAATAGTCTTGGAAACAGAGAAGAGGCGAACAATACTGCCGTTTAAGAAGAAAGGCTAGTTTATCTACACATGTGTGCGTAATAACTCTAGAGAGTACTCCTAAATTCGGGAAAACGTGGTAAATTAAAATAGTATTCTCAAAACTAAATGCGGATGTTATAAATCGTCTTTAAGAAGTTATATTTATCAGCTGAAAATTAAAAGTATTGTGCATAGTTCATTATGATTTAGAAATTTAATTTAGCATTGATAAAATTATAGTTGGAAATATGAATTCTACAGTTCCGGGCGTTGGTTATGTTGAAAACCACGACGTTGTCACCAAGACGATATTTGTGTTTATAGCTTGTGTGAGTTTATCCAGTTCTGTTTTAGCTATTGCTGTCATGCAACAAACTAAAAAAACTCCGTACATTACTAAACTACTTTCCACGGGGTTGCTTATAATTGAAACTATGTTTATTCTTCTGTCAACTGCGAGGAAGTTCTTCACAAGTACACCTGTGAGCCTAAATGTCCAAGGCACAACAATAATACTGCAACATATGTCTACAGTAACTGTTGCCATGATGGCGGTGGAGAGATATATCTTAATAAACAAGCCAATGTTTTACATCAGTCATTTCTCCAAAAGAAACATCAGAGTAATAGTATTTTCTATCTGGACTATCGATGCGATTCTCTGTATTTTTGTTCGGTTCGGTGTTTGTTACTTCTATCACCAAACAATTGATGTATTCACCGTGCCTCGTACTTGTAAGCAGCTTCCTTCAGTGTACTTTGCCATCATGCTTTTAATAACTGTATCAGTGTCAATCTTTTGTTATTGGAAAATTGCCAAATATGTTCTCGTACAAATGATGGGCCGTGGAATTGCCTCTTTTCAACACCCTAGTTTGTCGCAACAGAAATTGAAAACAACAACATTAGTGTTTGTATACGTCATAATCATAGTTCTTACATCAGTCGCTTACTTTATTATAATTGTGTTAAACAACAGAAACGTACTTAGATATACAAGTTTTAGATTATCAATGGACATCGTCTCTCTCTGTAACTGTCTATTGGATCCGTTTTTGTACGTTTTATGGTACAAAGAAAGTCGACTAGTTCTGCTAAAAATGCTTTTACCCTGCTGTAAAGGTTTGCAGCCCCTAGTTAGTGCTATGACTATAGACGTTTACAACATTGTCGTGAGGGATCAGGCGCCGCCACAATCAGGCGCCATGGAATTGTGCTTAAATCAACATTAGACAGAGTACTGCTCTCCAACGATTCACGTTTTTCCAGCACTTTTATTTTTATAGGTCTATGTCATCGTTATGTAGATGCGATTGTAGAAAAGCTGATATGTCAGATGTTATGACGACACGGATACATTTTAGAGGTTAATCACACCAGGAATTGAAATGTGATACAACAGACAACTGTGAAGACTTTCAAAACAGATATTGCATATTTTCTAATGAATAATTCAGTTGAGAGGGGATTAAATGGAAATTTCTGAAAAATGATCACACAGCATTTGGAAACAAGAAATTACTGACTGCGTTATTAGTATACTTTGAGTGATGATGTGTAAATCATCATTAACCAGTGCGATCTCCATTTTTAAAAGCGCATTGCAGAATACGTCGCCTCATTGAATTTAATAACAGCAGTGCATTTTGGAAGTCATTTATGGTATCAATTTAATGATTGGACCTGGCCCCATTCATCCCATGTTTTCTATAGGGTTCATGTCCGGGGATAAAGCAGACCAAGGCAAGACGTTAATGTTATTTTGAGCAAGGAATTGTGTGGTAATACGCACCGTGTGAGGTCTTGCATTATCATGCTGGACAATACCAGGTATCATTGTGCTGTTTAAAACATTGATGCAACGCTGAGCATTTACATTTCCTGGGATAACAACAAAATCAATCCTCAGATTTCCCATTATCCCACCCAGGGTCACTCAAATAGAAGGGTCTGGACTCCGTAAATTAAAGCGTTTGGTAGCGATCACATGATCGCGCGCAAGATGGCCGTCATTGTGAAACGGTGAAGAACGCATTGAAATAGATACCCTAATATTTACAAATTACTAAACATTATTGGTGTTGAGCTCCACGAAAAGTTAGATCGTAAATATCCCCTTCTAATTTGACCAATTTCTTACGATAAAATCCATTTATTTATGTTGAAATCCGAAGTATATAATGGACGAAAACTCGTTTTAAGCCCAGATCTAGATTGTTGTCGCAAAGCGTGTATTTTTCGTAAGTAAATATAACTCTTTTAAGTTATAGAGTGATGTAGTCGGGATTAACTCATGTCTTTTAAAGGTTGTTGAATTAAATCATGCGGTTACTTTTTCATATTGTTTCCGATGCTAAGAAATAATAATACATGAATTTGAGCCTTTTTGACGAATTCGCCATTTTGAGTTTGACCAGTTGTAATGGAATCTACTATTTTTAGTAATCCGTCTTTAATAATCATCTATCGCTGACATGCTTGCAACAAATTTTAGACAGATCATTACTCCATTAATTCATGATTTTATTTTAAATTTTCGATCTCTTGTTTTGACTAAATGGAAATTGAAAATGTGTGTGTTATCTATACACGCGTGAAAAAAAAGCTCTCCGCTAAGTATCGATAGCACAACTTGATGTTTATACAGAGATAAGCGCCTGAAGAGCACGAGTCCAGACCATTCAATTGAAAGACCCTGTTGTAATCAATAGGATCGTGTCAACAATTTTACGTTATTTTGACAAGTAGTCATGCAATATATAACGTTGCAAATTGAACTGAGATCAAACGAAATTGATACCTGAGACAATGCTTGGATTATACAAATTGATGACAAAAATATGATAGAAAAAAGCACTCAAGTGCTCATTTTATATGTCTATATAATAGCATGATTCTGTTTGTGATTCGTTTGTTTCATCTTACTATTGTCGTGTTGTATATTTTTCCCGATGATTTTTTCTTCTTTTGAAAAATAATACATGTATATTTTAACTAGAAACTCATCTAAGACCTATGTATATGATGTTATGTGTATGTATGTGTGTATGTGTGTAGACGTTTATATATGTACATATGTGTATGTAGTATGTATTTGTGTGTATACATGTGAGTAGGTCTATATGTACGTAAGTATACCTGTATGAGTACATGTATAGGTATATACTAAGCATGTTTAGTCATAGATTTCATTTTTACATTGTTTGTTTAAACATGTTGTAATACATGTATATGAAACACGTAACCAGTGTAAGCTGTATTTCCTACTAAAATTCCTGAAAGCAAATTTCTTTCTTATACTTAATCATCCATTAAAACACAGTCTTTAATTTATTTGTTACTCACCACGCTCTTATTAATATATATGTTTTCAATTTCCTTTTCCTTTCATAAGCATTTCCCCCAACAATTGCTAGTTGAAAATGTGCAATCAAACCTTGAAATCTTCTTTTTGCTTATTCAAGTGTCTACTTTTTGTCAGTTGTATATAATTATCTGTTTATCATCAAATTTCCAATCTATGTGTTATGTAATAACCCCATGTTGTACCTTGTACCTTGGTGAAATGAAGATATGTGCTGTTCTGTTCTGTTCTGATAAATCACAAAGATGAACAGGTGGATTTTTCAAAATATGTAAGTTGACTAGCTGACAATTATGAATGGAATTATTTTTTCTTTTCAACAAACCAAATGTATTATTGCAAACCACAAACTTTCCGAAATATATTTATATTTGCCTTTGTAAACCCCTTCGGAAGATTATACATATATTCTGCTGCAACATGTAATAATGGACAAAATATCCGAGAAGAAATGCAATTTAGATTTTACAGGGACATAGATTATCTATGTCTCTGGATATTAATATGAAATATCGTACACGTACGTTATCTTCTTAATTAGATAAAAATATAAATTATTAATATAGTAAAACACAAAGTTTTTTGTTGTAACTTGTACAATCGAGAAACAAACCGACCTCACCTTTTACGGTAAAATATCCATTGAATTGTGAATTGTTTGTATCAGCTTCTATCCTCGTTTGACGGCACATCAGGTAAGGGAGTTAACTCTTGCGCACATGAAATCGGTGAAATGAAATGGTATATATATATACGCCAAAAATATTAAATGATTTTAATTTACATCCAGCTAAATGATTTGGATAGTTAATCTTAAAAAAAGATAAGAAACATCAGATTTTAACGATAATTTATGTATTTTGGGGTGTAGGAAATGTATCGCAAACATAAAGAATTTTTATATGTCGCATTAAAAACAACTTTATTCAAACTTTTTGCGAACTTAGTGATTTTTTGCACATCCATGCACATAAACATTTTTATGTTTAAAGCTTACTTAGATTGTGTTAAAATTAGAAAATATAGAATAGCTTTATGTGCATTAAGAACCTCAAGTCAAAGATTAGCAATCGAACGAGTTAGATGGATAATACTATTTTAAACACCTCGATTAGAAAGAAAATTTCAGTAAGGTAACACTCCTGAAGTCGACTTCAACTTTATATATTACGAATTTCCCGTATACTTTGGTACTAGAAAAGAACATAATTTTACTTTTTAAACAATACTACATTTGTATAGGAAAAGAACTAATAATTTAAAATTACTGAACTCATGTCTTCTGAAAACTTAATCCATCAGGTAACAAATTAACCCCATCAATAATCAAATATTATTCGTTTATTTGTTTTATATATATCCATGTAATCTGTGTTTTGTATTTAACAATATTTTGTGTCCAATCATATAATCAAAGTTATCTTTTGTCATTTGTAATTACAATGAATGTTTCAATCTTGTTTAAAAGTGATACAGCTACACATGCATTTGTAAGGGAAATTTCCATATGTATTATATTCAACTTGAAATGTGTGTTTTGTACTGTGTAAAATGTTTGACATGTCTTATTTTCAAATACAATAAAACAATGACCACGTGACTTCCACAAACGCTTATCTCTATAAGATAAGTTGTTAAACCATCAACTCACTTGATCATCGTGAAAGCCATTCAATATGCCACGAGGGTACACGTATTGACTACTGAGAGGTAAAACAAGACCATAACTAAGGTCCTTGTAGGAGTGGGGCTGGTAATCGTTGTCGTAAGGGGGACTGATTGGGGCCGCTTGGGGGACTTGTACAGGGGTTGAAATTGCCAAGTTATGATTTGTAAATAGTATGCTAGTCCTGAAGTTGCTGCGAGCTCTGAAGTCTATTGGAATTTATTATGTTCACAATATCTTAAGGAAGTGTTTTTAAGAGACCCAGTTCTTAAAACTGTTGATTTGGATGTGTTAATGTATCTTCAAATTCATCCAAAGTATTATTGATTAGTGCTTCAAAAGATTTTTTATCCATTAATTGTCAATGTTCCATAATTTATTTGCTTTATTTCATGTCCATTTATCTGTGTACCTGTACCTTATTCTCTTTGATATTGTTCGATAATATTTCTAGGCAGCTGATAAAAATAGAGGTTGATTATATGATGGACAGCCTTGATGGTTTTGTTTCTTATATTTCCTTTTATAACTTCCAACAGTATATCAGGTGCTCAGTTTTTCTTAATTTATGCTGTTGACGTTATTGTATTTTGTACAAGTGTCTGAAATAAATTATTTAAAAGTAATAAATTGTTATTTTAAAATACCCTGTTCCATTTTGTGATTTTGTGAGATTTCGACCCACTAAAAAAGCATTTACCATTCCAGATTCGTTCGTAAATTGATGTAAAACATTTTGAAGATTGAGTTTCTTGTAGGAAATATATTTAGCTGTTCCAATTTTTCAACTATTCAAATGTCATGGTTCTTCTACATTACCTAAACCTGATACATTTAGTGAGCTTATTTCTAAACTATCAATTTGATATAAGTTGTATTTTGTGTTCCAACATTAAATATGAAATCAGAATGTGTAGAATATTGCTTTTTGCTATTCACCAGCTATGTGTTTTAATATTGCATTACAGGTGAAAGCTGGCACATCTTTACTTTATCTAAACAAGCAAGTTCAATTTTATTGTGTATAATTATTACAATCTTACATTCCATTGCTGTTGGCGGTCCAGCATGTATTATGCGTCTTACATGTCTCAAGTCTTCGCCCATGCCCAGTGCAATGGATGAAATGGCCAGTTTAAAGGTGCAGTATTCAGAGTCTGACTTGTAGTGTGTTCAGTATCATTTCCTTCAGCTGAAGAATAGAAATGTAGTGAGTGTCACTTCAAAAGAAAGGACAAAGAAATATAGAGAAAAAAGTTTTAATCAAACAATTTTTCACAAGACAAAGAAAAATATGCAAAACCTGAATTACGAAGCACTAATTAAGAAATGAGAAAGAATACACACATCTACTGTAGTTTAGAATATGACCAATGCATGAATGAAAAATACTTAACTAGATGTTAAATTACTATGTAAGTTCATCTATCCATGACACAAGTCTGTTTCAATCTAAATACTTCATTTTTATTCATGGTTACGGTCACTTACTGCCTTATACACATGTTTTTTGTTTTGTTGTGCAATACTCGTTATACAAGTGTATAATGCTTGTTTTTAAAAGTGCTTAATAAACAGAGGCAAAAATAGAATTAAAAAAATTCTTAGTATGGCAATTTTATAGATACTATGATGTTTTAACCAATTTGCAAAATAGAAAAATATTTGCATATACATGTATCCTTTTTTCAAGAATTATTATAAAGTTGATGCATAGCACACTATGTTTCAATGAATTTAAGGGTTTCCCTCCAAAACAAATAAAGTAGAAAAGAAGCCCTAGAACTCATTTTAAAAATATCTACTTTGACAAAATATTCCTGCATTTAATCTGGAATAATGTTTCTAATATAAATAGAAATACTTGCATTTACATCTCCTTTTTCCATTGATGTATGGAACATGACCACACATGCCGTCTCCACAGAAGTTACTTTGTAGAAATGATCTCCCATGATCCTTCTGGCTAGCTCATAGCCGTATCCTATCCATTGAATGTATTCAGTATATATAGGTGATAGTAATGGGGAAGTGGTCAAGCTTGGTTTTAAGTTCTTCCAGTACCGGCATGGATACATATAATCATATGGGGTACATGCATTGTTTCCGTTGGTATTGTGACTTGGCCTTTTTAGGACTATGTGAGCAATATTCTCCGTTGTCTGGCTTATAGAAAATATGTCACAGTTTGTCATTTGCAAGTTCTGTACAATGACTTGCTGCCCTGGTTTAGTCACTGCCGCAGACAACCCGAAAATTAGACTGTCCATTACTGCTCTGATATGGTGGATCTTTTTGAAACTTGGCCTGAAAACTTCCCCTCATTCTATAATGCAATGTGCCTCATCAACAACTACCACTTTTTTCTTATCTCTGAACAGACTGCTAGAGAGTAAATAAACAAATTTGTTCTTCACAACGTCTTCTTGGTGTCTGAAGATGTAACATTTTCGTTGCTTATATTGTTGTCTTTAAGTATGGTAGCACTCTTGCCTAGTTTAGTCAATTGCTGTTTAATGATTATGTTCAAAGGTTCTAAAACAATCACTATACAGGTGTCCAGGACAAACGGCGGATGTTCATATATCAAAGACTTTCTGAGGCCAGTTGGAAGACAACATAGTGCATCTTTTCCTGCTATCAGACATTCAATAGCTTTCCTTTGTAGAGGTTTCAAGGTTGCAATCCTAGTGTTATGTTTACTGTTATACATCTTAACAGCATCATTAATTACCTGAAAGAGAAAAAAATTGTTTTTTAAGTTTAAATTTGAAATCTAGTACATGTACAGTACGTAACTCTACAAATACATGTAGATCAATATATACTTAAATAGAAACAGGTGTTTATTATAAGAAATAAGACTCTAGAATGGGAATTTATCCGTTTTTCAAAATAAGAAAATTGGATTTTAATTAGCCACAAGTAGATGTATAATTATATAGTTAGAATTTTTAACTTGCTCTGCTCAAATTTGTATTGATGACACTGCTACCCTGTATATGTGTCCAAAGCATACAAAAAACTTAGTTCCATTTTTTTAAGGTTATCCATGAACGTCAGATCGGGATTCGAACCCGAATCTCACCATAGCCAATTACTGGCCTGTGTTGTTCTATCCAATTGAGCTATCTGACCTTAAAATTATATTATTACTTATTATTATTATTATACCATATTTATATAGCCCTTTTTCATGTAATTACACGTTCAAAAGTGTCGTACAATCACGATTAAGACATGGTTAAAACAACATGTAATGAATACAAACATGTTAGTCAAAAATGATATGGGTAAAATACATGCAGCCATGGACAAATTTATAAGTCAACATATCCACCATTAATTTATGCAAACAAGTAAAGTAAATAATAATTCTAAGTCCGGTTGACTTCGTAAGCTGTATGGCCAGTCCACGCGCGCATTACTCCACCCAGCCGGTGTTCACTGTTCACTACGAAACCTCACTGAAGGTACATTTAAATTAGTGTTACAAGAACAGCGTCAAGATACCACTGCTACGAGAAACCGTCTCCAAAGGTATAAAGATACGACCTCCTATACTTCAAAAAAATGAAATACTTTCTTTAAGAAGTAAAACCTTAATAGCCTGAGTAAACTTTTGTAAAACAGTGCGTTTTCAGCGCTTTCTTGGATGACGGTAGTGTTTTATTGTCTCTGAGTGCTGTTGGAAGTGCATTCCAGAGCTTAGGTGCCGCAGCCGTGAAACATCGATCACCGAACGTGACAGTCCTTATCCTCGGCATAATCAGAAGAACAGAGTCATATTGAGACCTAAGCTGTCTTTGTGGAGTATATACTTCCAACATACTTCTGATGTAGCCAAGGGACTTTCCATTTAAAGTGCTTTGAAAACGTGAGTCAACACCTTTTACTCCACTCTGTATTGTACCGGTGACCAGTGAAGATCCTTCAGCATAGGGGTAATGCGATTGTAACGCGGTGCGGTGAGGCGGGCGGCTGTATTTTGAATATTTTGTACTTTATTCAGAATGATTTTTGGGGAACCGCACAGTAACGAATTGCAGTATTCCAGTCTTGATGTTAGTAACGAATTGATAAGGGATTTTGTTGCATTAACAGTCAAATATTGTCTGATTTGACCTATTTGTCTGATCTGCATGAAACACGACCTTGAAGCAGTATTACTAGTATAGTAGATATTTCTTGGGGAAGTGTTTGAATGTTTTGTAAATTTACACCATCTTTCAGGTCCCATGTGCGTTTATACCGACCCCCTCTTGTACCCCTAAACTTCAGTACTTTCTAAATATTTTAATGTTGTCAATGTATGGGGGTCAGGTTTTAAAGGTGATAATTTCCCAATCCCACACAGGCTACCCCTATTGTATTGTATAATCCCTGGTATGCAGTGGACCATTTTTGCCTGAGGCAAATACACATTCATATTTTCAGGTAAATATTGTACTAAAAAGCAAAATATTTACACAAAACTCAAAAGTTCACAAAATCCACAAACAACTTCAACACAAAAAGTACATGTATATAAAAAGAATATACTTCCACAAACATTCACAGCAAATTCCACAGCATATATAAACTGCAAGATTTACAAATGTATTTAAACTTTGGGGAAATAAACAAGTATAAAACTTTTGTTTTGAAATAAACAATGATTATTACAGAATCCCACTAGATAAGCTGTGTTAAAAGTATCAGGGGTTTTCTAGTTCTTTGTTTTGGGGAAGGCACCCTAGCCTTTAATATGAGGAAGATAACCAGACGAATTACGGTGTGAATTCGGTAAATGACAAAATTGGAAAAATGGTGTTATAAAGCGAATGCGTAGGTGAAATCGGAAAAAAAATGATACTATATGATATATAATAGGTGTGATTCGCACCTAATCGGTAAATAATTAGTTATATATATATATATATGAATTATGATACAGGCGTGAGATGTACTGTATACCTTGCATTCCAGTGTTGTTGTTTTTTATAATAGACGATTATTGATTTAATTAGCCGCATTTGACGAATAAATAATCGTTATATCGACTTTGTAGCTAAGATTTTAAATATGGTAAAAGTTACGTTTTGACAGTGTAGATACTGTGAGTTGTATTATTTGTCGACGTTAAGAAACTAGACTAGGTATATGTAAGTTTGTATAAAGAAATAAACGAATACATGTACTTGTTTTAATATTTAATAGTATCAATACAGACGGGTCATAAAAATAACATACATCTACAAAAACGAGTATGAAGCACATAATTCAGCACATTTATAGAATCGCGGGAATTCTTTTGGTCATTATTCAGTCAATTAAACATTTAGTATTTACAATTAACATACCCAACATACAAGAAATATATATTTATTTATTATAATATTATTTAACAGTACATGTTGTTTAATTGACAGTATTGTTATTTCAGAACATACCTGAACATAATCGTTCTTGGATCGACGAGACATCAATACGTTGGCTAGCAGGATCTGTGTTTCTTCATTCCCCTTCTTCACGAAAGCATGGACAGTGTGAAGTTGATAGACCACCCTGATATATAACTAGCCATAAATAGATCGATGTACTTAGGTACCTGTAATTAATATGGCAAAATAGCATACTCTGAGCATATATTTTTATCTAAAAGATATTTATTGGTGAATGATCACTTTAATAAAGTAACTAAAAGTTGAATATTATGGTTATTCAGCATGTTTTAAAGTTCGTTAAAAATTTGGTGCGAATCCCGTTTATGTCGTATTTACTAAGAACGTTACAGAATTGAATCGAAGTCCTTCTGTTTTTACCCACAGCCTCATTAAACACTGCATTTGGTTCCCGTATTGTAAGTCTGTTCTGTTACGGCGTCCGCATAGAAGAGGAGCCAATTCAACACGTCAACAATACCGTTCTACTTTCAATTTCAGAATGGTCATTTTGTGGGACATTTCTCTGGCACACACAATTTGTGGTAATGTAAATCTTACGTTTTAATTTGCTATTGGTTTTATCAGTTGATGACAGGGTACTGTAGTTATGTTAAATTACATAATGAGAATCGGTCAGCGTAGTAGTCTTGATTTATAAACATGTTAGAGACGTGGGAATTAAATGATACTCATTAATGGGTCCGCTCATTAATCAATGAATCATTAAGCCCCGTGGAGTGTCAGTTAGCAACAGTTATTTGAAGACTGTGTAGTACCACATGATATATATATTACCGCTACTGGCGCTAGTCCTTCCGTAAGCTAGCTGGACATCTTCCTCACATGTGACATTCGGTCCTATAGGTGGGATTCAAGCTCACAAAGTTTAGGCTCTAGCGATAAGTCAGGGACCATGAAGCCCCCAGTATAATTATATATTTCTTTATTAAATACTTATTAATGTCAAGGACTTATATACGTATAGTATACAGGTAATATGTATTACTGGGTGTCTAACTCTTAACTTAGCTTAAAATTCATGAAGTACTAGTATGCAATCTGACTAAAGTATTCGATCTTCCTTACGGCAAGATCTGATGACGGCCTATACCAGTTTCTATTTTCAAAAGTCGGAATTTCCATGATCGCTATTAATATCTATTTATAATTCAGCCAATCGTATAACTCGTTTCATCGGTACTTTGGCCGAATGAACTTTCTACCTGACGATGTTATTTAAACGTTAGTAAACATTAAATTACGTGTAACATATTTGTCTGCAACCACTTTTTGATTTTTTTAGTAATCCTGATAGATTCGGCCATAGTAATATAGAAAATTTAATAAACACGCATGTCACATGGGCGCTATCATTACATTTAGTTGCGTAAGAATAGGTGTTCGTGATATCTACAAGTCAAATATTGTGTTTTACTGCGGTTAAAAATAGAATCAGATCACTTTCAGAATTATGAAAGTAAGGCGCTGATTGGCTAGTGGAAAAGGTCACCTGAGGTGACCTTCTATAGGTCGTCTTCAGATCCTCATAGCGTAGCGGGTTTGATGATATGATTTTAATCAGATTGTACTAGTATGCAATCATAAAACAATTTAATTCATATAAACAATTCTACTTCGTGTCAAAAAACATAAAAATATTCTTAAAAAACAATGAAAACACTCGTCAACTGCTTTCATTCTTTGACACACTGACGGCCATATATATGTTCAGTGATTATTTTACCTCTACATCTATATCCTCTATATATTTTACCATATCTCGTTGATATTATAATATATGAGGAACCTGCAAAATATTTGAATATCGAAAATGGTACTTAACATCTTTTTTGATAACTAGTTCATTTAAAACACATGGTGATATATTTTGATTCTATAAGATATTTTAAAATAAATGCCAATGTATATAAATTAATATATGGTATATATATTAAATTTGGGTGGTCAAGTAGTAACAGTCCGGTTTACTCAACAAAAGGACATGGGTTCTATTCTCAGCTCAGCCCTTCAAATTTCTCAGGGACACTTTCATGCAGTGTTCCTATGTGTGACTATCTACTACCTAGTTAAGTACTTTGTCTAGAAAATCACATGAAAAAAAAGTAGAGGCGTGTATTGGTGCTTTACACTTGGCACGATGAAGAACATGGAAAAGCTATTTGTAATTGTGTAGGAGTATAAATGTATGGTTCTCTTGTGTCTTATCTCCCCTCTCTCTGGGGGGCTCTGAAGGTACCATAGCTGTTGAATGGGATGTTATGTATATAAAAAGCATTAAACTCTATGTGATTTTTTAATTTTGAACCATATTTTATCTTACTGCAGATATAACAAGACCTAGTTTTATTCTACATTATGAAAGATGAAAACGCTACAAACGAGAGAGTTTCTCAAGCTAATATCAAATACAACCTGAGAAGTCGTGGTCCAGTCGTCGATACTTCCAATATGTCAAAATCAGATGAAATCAAACGAGATCTACCCAGTTCTGTGCAGCGAGACTCTTTACAAATATTTCAATGGTCCATTAACAAAGTGATCCTTGTAACCCATGTAAATATCTTCCTATACTCTACATGTTTCTGGATACAGACTGGGACATTACCTGTAAGTATAATAATGTAAGAATCAGTAATCTTTAGCTCACCTGAGCACGTAGTGCTTGGAGATCAAACTTATAAGTATCAATCAATGTTTGTTGTCTGGCATTCGGTGTCCGGTGTCCACAATTTGTGTTGTTAATACTCTAGAGGTCACAGTTTTGATTGAGTCTTCATCAAACTTTTTCAGAATGTTCGTCTCAATGATATCTTGGACAAGTTTGAGCATGGGTTATTTTGGGTTAACAATTAATTACGACTGGATTATATCCAAGATAGTAAAAGACAGAAGACTGGTCAATTTAATGATTTTATTACCAAAAATGTCCTCATGAAAAATAAAACTAAACTGAAGGGGAATTTTTATGATTATACAGGAAAATACATGCAGTATAATCTCAATTATCTGAAATCGACGGGACATTATTATTATTTCAGATACTCCATGGTTTCAGATAAAAAGATTCAGATAATCAAATTTATTTAACATTGAAATATATACGGAGGAAACGGGACCGTAATGTCATTTTAGATAAACCAGGTTTTCGGATAATCTGAGTTAGGATAATCAAGGTTTTACTGTACATTTCAATGATCCCGAATTTTGACCCCTAGTCAGTCCCCTAATTCTGAACCATATTCAAGCCTGTAATATGAAACATTGAAGTATTCATTTAAGGTTTAATTGTATGTGTTCATATTGTTGTTGTATGTTGTTAGCATGTTGTTTATTTTCCATTACAGTACCTATCTAAAAAGTTAGGTGTGAATGCAGTATGGTACGGGTATCTACAGACAACATTTGCTGTGGTTCAGTTGGCGGGTGGACCTCTGTATGGTAGATTTGGTGATTTATTTGGGAGTAGAGCTGCGATGACGTTAGCGTTTGTTTCTGCTGCTTTATCTTACTTATTGTTGTCGATGTCAACGTCTGTACCGATATTATTCTTGTCAAGACTGCCATCAGTGTTCATGCATGCTATGCAAGGTGAGGACTCTTATGTCAATTTTAATTTAAACTTACTTATTTTACATTGATTGTATAGCAAGTTCTAACAACTTGTATTAACTACTCTCAATGACTGCTTCCTGGGTTCTGACCAGTTCTCATATTGAAAGATGGGATTGTAAAGGTTACAGTCAAATTCCGCCACTGAAGGATTCGAACCTGCAACCCCTACCCCTACATCACTGTTCCTTATATATGTTAAATACTGTATACCTGTAGGGATTTAAACTTGCTGTCAATTGGGATGTCTTTCTAAAAATTCTTTGAATTAGAAATATTCTATGCATTACCCATATCCTTCATTGTAATGATGATATGACTGAATGAGTATATCAAGGGCTCAGTGCAACACTGTCGTAACTTGTTCTTATTTCAATATGAGTTACGACACTGTTGCGTTGAACCATCAAATTATGATTGTTTCTATAATTTCTTGATAATTATAATCTAGAGGATATTAAATTCTGAGACATGCTCCTGTTTGCTCTACTTAGGCACCATATTTTTTAGGACAAAATTTCATGTTAATTCATTGAATGTCAGTAAAATTGTTAGAAGTGTGAAACAGTTGGCATTATGTAGGAGAGTAAACTTTGTATTCTAGTTGGTTTTATGCTATGCTGTTTATGATGTATTTTAAACCAAACAATTTTGAAAATGTTTTAATAGGTGGACAAATGATAGTGACAGATCTTGGAGAGTCTGGTAAACGTGCAGATTCTCTGGGTAAGCTAGGACTGTCATACGGTGTAGGGATGGTGTTTGGACCTGTACTGGGTGGTCTGATCACTAAATTTCAAGGGTATGTATAACATGTTCCTTATTTCCTTACAAGTTTCTACAGATTGATAAGAATAGTAATTTTTTAACATCACTGAGCTTATGAAAGTGTTACCTCTGTTGAATCAGGGCTGCCAATTTTTCGATAATTTTTTTATTTCCACGAATTTTGAGACCTCAAGGGCCAATTTTGAGATTGATTTAAATTTGAGGAGATACATTTTGGGGACAGGGGGGGGGATACCACTTTAGCTGATGATTGAAGGATTGGTACATATTCATTATGACTTAAACTGCACATGTATCTGATATTCGGTAGGCTTTAGATTTTATCCCTATCACATGTTATCATTGTTTACAACTGTTATCGCTTATTCTATTGGTCAGTTTGTAGCGTTGGATGAATTGCTTTTAATATGAAGGACCAATCAAATTACAGTTTAGAATATGATAAGTTGATCAAATTGTTTGATGTTTTTGTGATTATTAGAATGAGAATTTATATTTTCAGCTGATTTTCAAATTAGCTGTTGGCAGCCCTGTTGAATGCTTCCCTTGTTCGGAATGTTATGCCCCATGTCATTTATAAGGCAATATTTAGAAATCTGACAATTTAATGATGCCAGAAGTGAGATGTTGGTATATTCTTGTTATCAGTATAATTTGATATGTTTTTTTCAGACTGGAGTTTGCTGCATTTGTTGCATTTCTCGGATCTCTACTCAGTATACTTCTTGTGATGATGTTTGTACCGAAACAAACAAAACGTACCAAAGTGGAAGGTACTGTATAGTTCAGTTCATATACCTCAGTCATTTATCTTATTACTCATCTAGTGAACTATATTTATTTATTTGAATGCTGTGTGGTTATCAAGTGTAGTGTGTTTATTGAGTGTATTGTGTTTATTGAGTGTAGTATGTTTATTGAGTGCAGTGTGTTTATTGAGTGTAGTGTGTTTATTGAGTGTAGTGTGTTTATTGAGTGTAGTGTGTTTATTGAATGTAGTGTGTTTATTGAGTGCTGTGTGTTTATTGGGTGTAGTGTGTTTATTGAGTGCTGTGTGTTTATTGGGTGTAGTGTGTTTATAGAGTGTAGTTTGTTTATTGAGTGTAGTGTGTTTATTGAGTGTAGTGTGTTTATTGAGTGCAGTGTGTTTATTGAGTGTAGTGTGTTTATTGGGTGTAGTGTGTTTATAGAGTGTAGTGTGTTTATAGAGTGTAGTGTGTTTATTGAGTGTAGTGTGTTTATTGGGTGTAGTGTGTTTATTGAGTGTAGTGTGTTTATTGAGTGTAGTGTGTTTATTGAGTGTAGTGTGTTTATTGAGTGTAGTTTGTTTATTGAGTGTAGTGTGTTTATTGAGTGTAGTGTGTTTATAGAGTGTAGTTTGTTTATTGAGTGTAGTGTGTTTATTGGGTGTAGTGTGTTTATTGAGTGTAGTGTGTTTATTGAGTGTAGTGTGTTTATTGAGTGTAGTGTGTTTATTGAGTGCAGTGTGTTTATTGAGTGTAGTGTGTTTATTGAGTGTAGTGTGTTTATAGAGTGTAGTGTGTTTATTGGGTGTAGTGTGTTTATAGAGTGTAGTTTGTTTATTGAGTGTAGTGTGTTTATTGAGTGTAGTGTGTTTATTGAGTGCAGTGTGTTTATTGAGTGTAGAGTGCTTATTGAGCGTAGTGTGCTTACTGAATGTAGTATGCTTATTGCCGGCTAACTGAAGTGAGCCAGTATTACGTAAGGAATTTACTGCCGAAACAACATGAATATGCCTAGAACACCGAACATTCTGAAAATATGGACCAGCCTGGATTTCAGCCTAACCTATCAGTAAAACAAAAAAGCCAAAGACCAAATCTTTACATATCTGCAAAGTAACCAATTATTAGACATTTTAGCTTATTTGTAGAATTACAGCAGTATAATAGTTGTGTTGTTTGCTCTACATATATGTATGTTAAACATAATTAGTTGAATTTAATTTTTACAGATAAATCAGGGTCTGCTTTACTTGATTGGAAAAAATGGCTGTCATTGGTACTTGCTCCCGGTGCCATGTTTCTGCTAGTACTACGAGTGGCTACAGGTATGTCATTATGATATCCTACTACAGTACAGTCTAATCTGTGCTAGTGGCAACCTCCAAATAAAGGCCACTCAGTGAATAAAGGCCACCCAGTGAATAAAGGCCACCCAGTGAGTAAAGGCCACCCAGTGAATAAAGGCCACCCAGTGAGTAAAGGCCACCCAGTGAATAAAGGCCACCCAGTGAGTAAAGGCCACCCAGTGAATAAAGGCCACCCAGTGAGTAAAGGCCATTCTTTTAAAAACAGTCATTGATTATTTAGAATAAAATGACCTCCGATAAAGGCCACCCAGTGAATAAAGGCCATTCTTTTAAAAACAGTCATTGATTATTTAGAACAAAATGACCTCCGATAAAGGCCACCCAGTGAATAAAGGCCATTCTTTTAAAAACAGTCATTGATTATTTAGAATAAAATGACCTCCAAATAAAGGCCACCTTTTAAAAAAGCCTTAAAGGCCACATTTTGTCTTTTCCAATTGTGGCTTTTGTTCACATGTGTGACTGTATATTCATATCTATATAGACAGGTGTCAGTATTGTTCACACATGGACAATATCTGGTATAATGATATTTTTATCACCTAATACCGAAAGCTATAAGTTTTACCACTTTACACTTTGGAAAATTAACCAATGTTAAGAGAAGTACAGACCTAAGTCATATAACTTCAATGATTTCCATGCTTTTGTTCAACATTATAAATCTTGTTTATGTGCTACTTTTGGTTTCAAATCTCACCAAAAACACAAAAAGAAGTCATTTCATGAGACAGAAATCTTCTTTGATCGTTTTTAGCTCACCTGATGAGTCAGGTGAGCTTTTAGGATTGTTGAGCGTCCGGCCACAATTAGTTTGTTTACACTCTAGCATCCGCAGCTCTTAATGAATCGTGATTAAACTCACAATGTATATGGCCACAATGTCTTGGCTAAGTTCGATTATGGGCAAAATCGGACAATAACTTCTAGAGTTATGGGCACTTGAATTACAAAATTTGCTATATTTAGCTTGTTTACACTCTAGCGCCTTCATTTATTCACCAATCGTAATCATATTGTCAGTAAATGTGTATAACCAAAAGATCTTGAACAAGTTCGATTATTGGCGGAATCGGACCAAAACTTCAAGAGTTATGGGCCCTTGACTTAGAAAATTTGCTATATTTGAGTTTGTTTACACTCTATCGCCTTCATTTATTCACCAATCCTAATCATATTTTCAGTAAATGAGTATAACCAACAGATCTTTGACAAGTTCGATTATGGGCGGAATCGGACTTGAACCTCAAGAGTTATGGGCCCTTGACTTAGAAAATTTGCTATATTTTAGCTTGTTTACACTCTAGCGCCTTCATTTATTCACTGATCCTAATCATATTTACAATGAATGTTTATGACCTTGTGGTTTTGGACAAATGAAGTTATGGGTGGAATCGGACCATAACTTCAAGAGTTATGGGCCCTTGGATTAGAAAATTTGCTACGTTTTAGCTTGTTTAACTGTATTATACCTTCATTGTTGGTTTTGATCTCAAAATCTACATAAAAATGGGTTAAACGAGTTGGAAACTATATTATCTGGTTATTAACTATTGTGACTTTGTTCTCAGGTGAGCGATAAAGGGCCATCTTGGCCCTCTTGTTTAAAATTGATACGCCATAAGCATAAAGAAATTCACAATAATGTTCCTCAGCTTTTCACCATATTTAATTCTGACTTGTTTTGTGTCATACTGTTCTGCATTTTATTTTTTCAGGCATTCCAATCGGTATATTCCAAAGCATGTTTCAAGTTGTTGCTTTGGAAACTTTTAACTTACCTGCAGATCAAAATGGATTTCTCATGGCTTATATAGGTGTTCTAACAATGGTAGGTTTTTATTTATTGTAACCTCTGCTCTTGTTTTTTGTAATATTACACCAACAACAACAACATCTTTATAAACAACAACATGAACTGTGATTACATGCATGAAGTTTTAACCTAGTGGAAGGTCTTGCTTTTCTGATTGATAGTTGACTTCATAGGGAAACATTTCCTGTATACTAAAAAGTTTATAAAAAGTTACTGACCCGTTTATTGCTATTTAAAACCTGTGAACAATGACCTTTGATCTAAGTAAGCATTGACAAGTTTAATCAATGGCAGATGTAGAAATATAGTACTTTGGTCCACATCAAAATTCATGTATGCCGAGCAAGTGACAGCTATAGAAAGCTGAACAATATTAATTTCCAAACAGAGTGACCTTTATTCACAGGGTGACCTTTATTCACAGGGTGGCATTCATTCTGATATGGCCTTTTATACAGGTTTGACTGTACATGTTATTAAATTCCCGTCTAAGTTATCAGGTAGAATATACAACAATAAAGAGATGGCAGGTTTAATATTCATACAAGGCAATTATTTCAGTCATAAGTCACATGTTTCTCATCTCTGATTTATGCCTCACATGAAGAATTTTGTCAGTTGCATGCGTGGGAATTGGTTAGAGTAGGTGGGTAACACAGAGGGGGTGCTAGGTTCACCTGTTTATTGTTCATTATTAAGATGTGTACAATGCAACCTCTCCAAAGCTACACCCCTTTAATATTATGTTGTTGTAGAGAGGTTGTTGCCATTGAGAGGTTAAATTGTGTAGTGGGAAAAAATCATGCTGTTGTTGATTGGAGGTTGTTGCTCATGAAAGGATCGCTCTGGAGAGGTTTCACTGTATTGTTGATAAGCTGTTATTATAATTACATGTATATTAATGTTTGTCATCTTGTAGATAGTTCAAGGTTTAGGAGTTGGTGTTTTACTGAAAAAAGTCAGTGAGAACTCTATAATGAAATGGGCTTCATTTCTACTAGTCTGGTCTTACCTTAGTCTGGTAAGTAACTTTCAATTCTTACAAAATACTCTTTCAGCATTTCATTAAGTGGTAATCGCCTTCTTTCCGAAATATTACTAATATGATTTTTATGTGCAATGATAACTAGATTCCCTGGTTTGTATGTAAGATGTACTAATCAGATACAATACATATTAAAGTAGTATTAATTGTTTTACATAATTATGTTGAAAGGTGATTACTTGGTTAAATGGTCGCAGTTAGGTTCCTGTTGAAACTGGTTTTAACTTTTAGAGACCGGAAACCGCTCTTGCATGCCATATTGTGTGGCTGTACCTGATTTGTACCCTGAATTCTTTTTCACTGACTTTGTTGTAATCATACTGTAACAAGACAAACCTATCATGTGTACGCTGATGTTAAACTTGCCAGCTGCAGTAAAATTGCTTCTTTTTATTGATAACTGTTGACCGGTGTGCAGAATACAGGGGAAACCAGTTTACAGTGGTTAATTACATAGTGAAAAAATTGGGACCGGAAATATTGACCGATTTACTGAGGAAACCAGTGTAAAGGGGAGACAATCTAGAGGGTTTCTACTGTATGTATACTATTTATCATGTTTTAATCATCTGTATATTTTATTTCAGTCGTTTGTATCAACTATTACACAGTTATGTGTTGTTATGGCACCGCTAGTGGTAGGTCTAGCCTCACAGAATATTGTCATCAGTAGTGCACTGACTAAGACTGTAGATGAGATTGATACAGGTTTACCTCTTCTTTATCCTTACATTCTATGATTTTAAATGCTCTATTACTTACTAGATAGTCCTCAACTTCAGACTGATATTAGCTGAATGTACAAGTTAATCTAACACTGGAGGGAGACTCCAAGTGTACACCTGGTTAGAGCCATTGATCATCCGTAAGCTAACTTGAAAACTTCCTACAAGACTTAGTGGAAATTTTCTGGTCCCGGACGGGATTTGACAGGGGCTAATGATTACCAGTCAATAACCATGACCACTCGTACCTCATTCGTGAGGTCCCTTATATCCTTTATATGACCTGCTCTGATTTATAAATCCACATTTTGTACATTGTTGGCATCTAGTAATGAGGTGATACTTGTGTATTTCAGGTGCTATGCTAGGGTTGAGCATGGCCACAAATTCTCTCATAAGGACACTGTCACCAACTATTGGTGGAATAATGCTGGAAAATTTTGGATTTTCATCATTTGGTTACCTCGGTTTTCTGTCCTCTGGAATTGTAACATTTGTTTTATTTATGAAATTTCGGAATCGAGATTGAAATAATGAAATTTCTGGGAAAATCACGATATAGTATATTCGATGTATGTACTAGGTAAAGATCACTTACTGAATATATTATACCATAGTTACCTCCCTTATAATTCTCAGCTAGAAGGAACATACTCTTGGAATGAAGCTAAGAGCTGAACAAGATATCATCTTTGTGATATCTGAATTGATACATATCATTATGAAGTTGTTATTTATTTGACATATTTATTTTAGATTACATACATGTTATCTTGCAATGTCTTTGAGCTTCATTTTTTGTTGTTAAGTTTTTACCACACACACAAATTATTCTTTCATTGTATTGAATCAAACTAATAACACTGTTTCTTAATATGTAAATTTATTTCATAGGCAGAAACTTAATAAAATTTTGTGAACTTTTTCCTGTTTGTGAAATAAATCAGATATCTACCCTGTGTGGAGTTTTTCTTTGAATGATTTTTTCCTACAACTCTGTCAATCAGTTGAACATGGGTAGCTCTTCCTCCATTTCCAACTCTCATAGATTTTGTAAATAAATGTTGTAGGAAGGCTGGAATTTATTGTAATACTTTCAATTTCATTCTTATCAATACATTAAATCAATGTTTAACACATAAGAAGTGATTTGGTTTTGTTTATCTATAAATCATGTGCATGATTTCTGAAGGATATGATTTTATTGTTTTCCCTTTATATTAAAATTAGATTTTTTAATGAATTAAACAAACTTAGTGAATGTATATACATGGTTTGTTAAGTTTTATCAACTACATGCATTATTAATCAAGATTTTTTATCTGTGTTAATTATTTTTAGCTCTGCTGTTTTCAAAGAAATAGTCGAGCTATTGTGATTACTGTGTCTGTGCAAAAACTTTAATGTACATGTAGGTCCTAACTATAAGAGGAAGCAACATGATACATGTAGGTCCTAACTATAAGAGGAAGCAACATGAAACATGTAGGTCCTAACTATAAGAGGAAGCAACATGATACATGTAGGTCCTAACTATAAGAGGAAGCAACATGAAACATGTAGGTCCTAACTATAAGAGGAAGCAACATGATACATGTAGGTCCTAACTATAAGAGGAAGCAACATGAAACATGTAGGTCCTAACTATAAGAGGAAGCAACATGATACATGTAGGTCCTAACTATAAGAGGAAGCAACATGAAACATGTAGGTCCTAACTATAAGAGGAAGCAACATGAAACATGTAGGTCCTAACTATAAGAGGAAGCAACATGATACATGTAGGTCCTAACTATAAGAGGAAGCAACATGAAACATGTAGGTCCTAACTATAAGAGGAAGCAACATGATACATGTAGGTCCTAACTATAAGAGGAAGCAACATGATACATGTAGGTCCTAACTATAAGAGGAAGCAACATGATACATGTAGGTCCTAACTATAAGAGGAAGCAACATGATACATGTAGGTCCTAACTATAAGAGGAAGCAACATGATACATCTCTGGTTATCTGATCTCACTGAGGTGGTGAACAGATGAGCGTTGGTTGGCACTGCTGTGCTCTCGTCATTCACTTGAATTAATGAACAAGCTTGTATATCAAACACTGCTTCACTGTCAATAGTGGAATGAATAAATCTATTATGACAAGTCAATGTGCACGAAAATATGATATAAAACCAGTCCATATTGTGTATGTGAACGCTAAGGTTATCAAAGACCTATACTATAAAAGATCTTTGTTAAGGCCTAAAAAAATTGTTTGTTTCTTGTTGCATGCTCATTAATAATTAGTTTGGTTGGTAGGTCAGGATTTTTTATACATCTACTTTTGCTTTTGAAAAGCACATGGAAAGGCCAAAAAATGAGGAAATGAGTGTACAGTTCCTGTGGCCTCAAAATGATTAGGGTTGCAAGGAAAATTAGGGTACATCCTGTAACCAGAAACAATCATTTTTTTTACACCTAACTGAGTAACACTGTCCATTACACTTTTGATAATAAGGTTACTAACCTACTTATCTTATGTATTAGAAACAGGTGAAGTTTTTTTCTGGGACTAATAAAAATACAGCTGTATGTATAACTGTGTTGTTGTTTACTTATTAACCATCCGCATAGCATGTAGATTTATTTATATTGAGTTTTACGCCCCTTTTCAACAGTCAGAGCCATATAAGGCCGACGGTTCATCTAACTATCATTCATGCGAAGAACCAGTATTACCCATCCTCCGTAAGCAACTGCCTACTTTCTCACATAAAGAGACATGGTTGGTAGCTGGGCTCGAACCCAGAACCCTCTATCAGTGAGAGGTTACAGTGATTTGAAGTCAGCGACCTTAACGACTCGACGTGGAGGCTGGTCTCATATTGCATGTAGAATATCACTGTTAACCATTGAATGTGACATTTGTCACATACTGTAGAAAGTGCCAACAGTTTTATCTATATTAGAAAACAAGAATAACATATAAAAAATAGATATTTAATGATGTAGCAGTGCATAAAAGTAAAGGTTATCTTAACATCTTCAAAAATATCACATTTATTAAATCAAGGACTTATATTCTTGATTAAATGAAGAATAAACAAGAAGTGTCTGTGAAACACGAATGCCCATTACCTACTGACTTCAAAATCAATAGGAGTCATCTACATGTGATGACCAACCACCTAACCAAATCTGAAGAGCTTAGGCCAAATCATTCTCTAGTTATTGGTCGGACAAGAATTGGTTACGGACCGACCGACATTTGCAAAGCAATATGTATACCTCTTTTCTTCGAAGAGGGGCGTAAAGATATGCGGTTCAAACAAAAACAACATACATATAAAAATATCTGATCAAAAACATTTACAGGTTATACTTATGTAAGCAGTCACCTGATGATAAAGTTCAACATTAGCACACATTTATTGATATGATAGAGAATTAAACTTCTTATAAAGACCACCTGTGTATAGAGGTGATAATTTACTCTCACCGTGAAGACTTGTTGATTACATACAACAATAATTTCATTTGACAGTACATTAGTACAAAACATCTTGGATATATTTTGTTAGATTAAATTAGAATTTTCAATGTGGTAAGCGTTTTGACAGATGCAATCTAGGAAAAAATCTTATTATAAACATCTATATAGAACATGTATTACAAATAATTAACAGACACTCTCGTGAACTGAGGGTACAAAAAGGGAAATTACACAAGACATTTATTTTGATTATTTGACTATTATTGTATTTGATGAAGCTCAGGACAGTGGATGAGGGGTTAAGGTCTCTGACTTATAATCCCTCACCACCGTGCAGAATCTGTCCAGCTAGCTTAGAGAAGGTAGATTGTTCTACCCAGGTGTAGGCAGCACTAGAGTCCCTCCCCACCGTGCAGAATCTGTCCAGCTAGCTTAGAGAAGGTAGATTGTTCTACCCAGGTGTAGGCAGCACTAGAGTCCCTCCCCACCGTGCAGAATCTGTCCAGCTAGCTTAGAGAAGGTAGATTGTTCTACCCAGGTGTAGGCAGCACTAGAGTCCCTCCCCACCGTGCAGAATTTGTCCGGCTAGCTTAGAGAAGGTAGATTGTTCTACCCAGGTGTAGGCAGCACTAGAGTCCCTCCCCACCGTGCAGAATTTGTCCGGCTAGCTTAGAGAAGGTAGATTGTTCTACCCAGGTGTAGGCAGCACTAGAGTCCCTCCCCACCGTGCAGAATTTGTCCGGCTAGCTTAGAGAAGGTAGATTGTTCTATCCAGGTGTAGGCAGCACTAGAGTCCCTCACTATCGTGCAGAATCTGTCCAGCTAGCTTAGAGAAGGTAGATTGTTCTACCCAGGTGTAGGCAGCACTAGAGTCCCTCACCACCGTGCAGAATCTGTCCAGCTAGCTTAGAGAAGGTAGATTGTTCTACCCAGGTGTAGGCAGCACTAGAGTCCCTCCCCACCGTGCAAAATCTGTCCAGCTAGCTTAGAGAAGGTAAATTGTTCTACCCAGGTGTAGGCAGCACTAGAGTCCCTCACTATCGTGCAGAATCTGTCCAGCTAGCTTAGAGAAGGTAGATTGTTCTACCCAGGTGTAGGCAGCACTAGAATCCCTCACCAGCGTGCAGAATCTGTCCAGCTAACTTAGAGAAGGTAGATTGTTCCACCCAGGTGTAGGCAGCACTAGAGTCCCTCACCACCGTGCAGAATCTGTCCAGCTAGCTTAGAGAAGGTAGATTGTTCTATCCAGGTGTAGGCAGCACTAGAGTCCCTCACCACCGTGCAGAATCTGTCCAGCTAGCTTAGAGAAGGTAGATTGTTCTATCCAGGTGTAGGCAGCACTAGAGTCCCTCACCACCGTGCAGAATCTGTCCAGCTAGCTTAGAGAAGGTAGATTGTTCTACCCAGGTGTAGGCAGCACTAGAGTCCCTCACCATCGTGCGGAATCTGTCCAGCTAGCTTAGAGAAGGTAGATTGTTCTACCCAGGTGTAGGCAGCACTAGAATCCCTCACCACCGTGCAGAATCTGTCCAGCTAACTTAGAGAAGGTAGATTGTTCCACCCAGGTGTAGGCAGCACTAGAGTCCCTCACCACTGTAAGGAATCTGTCCAGCTAGCTTAGAGAAGGTAGATTGTTCTATCCAGGTGTAGGCAGCACTAGAGTCCCTCACCACCGTGCAGAATCTGTCCAGCTAGCTTAGAGAAGGTAGATTGTTCTACCCAGGTGTAGGCAGCACTAGAGTCCCTCACCACCGTGCAGAATCTGTCCAGCTAGCTTAGAGAAGGTAGATTGTTCTACCCAGGTGTAGGCAGCACTAGAGTCCCTCACCATCGTGCGGAATCTGTCCAGCTAGCTTAGAGAAGGTAGATTGTTCTACCCAGGTGTAGGCAGCACTAGAATCCCTCACCACCGTGCAGAATCTGTCCAGCTAACTTAGAGAAGGTAGATTGTTCCACCCAGGTGTAGGCAGCACTAGAGTCCCTCACCACTGTAAGGAATCTGTCCAGCTAGCTTAGAGAAGGTAGATTGTTCTATCCAGGTGTAGGCAGCACTAGAGTCCCTCACCACCGTGCAGAATCTGTCCAGCTAGCTTAGAGAAGGTAGATTGTTCTACCCAGGTGTAGGCAGCACTAGAGTCCCTCACCACCGTGCAGAATCTGTCCAGCTAGCTTAGAGAAGGTAGATTGTTCTATCCAGGTGTAGGCAGCACTAGAGTCTTTCTCCACCGTTAAACCTGCATGTTACCAGATGACCATAATCTGTTGTTGCGACACAATGTTCGTGTGTTAAAGAGTGGGCTTTGTTCTCTTTATGGCTTTTTCCATGCGGTGACTCTTTTATACTTTATCAACAAAGTAACACATAACATACCTATCATTTAACGAATCTGAACATGTCCTAAAACATTGTTCATCCCAATAATGTCATACTAGCATGAGAAAATAAAGTACAAAACTACATGACTTGTGTATTAATTATATCTCCATGATACCAGTATCATTAAAGCTACATTCCTGGTAATATAATAGTAAAAAAAGTTGAAAAAGTTCTTATTGAGGTACTAAAAAGATGCTAAAGTCTCAAATATGCCAAAGACGATTTATGATATTAAATAGGTCATCTCTGCTAACTCAACATCCACATAGTTGCCATGCATGTCCTATTGGGATTTTAAATGTCTTAATGCATTATTAACTCTTACAACCAGACTGTTCTCAAAGTCATAATCCTTGTGTTTTTCCTGAAATATGACAGATTTATAATACATAATTACTTTAGTACATAAACAATAGATCCACATACAGTACAACCTCTCCAGAGTGGCCATCTCTTGATCAACTACCTCCCTTCAACAACAGCATGATTTTTCCCAACTGTACCATTTAACTATTAATTTAACCTCTCTAGAGCAACAACCTCTTATCAACATCATAATTTTGCTTCTCCCAATGGGTGTTGCTTTGTAGAGGTTGCACTTTTTACATTTAAATCACTGATCAGGCTAATACAAGCATAAAATTACATGGGTTAGCCTCCCAAAAATGTCACATCCACTGGACATTGAGGTTGCATGGTTTTCATATTTTTACAATATTGGTCCAATTACTTCAAGATTTCCCATGTAACTCAACTATACTTAATTGTCTAAAATCACGAAGGTGATGCATGAAATATTACTTTTGACAATGAGCTTTTAAAGTCTGATAATAATGGTTGATGTCAAACATGTAGTTTTCATATTTGTAAACAGTCAAGCCTGTGAACAAAGGCCATCCTTGAGAAAGACAAAATATGGCTTTTAATGGCAGGTGGCCTGTATTCAGAGGTAACTTGTTCTAAATAATCAATGGCAGGTTTTAAAAGAATGGCATACACTGTCATGATGGCTTTTATTCAGAGGTGACGGCAAACACAGGTATGATTGTTTTTCCAATGTGTAGTTAAAATTATATTCAGCAATTTGATAAAATTAACAAACAAATACCTTTATTTCTAACAGGAGAGGCTTTGCCTTGCTGGAAGTCTGAAACAAATTATACAACCAAATTAAGAGTCAAATCCAGTACAATGTTTGTTTTTGTTTATTGAAGTTTTACACCCCTTTCAACAGTCAAATTTAAGTCATTATGAGATGGACAGTTTACCTAACCATTAATCCTGGTAAGAACGAGTACTACACTTACATCCTCCGTAAGCAACAGCCTACTTTCTCAAATTTGGAGACATGGTCTGTGCCAGGGCTCGAACCCATATGCATGACCCTCTATCAGTGAGAGGACACAGTGAGTTGAAGTCAGCGACCTCAACCACTCATCAACTGAGGTGGAAAATCCGGTACAAGAAAGTTCTGATATTTTAGTGTCACATATACAAGTACATATACTTAAAATATAGATCTTAAAAGAGTTCATTGAAAAATAAAAACTAACAAAACATCACAAAAAGGTCCAAAGTAAAGATTACCTCTGGTTTCCTCGCATATATAGATGCCATCTCAAATAGAACAAATGGGGGTATATGTGGGTCATCTTTCATACCAGAGTAGCGAGCTAAACACTCGTCCAAACACTGAAACCAACACTAGATACTGTCATAATTATGTTGACATAGTTGACACAGGGTGTTTATAGACACAAAACAGATAAGAAGTCGTTCAACCTTCTGTCCTAAATATATTCGACCAAATAACCCTAAATTTGTCCTGCCTTATACCATGAGTACATAATTAAATCGATTGTGCCATCAAGCTGATTGAGAGTAATTAAACAAATTTAGCTTAATATGTATTTTGTTAAGCAATATCAATTACAAAAAAATGTATATCAAAAGCAGAAAATATCAATTTAATTGGACAAACACCACAACTACATGGGATTTTAAAATTCTGACAAACGAGCATGTAAAAATGGCAACATCCACTTGCTGCAATATTTAGACCTTCTGATACCATCATAAACGATCCCTGGCTTGTGGTGGCATATTTCAACATACACTCGGCTAATACAATGCTTTTCTAAGTTGTTGAGAAAATCTTTCATGAAAAATCTTTCATTGTCCATTTAATAAGTGTGATAGGGATTATCGGGTTCCATTCTCATCTTATCATGAAAAGTTATATTTTTTTGTGTGAAATATTTTTGTTTTTTATGAAAATCTGGTAGATTTCTGCGATAATAATTTGATTATCATAATGCTGAATGTGTCAACATACTAACAAGATTATCAAGGCCATTTGTATTCAAGAAAGATATAAAGACATAATCTCCCAACATGGTGAGTACCTGTAATGCCATCTCTTCTTCACCAAGTTGGTTATATATGGCCCCTTCTATAAGACATTTTACATGAAATATGTCATGATCTCTCTGCATGTCACAAACTGTAACCAGTGATAAATAATACATATAAAAATACATTGTACATATTTATGAATTATTCTTTGATTATTTACATTATCTCGGGGCATCGTTGTCAAGTGTTTATGGTCTCTGACTAATACGAGTACTTGCCCCTCATCACCTTAAGTTAGACTCCTACCTGGGACCAGATCAATATCACATGTAAGGAAGTTGTCCAGCTAGCTAACAGAAGGTCGGTGGGTCTCAGTAGCCCTGGTGTATCTCACAAGAAAAGTTGCCATATTACCAAGGCTGCTGGTGAAGCGTTAATCCCAAGTGAAACAATGACATGATCACTACAATGGCAACTGAAGCTGTCACAGAGGTGACTAATACCCCCATCGCCACTTTGACACTAAGAATGCAATAGTACACTTTATGGCTAAGTTCAAGGGGGCATAACTCTACAATGAGTGAATCGCTGGGCATGAAAATTGTGTCTTGCACATCTACACTTGATGGTGATAACATATTTCAATTTTCATTGCAATCGCTTAAAGAATGTGGAAGAAGTTCACTCCACAAACCTTTATGCGGACGGACGGACGGACGGACGGACCGACCAACAAAGTGACTCCAGTTTACCCCCTCTCAAACTTCGTTTCTAGGGGTGTAATAAAATACTTGCATAATTAAAATGAACAGTGAATGGAAGCTTGATGTATTATAATCGAATGTACATTTATTTTAGTAACTCAGGGGTTCATTAAGCATCACACAGTTATCAAATTTTGATTAATCCTTATAAGAAAAACACTAAATACCATGTAGAATAGTGCCAAGATAAAATTAGGCCAAAGAAAATGTTTGTTTCTGGTTATCCGTCCTACCCTATTTTTTCTGCATAACTAGATCCAAGGAACTGTACATTAACTTTCTCACTTATTCTTAACTTTTTAAAAACAAAAAGAACCCTCCCTTCCAACCCTATTTGTCATGAGCATGGAAACAAACATTTTTTTGGCATTAGTACTGACCATCTAAGTATGATTTTAATTCATCTGTGGACAGAAATGGCATAGAATGCCACAGTGTTATAAGTTCCAGTAAAAGCAGACGGCAATATTCCTGCGTCGGTGGTACTTTCTTCATTCGCTTTGCACGTCTTGATACGTAAGCTTGAAGTTGGTTATTTTTCTTTCTCATCAGACCTGGTACATCTTTGAAACATTCCTGGGCTCCTTTAACATCACCCATTCCACCAAGGCAAACTGAATTAATTTAGTTTTGTTTGTAAATATATTATAGAAATCTTCTCAGTAACCTTTATATAACAGGCAAGATTCAATACAGTCAAACCTGTCAACAAAGGCCAAAATACAGAAAGACAAAATGAGACATTAATGTTGAAAGGTGACCTTTATTCGAAAGTCAAACATTTTCTTCTAAATAATCAATGACAGTTTTAAAAAGGATAGCCTTTATCAAGAGGTGGCCACAAACACAGGTACGTGTGACTATACTGAGGAGCACTGAAAAGGTACCCAGTAGTGTTTTGTACATTATCTGTGTTTTTTTCATTTCATAGGATGATAGGGTGTAAAACAGTCAGAACTTAAACATGGATTACTCAATAGAAATTAAGAGGATACGTTTAAAACATCCACCAATATTGTTTCATAATAAAATGTACAACTAAACACCACTCACCAGCTTCCATGTATGTATAAAAACATTTGGACCACTTTGTGTCAGCTTTCAACCTGAAATATATTACATGTACAATGTATAACATCAGATGGTTTGTACCAGATCGATTGTAACAACAAGATTGGAGATCAAAAAATAAAAAGTCTCAGATTGAATTGAGTGGGGGGGGGGCTTATTTCAGATAATGTCTGACAACGGGGGAGGGAGAAAAAATATTATAGCCAGCAGCTAAAGTTATTTGGGCTAAGCCCCCACACCACTAACCCCCAGGGTCCTAAGAAGTACATGTACATATATAAGCATCTAAGATTTAAATTGTTCTAAGTGAATAAGTATTTTTTTCTATAGATTGCATTGCGAAATAGACATAAAATCAGAAGTATATTTTGATAATGTCAGTTTTTTAGTTAACAGCATAGGCAGGATTGTACAGTTACTAAATTCACATGATAAAAAAGACCTACTGGGCCTTCAATGTTATAAAACTTTATAACATTCTCCAAGCTTGAATCTTAATTTCTTTTCAAATGTTTGATTGAAAGTATATATGCTGTATTTAAATGGATGTTTAAATAGGAATCAGATCAATTCTCTACAAACAGGATACTAGATATCACTGATATTTTGTAATACACACTAATCAAAAATCAAAATATGAGTTTTCAGCTTGGAGATGAATCTCAAGTTTTATAACATCAGATCAGGGAGTACATACTTGGTAAAAACAGGAAGAGCTTCTTTCCAATTTAATTTCATCAAGTTACTCCAACCTAGAAACACAATAACATGATAATTGAATTGTTTTATCAAACCATAGCTACAATATAATGTGTATTTATATGACAGAGGTAGATACATATGATTTGATATGGATCTAGAGACTGCAGCCGTGATCCAGTGGTACGGTATGCTGGAGTTGTAACCCAGTGATCTAGGTTCGAATCTCGCTCACAAAGGTCATACCCTTCTATAAAAATTTGTCCTAAATGTTGATTTTCCTCCACATGTGGAGAAGTTACTGTCTCTAGGTACAGTCCAGGAGAGTAATTACTGAATTACTTAGAGTATTCAACAACATTATGAATTTTTCACTCAGCGCGATTTAACTACTAATTTAATCTCTCTAGAGCAACAACCTCTCAACAGCAACATAATATTGCTACTCCCAAATATGTACTGGTTAGAAAACTAATTAGGTGAACTGGAAGGTGTATTACAGAACTTGATGAAAAACGACATTTAAAACCCACTGAAACGCAAGGATAAGGATATAGAATGTGGAGGAAGTACATATTGAACATTTTGCATTACACAAATCTAACTGTTTTTTTATTAATGTTAACACATAAAAAGCTACCCAAAATATGTGTAGAGCTATAGTCAGAATGCTTTCATGTAAATTAAATGAGACGATCGAAAACCTACTGGTAAGATAAGAGTGAGGCAAACTTTCAAGTGAACATAGGGACAGTCAGTATCCTTTACTTATATCATCTCTCATTTAACTGTAAAAACGAGGGACTCAAACTGTCAGGTAGTTATATATGGTGTACTAGTCACTCAATCATATCGATGAGTTAAAATCTCATCTAAGACCAGACACATTTTGCATGGAAGGAAGCCGTCCAGCTAACTTATTGAAGGAAAAGTAACTGAATGACCCCGTTTGGTTCTAGGTTTAGCCCCAGTGAAAAAATAAAGTTATTTTATACCCGATTTCATATATAACCAACAAGTGAATCACACCTGTCATACACAACTATGTATATATAGTTTTCTTTGAATTCAGACTGTGTAATTTTCCGCATATATAACTGCATCATGAAGCACATGTATAATGCCATTGATTTGAATTAAAACTATTTATATACGTAATTAATTGTGTTACTAACCTATTTCATATGAACACATACTTTCATACTCTTTCTGCCCTTTAGCTGCATTGTATGCATCGTTGTAAAGTTTCAGTGCCAAGTCTAATTGTTTCTGAATGTAATTAATGATAATAACTTAATAACAAACATATTCTAAGCTGTTCTTTATGCATTACTCAGCTTGTATTTATTTATGTTAATTTATTGATAATAAAATACAAATTAGCACGAGGCAACATCTAAGCTGTTAGAATCCCAAAACTCCCAAAATTATTTTCTCAAAATGGGACAAACAGATTTACGAAATGTTTATAATTTCTATAGGTTTCCATGATAGAAAATGTTTTAACACGAGACATTCCTTTTAGTTATATTTTCCCTTTAAAATTACATTTAAATCTATGGGGATAACCCATTTTTTTTTCAATGAAAACTCATGGTAAATAGATGCAAAATTTTACATAATATTAACCTAATTTGATAAAGGAAAATATAGTATCTAAAGAGATTAATATGTTTTTATTTTTAAATAAGGGCAACAACTCTTACAGAAGCTTTTTTGAAGTTTCCGAAGTTTTTAACAACAAGTTATGGGCATGACATTGTAACAAAATAATATAGAATACGATGTATAAACAAACATAGCAGAACACAGATAATACAATGTAGTGTTAACCCTTCGTTCAATGAGTATATTATACATGATACAAAAACTTCAAAATGTGTCATAATTGAAATAATTACGAGACTATATTAAAGGTAACTATTAAAACAATAATGATATTTGGGAAATACTATTTTTGTAATATTAATAGTCTTGTGTAGCTTTGAGCAAATACGCCAGACTCAGAAAAGTACATTATTAGAGATGTAATTCCAATATGTCAAAGTCATGAAGGTAGATAAACTATAATAATGTTAACTTACACGGACACGATGAATTCTTCCTCGGAAGTACAAAAATAAACATGAATTTGGAAATTGGTTTTCTTTCGATTGCATTAATCTTTCTGCATCATCACAACCTGTAACATATGGCATTAAATACAGTACAACCTGTAACATATGGAAATAAATACAGTACAACCTCTCCAGAGTGGACCTCTTTAGAGCAACAACCTCCCTTCAACAACAGCATGATTTTCCCACTACACAATTAAACTATTCATTTAACTTCTTTAGAACAACAACCTTTCAACAAAAACATAACTTTGCTTCTCATAAAGTTGTTGCTTTGTACAGTTTATACTCTATGAATAAAATAGATGTACTATATTTAAACAAGGGTCATTGATTACTAAAGGAATTGTATACTAAGATAGGCCGTAAAAACGTGTTTGTTTGTTTCTGGTTACATACTCATTAAATGTAGACAGATCTGGGCTTTTCTCTTCTGGAGAAGTAAAAGTGAGACAGTGAATGTATTATTTCTCAGGCTTAATAAAACTTCAAGGGTCACGGGGGAAATAAAGGTCCGTTGTAACCATTAATAAACTTTTTTTTCTACAACTTAATTAGTAATGATAATTATTATCCAGATTATTTATTGATGTTTTCATCATCACACTTCCAGCAACAACAAATGAAACAGTTTTAATGATTAGTTGAGTCAATAATTCACATAAGGGGAACCAACCAATGAGATTTCAGAGTCGTTGAAATTAAGATGTACATGTACATTCATTTCATCACACCGTAATTACATCGTACAGTATAATACATTAAAACCAGACAATTTTTCAAGTCCCATTTTCTTTTGAAATACGTAAAATTTCTCTGAAAACCAGAATTCTCAGAAAACTAGAAGGTGTCCGGTTTCAGGGTTTTTACTGACATATATCTACCGTAATACTGCTAAATATATATACATGAATATATACGTGTAGACTGTGTAACATGTCTAAATGCATAAATAATGGTATTGTCAACAAATAAATGAAACCATGCATCCATAAAAGGAACAATATGAACATTCTTAAAGAAATCTTATATGATGTGTCTTACCTGTGTCAGACCCGTTAATTCCATCAAGGCCATAGAACGGACGAACGAAGGCATGATACATGATAAGTGCCAAAGTAGCAAATGGTGCGAACATTGCATCAGAATCACTACTGAATTCTAATGCTTCAATTCCTTGTGCCCTGTCGCCTTCGAACCCTAGAAATTCCATCACTTTTAGGATCTTTGGAGGAATTAGCGATATTGTAATCTGGAATGCTCCAAAGCCGAAGTTCACCGCTCCTTGTAGACGATCTAGAACTTCCTCCGATATATTATCATCATTGCCCACGTTTGGTTCTTCAGCATTATCATTTGTTTCACTCGAATTTGATTCAGACTTTTTCAATTTTGAATTATCACGTAGTTTAGTAACAATTTTATGTTGTTTTTCGTATATTTTCCAGGCTTTTCTGAGAATCCATCCACCCTTGACATAACTAGGAATGTCTTGTCCAGTAAACACAAGCATAGCTTGGAACAAAAGGGAATCACCTACAATTATCTGACGTTGTATTTTGTCTTGTACACTAATTTGTTGAGCCTGGACATAAAGAAATGAAACTGATTTAGCAACACTTAAATAATTTGATACAACATTCTTTATCATGTCTATTGAAAAATACGATAATGGCTTGAAGGTAAACAAACGAAAACAAGGCTTAAATTAAAATTATGTTTGTTTGCTCTTTATCGCTGTTGCAACCATTCTTGTAATAACAACTTGTGACCGCCTCCAATTTAAGGCCAACATAATTATGAAGTAAGGCCTTCTTTGAATTTTAAGAAAAATATTATTCATTATTTATACAAAAATGACCTCCAAATAAAAGCCAAATGTCAATAGAGGCCAAATTTTGTCTTTTTCCAATGGTGGCCTTTGTTCACAGGTTGACTGTATTATATAGGCATGATTATGTAGAAAATTTATAAACAAATAACAGAAAAAAGATCAACAAGCATTAATTGGTCAGTTGTCCATTGTAGACAAAATTAGAGACCAAAACAAAAACAGTGTAGTTTATCAGCCCCTGTAGTATATACCTCCTGCATGTACACAAAATGTATTATACACCCATACTCCCATACTCACCCCATTCTTTTTATTTGATGAAGCTTTTTGCCTAGAGAATTTAGCTCCGTTACTAGCTTCACACTTTTTCTCAGTTTCTTCCAACACTTTCAATGCACGATTCATTAACTTGTCATCATTTGATCGTAAACATTGCTTCAATGAGAACAAATGCAGAGTATTTAAAGTGAAATAGACTATATTTATGTATGTTACTGGTACCAGTGCCAGAAAAATGTAAAGTGAGATAGACTATATTCATGTATGTTACTGGTACCAGTGCCAGAAAAATGTAAAGTGAAATAGACTATATTCATGTATGTTACTGGTACCAGTGCCAGAAAAATGTAAAGTGAAATAGACTATATTCATGTATGTTACTGGTACCAGTGCCAGAAAAATGTAAAGTGAGATAGACAATATTCATGTATGTTACTGGTACCAGTGCCAGAAAAAAGTAAAGTGAGATAGACTATATTCATGTATGTTACTGGTACCAGTGCCAGAAAATGTAAAGTGAGATAGACTATATTCATGTATGTTACTGGTACCAGTGCCAGACAAATGTAAATTGAGATAGACTATATTCATGTATGTTACTGGTACCAGTGCCAGACAAATGTAAAGTGAGATAGACTATATTCATGTATGTTACTGGTACCAGTGCCAGAAAAATGTAAAGTGAGATAGACTATATTCATGTATGTTTCTGGTACCAGTGCCAGAAAAATGTAAAGTGAGATAGACTATATTCATGTATGTTACTGGTACCAGTGCCAGAAAAATGTAAAGTGAGATAGACTATATTCATGTATGTTACTGGTACCAGTGCCAGAAAAATGTAAAGTGAGATAGACTATATTCATGTATGTTACTGGTACCAGTGCCAGAAAAATGTAAAGTGAGATAGACTATATTGGTACCAGTGCCAGAAAAATGTAAAGTGAGATAGACTATATTCATGTATGTTACTGGTACCAGTACCAGACAAATGTACAATGAAGACAAATCATATCTTGAAAAAAATCATATTCAGCATTTAAAGTGATGAAATTGTTTTTGCTTTCTTCCCTTTATCATTCATTTAATATTTTTATCATACATAATTAGTTCCTATATTTCTTGAAACATTCTGAAGAAGAGTATATATTAATTGTAACTGGTCCCATGTTAGTGCTCGATATCAATTATTACTGCTCTAGATATTTGGACGTTGATTATTACTCCTATTACAACTTATTAATTATAACTCTAGATATCTAGCAATCTTGTTCAGCTGTTTGAGTTTTTTGTTTGTTTATATTGACTTGTACGCCCCTTTTAAACAGTCAGAGTCATATTAGACAGATAATTCACCGAAGCATCGTTCCTGGGAAGAACCAGTACTTAAGACTCCCATCCTCCGTAAGCAACTGCCTACTTTCTCACATAAAGAGATGTAGTAAGTAGCGGGCTCGAACCCATGCGACCCACGATCAGTGTAAGGTTAAACAGTAATAAGAAGTCAGCGACACGACCACGGAAGCAGGTTAGTTGCTTGAGCCTTAAACTTACCATAGAATAAACGAAACTATATCCTGCTTGCATTAATGGACTTTTATCTCTGAAATAGAATGAAATATTTGTGTAATAATTCTATTTTTATCAGTTACATAAATTTATAAGTTTTAAATGCTTCGTTCATGACTAATCACATATAAATCTAAAGCAACACAGCTTCGTGTATGAATTAATTAATTAATGATTCTTTATCTCTGAAATTGGTTATTTTAAAAATCTAAATTTCCGCATGCATTCAGTTGATACAAACTTGAACTAAATATTTACAATATATTTTTCGATAAGGCTAACAAATCCTACATGTACATGTATGCACACATTAACTTAGAAAAATAAACCTAGCTAATATTCAATGATCCCAATTTTGAACATTTATGATAATCAAAATGAATATGATTCCTAGAAAAAAGAACAAACAAAAATCTGACATTCCATAAGTACTGCAGACCTTCCGCAACACCCTCTAACCAAAAACCCACTCAATAATGAATACCATACAGAGGACACAATTTAATAGTTTATGTCACAATTTAAACACAGAAAAAATAATTGTCCAAAAAAATATGAATTTGAAGGTCAAGTTAATATTGTCTTGAACACAATCATGCAGAAGGGAATTTGAAAGTGCCTGCTTAAAATGATGCATGCACAATTTAATTTCTTAGCATTGAATTATTTAGAGATTACAGTTTGTTTCTATGCTATTCAACTCACTCGATCATATAAGACCATTAAAAATTTTATTTTTAAAAACTAATTTACTTTCCTGCTCATACATTTTTTACAATATTTGCATTTGCAATACAGTTTTCATATATAGCATTGTTTGCAAATACAAATCAGCTATTGAGGTCAGTCTACCTTTAGCTCTTTTTCTCCACAAAGATTATATATTCCAACCAATAGCTGATGGTAAAACAATACATAAATGTATTTGTTTAATGTTTATAATATGTCATATCTGTACTGTAACTGTTAAGTATAGAATCACTGACCTGTCTATAATTTCTTAAAGTTATGAAGAGTTTGATTCAAGTACATAAAAAATCATTCAGCAGTAAATACTTCGGTGCTTTCAGCGCTCTGATTCTATTTGTCATTATTCTAATACTGCACCGTTTACCACAGCCACGCCTACTTTATACGCAATACTGATTTCTAGTATACTCGTCCCTCACAGGTTGCGAACTAACGATATAAACACTGGTAAAATTTTGACATGTCATGCATGAGTTCTTGGGTCAACAATTGACCCTCTTCTGTCGTGATTGAAGATTATATATTAAATGCATTCTGGTGCATCGTTTCAATTAAGATATGATGTATATATATAAGGAAGGATGTTCAAATCAATGCATACATTCTCCGCCATTTTGAAATTACATGTAGTATATACATGTCAGACCACTTCTTGATAATACCAATGAAGTAGACGAAATTTCCATGATAAACTGGTATTATGTGTCAGTTCTCTAGACTTATCTTGAATGGAAAAATAAAATGGCAGCAGCAATCATTAAGTTAACCGTTATTAGCCCACAAATCAAGAGTAAATTCAGTAACTTGCATTACATGTTCTATAAAGATATAGTTCAATTTACATAACAAATGACATATCGTACTTGCGTTCTTCGAATAATTGCAGGGCTTCGTCGAGTTGTTCGTTGAGGAACTTGTTCACACCATCTCTGGCCAGTTGTACATCATCAAAGTGTGCAGCTTCTTCCTCTGTTATCTCCAAATCGCCTATATTTACGTTTGATTCTGCCATTTTTCTTTCAAGTTTTTATCGTCTGCTCGACATTTTGTAAGAGAACACTCGCTTGTCATACGCCCTACATGTATACACTACCTTGTAGCACGATAGATATAAGCCTTTTTATAATGATTCACCTGCTTGGATTATCCTGAATTTTGAACTTAGTTTAGGATATGTTCTAAAAAATCAAATTTTTAAAGTGATTATCGTACGTAATATTATCACGGAGTTGTATGTATACATAAGTCCTTAATATTATTATTAACGTTAGTATAAAATCGATGTGATTATTTATTTAGATTTTATATATACATGTAGTTGGTAGTATCTACTTAATTAAAGTGGTTAACCCATAATATTTATAAAGGAATATATAAAACAGATCAAATATTGATTGCGGTATGGAAATATATACAAATGTACATAATGTCCAATGATTTTGCATTTTACTCTCTTCTGAACCATGTGAAAATGTACATTTATAATCATGTGTGTATAATTACGTACGTACAATAATTTTAATTTACTGAAAATTAACTTTGGTGTTAATTTAATCAGAAACGTATAATATATTATACAATTTGTATACGTCTTTGATTTTATTATATCGATCTTTTTGTCCTGAATATTTACACAATTTCGATAAAATTTCGAAAAAAGTTTCGAACGCGCAAATATATTACATATTTATAATTGTATTCACAATCCAATAAAAAACGACACTTATGAAATAAGTGTGATCATGGCTGAACATGGCGAAGTTTACTATTAATGTATTCAAAGATCAATAAAAATGATAAGAAGCACATCGATAGATAATCATTAAATACTTAAACATTGATAATGAAAAAGCCACTGGGTAATTTCTTAACTAAACTGATAGCACATATATAATTATAAACCATTCGTTATACATACCTTCAACATTTAGAATGTAACAAAACAATGCGCAATAAATTATTACAACAGCAAAAATAATCGTATATATTATCTCTGGCCTACATGGAAGTTATTACAACTTCATAGTCGACTGAACAAAAACTGTCTCTGTAATGTAATAAAACATGTTCGATACGAGTTATCCCTAACAGTTTATTCCATTTGTGAAAGATTCGTGCAACCGCGGTTTGTTTAGTATATATGTATTTTACATTGGGAAAAAGGAAAACTATCGAAAATGTTTAATTTTATTGATTTTTAATTGCCATGTGATATCCAATTGAAAGTTGCTTGTCAACATTTACAGGTCGCTTCTAGTATTACTTAAATCTCGGTACTATGGGTATATGATAATTAATTATCATACATATACAATTAATTATTCTACCAAATAAGTGGACTATCTGCGATAGCTTTACACAATTTAAATTAAAAATGCGTTAAAACATAATTCAATAACTTTAATAATGAATTGTATATCTTCTAGTGTTGGATCTCCACTAAACCAAACCACTAATTAAACTCCAATGTGTGTCTCATCAGGTAACACCACACTCAACTTGGGGAGGGGGGTCGTGCTGATCTGGCCCTAAGGTTGCGAAACTTGATATCAGTCTCCGAGCTCAAATATCATATATTTTCTTTTGGATCAGTTGCTTCTAAATTAAACATTTAAACATGTATCAGCTTATCTTCTCAACTATAATTATATACTACTTTGAAAATGGAATTCAGATTTGAGCACAGAGACTGCTCTTATATTTTATAACCTCGGGCCCTGGACGTCCGATCGTATTAGTCTATAGATGTCATGTTCATGGTACGTCACTTGACCAAATTCATACTGAAGAGTAGGTAGGTCGAGTTTTGTCAACAATATCTGTGCTCACCAGGTGCTGTTCTGTTGACTTAAATACAGTGAACATTTCGAAGAAGTTATCAGTGTGATTTTAAAGAAATGAATTAATACATTTAGAGCTTTGCTATTAAAACGTTTCGTCTATTAAGACTGTACAAGTCTCGTACCATTTGACTGAACATTTTGAGCTCATGAAATAGTGTACCTATATTCACAAATTGCAAATGGACGTATAACTAGCTGCCGACTGTACCCAGAATGCTAAGTCACGTGGTAATACTGTGTGATTCCTATAAGAGCTATATGAAGGGACCCTGAAGCATTCACTGGGAGCTAGGTTGCTATGACTGATATGGAAACGAGACTTACTAGTATTTTTCTTTCGGTGATATCGCCATGTTTTGTATTATTTAATGTTTCATAAAAAATAGGATGCGTCCGATATTCATTAATAGCGAAAAACACAACTATTAATTACTAGTATTTCCAGTTTATTCACTGACGTCACGTCAAACAAAACAATATATTACAAAGCCACACATTTTCTTAATAAATAAACATACAAGAAGGCAAGGAAATTGATGCACATAATTGATACATTACACAAAATGGCTCATTCTTAATTAGTCTTATGTCTACCACAAACAAGTAATATAAATCCACAATATTCGTTTTATATCCGCATTCCTACATGTGTATACAAAGTATGGTTGTGAATTATTTTAGCATCCTGTTTGAACATATTCTACTTTTAATTTTTTTTAATCAGAGTGCTCACTATTGTTCATAAGTTGAGAGTTCAAAATGATCACAGACTGATATTAAGTTGATGAATCTTCGGTACAAATTCTCAAGAGTCAGAAACATTATTTTATAATATCAAGAGTCAAAATACCATTTTAAGGGTCACGTGAGAGCCCTAATAGTCAAGTTTGAATATACAGTAATTAAAACTTCACTAAACATCAGTTAAAATCTAAAAGTGAGTGATTTGAATAGTCCAGTGTATCACATTTCTAAGGCAAAGTTTGCAAATTACAACAATTGTCAAAAAGGTAACTCAAAGGTACCCCACTGTAGATAAAAGTTCACAATGGATTACATGTGCCCAGCGTTCCAGAAGTCCCATGGCTCGGGATCTGTAGGTGGCTTATCTGAAAATTTAAACTTCTCACATTTAGACCTTGTCAGAATTTGTACATATCAGAAACAATTATTGCAAACTCACAGTGATATTTAAACAAAGCGTACTCTATGTAGAAACAAAGCCGTTTTGTTACTATTCATTTTAAAGTGTGTATTAATATTTTATGATAAACTGCCATCATCGGAAAAAATTTGTGGAAATCCGCGAAATGAATATTTCTCTCGAATATCTTAAGTCACGCCATAACGATTTATAATATAAATAAAATATCAACGAAATGAACATGTTGCGTGGAGGTCACTACACCATGTACATATATTTTAATTCATTTATGTCTCTAGTGTAGGAGATACCGCATTAGTGGTAATTTTGCTGATACCGCACACATAACTTCACAGATACTGAAAATCCAGGATTTTAACCGCCCCTACGGTTTATGATGCATTTATGACACATTTAAACTACAAACCAGATTTACCTTTGGGCTTAGATTTGAAGAAATCAGAGAATTTGCTCTTCTTTGGTTCTTGTACAGGCTTGTCATTAATCACTTCTGTTGGTGGTTCCTTTTCCACAACACGCACTGGTTCCCTTTGAATTATACGCTCTGGTTCTCTTTCTATAACACGTACGGGTTGTTCCCTTTCTACAACTCGCACAGGCTGTTTCTTTTCAACGACACGAACTGTCTTCGGTTGCTTCTCACGTACTAAAGTTCTTTTCACCTTTCTTGCTGGTTCCTTCACACGGTTGACTCTCCGTCCTCGGCCAAAAATGCTCCTACCACCTGATCTGCCAAAGATGTTTCCACCCGTACACCTAATATATGACAATTATTGCTCTAATAAATAACATATTTTGCAAGTTAATATAATACTGACATTAATGTTACAACAATTAATATATTCCCTATAAGAGTAATGTCATACAAAAAGCGCATTTTCTGAACACCAATTCAAAATGCTTGATGGTCCTGGGGATATGTCTTGTTCATTGTTTATCTAACTCAGTACCATTTAGAAACCGCCTGGTCCTAACGAACGACGAATAAACCAAGTAACGGTATAATACCCTAGATGTGTGAAGGCGTTTAGGACAAAAATACGCGTAGCTTTCTCTATGAACAGTCGCCAAATTATTACAATACGGAACAAATCATTATGTCGTTATGAAATAACTTAATTCATGCTACCCATTTGAACAAACCCTTCAACTTTCTCGGTAAGATGAGTTATAACATTCCCTAACAATTTATAATGGCTATCAAATAGTACACTTACATGTTCGAACAAGCGCCGGCTGTACAACATCTTACACACATGAATATGGACAAACCAAGAGCCGCTAATCCTAGTAAAATAGCTGGAATCAACCAAGCCAGGTTTGCAGGATTCGACAAGAACGAATCATACTCTTGATACGTATCTGCTAGTGTTGTTGTTACTGTTGTTGTTGTTGTCGTTGTTGGTGTCTCCTCGATATGGACGGTGACTTCAGCTAGGTCAACATGTCCTACAAAATTGATAAAATGACGAATTATGCAATTCCGTCAGACACTGTCTGCTCAGGAACTGCATGATATATAATTATAATTCATAATCTACATATTGTATTTATAAATAAGATATAAACAGGATAATAATTATGTTCTTTACACAAATTTTATTTCGAATGACTGAAATACATTTTACTTCCCCAAATTGTACCCGTTAAAACCAGCCGACCATGTTCACTATTTAAATGTTAAATCATTTATTTGTTTACCATAATATCGAATTTATATGAATATGGTCAAATAAGCTGAGCTGAGTTGAGTTGAACTGTTTATTGTTTATTTATTTCCTCGGAATACACAACATAGACCTTGCATTCAAGACTCATAATACTGAATACAACTTTGAATGAGCTGTCAATACGCCAAAATATGAATTTCTTTTTGTTAAAGGTATAAACGACAACGGTACAATATTATTCACAATATACACGAATTTCACGTGATTTGTGATGAGCGCACCTGCTTCATCTGTGGCAGCCACGGTGAATGTTTCCGTCGTTGGGACGTTTCTTTGTGTATAATCTGTCTTCAAAAATATGCGACCATCATCAAACACGCCAAAATTACTGCATATATAAGTAACAAAAATAATTATAGGAATCTTGTTTCAGTTCTGTATAATATTCACGTATTGATCATGATACAAATATGAGCAGTACTTAAACTGATAGAATCATTTTAATATTGTCAGTACCTTTAGAAGTGCTAATTAAATTTGCTTCGTCATTAAAACCGATATGGATAAATAATTTAATAATGATACATTTTATACTGAGTAAATGATGTAGATTTTCACGTTTTCTCTAAAAAGAGGAAATACTCAGGACTACATTTACTTACACATATATGTACTACATGTATCTATATACACTTCTTTGAAAATATGTTGTTTATCTCTAAAGAAAACGGATTCTTTTGTTAGCGTTTCAAAACAGTTTGTATACGGATATAAAAAGAATGAGAATAAGTAAAGCATACTGACTTATCTGCAAAGAGTATGTGAAATACTGACTTATCTGTGTTAGAGTACGTGAAAGACTGACCTATTTGTGGTAGAGTATGTGATTCTTCTATGTTCTTCTAAATAGTCATCATCTGTAGCATCCACATCACCTATGATTGTTCCTGGTGGTGTTGTGTCTGGTATAGTGTAAACATAAGACGATGGTTCGAAATCTGGTGCTATATCATCTTCCTCGTGGATAATAATCTCAAGCTAAGAATAAAAAAGTATCATACTAAGAAAAATAATACTGATCTTATACAACAAATAATAAAAATGATATAATCACATACTAAGAATAATAGAAAATGATAATCCTATACTATGAATGGTAAAAATCTAACTCTCCTTAATTAATGTATATTATAGATATCTGTTGTGAGGATTCGTTTAAAGTAGACTCAGGTGGCAACATAGTTGATAGTTTTTGCCTAATTTAGTGGTTGCACTTGATCCGGCCTGGTTAACTAAGTCGGAAGAACAAATGCAGAATAATTGATCGAGAGATCGGCGGTTATCTTTGGCAAAAATATAAACAACAATTATACATGTTACCTTGTAAATAGGAAATTTTAAGGAAAACAATGCTTGATTTGAAACATTGAAAATGATTTTGTTGATTTTAATTCCCTAGTTATCTCCCTTTTATATTTCTATTTATAGTTGTTTAACAAAGTTTGTGGGTCGCTTCCAATATTCATCATTTAAATGTAGATACTTGGGTGTGATTCTTTTTCTACATGAACAATTATTCTGCCATGAAGCAGGAATGTCAAATATAGCTATATACACTTTAGTACATGTAACTAATTTGGAAGAAAATGTTTAAGCAGACTTACAACTGTCGTGTTGGTAAGACCTTGTGTGTCTGTTACAGTCACCTCACATGTTACGACTGCTAGTTCAGCCCCTAGTGGAAGAAAAAGTTTGGTTAAACTAATGACAGAACTTTAAGAAATCAGACCTGTATATCGAAATATAAACTCAGTTATCTGATGAACCTTTCTTGTCCCAGTATTGAACTGTCTTATATATATTTCAGCTTTCCATGGCCGTCACCTTCTCGGCGCATGAATTTTGATGCGGACCTAAGTACTACGTTTTTCTACATCCGCCGTGAAATAGTTCTAGTTCCCTTCCATGTTACAGTGCAAGCCTGTGTAAGTTCAGATTCCTTGAGTACTTTCAGTACTTTGAATATCACAGTATATAACCATCGTTTATATTTGAATGTTAGGATACAAAGGAAGCATAACATCAACGTACATGTATTGTCATAACTTAAGAACAGAGTATGTACACGTAACAACAAAAATACAATATCTTTATCGCTGCTACTTATTATGGAAATAAACTGCAGAGCAATTCTTTTTAATGAATCAAATTGGTCTACATCGAGGGAGTATTTCTAAAGTGAAGAGTCTATGGTTGTATAAGTTTACTGCTGTGTACATGTAATGATGTACTACACAGATTGTATAGAAAATAACCAGTCCAGAAGTGTATTTTCTGTGTCGTTGCTTCTTATTAGTTCATCGACATCCACAATGTCTTTACCTGGATTATCCAGATCATACTCAGCGGCTTGTTTCTGAACGATTCCACAGAAGGTTGATTGACGGTCCACTGTGAATATACCTGAACCATCACAGTTGACTGTTTGTGTTTGTGTGTCATAAATGTCTTCATCTAGCACTTCGAGGAATGGGCAATCTAGCTCTTTCTGTAATTAAAGGTGTAAATACGAACGAACCATTACGGATCAATCTGATATAATAATAGCCAGACTACACCGGCCAGACCGAGGTCCGTCGAGTTCAAGCTGCTGCTGCTGCTGCTGCTGCTGCTGCTGCTGCTGCTTGTATAATGAATGTATCCTCCTGTTTGCTAAGATACACAGCACGGACTTGAAAAGGGTTTTTAAGAAAGTCATATGTTAATGCCAATTAAACTGAAATATTAGGTGTTGTATGTGAAATGTGAACGACTTGGTACACGAAATATAAGGGAACGTGCCAAAACGTGCACCATCTCACACTAAAATGATAAATCCCATATCGCCCATTCATTGGATTTTATTTTAATGCGCCATGTTTGATAATACAAATAGTGAAATTTTATGCTTTGCCAATCATGTAAAATCACTGTACATACTCACATACCTGGTTAAAACACACGTGTTCTGTACTTAGCTTGTTTATTGGTGGACATTTTTTACAATAGTAAGGAAATAAAAGAATCCTCATACCACAGAACTTTCATCCGTTTCTATAGAGTACAGTTTACTGGCAAATCCTGGTGTTTCATTAATGTCATTGATTGTTATTTCTAATTCCCTCCAGTCGGAGTACTCTCGTCCATCAAAAGCTCGAATTCTAACATCTGTTACATCTAGACCGTGTTCTGATAGTTGTTCATAATCATTATCAAATTTCGTTGTTATAACACCAGCTGAAACAATTTACTCAAAATGTTATTTGTGAATACAATAAACTTAACCATTTAGACCATTTTATAGTACTGTAAAGATCACGTAAATTCAGACTGATTTTCTACATTTCATTTTGTCCCAAGTTTGGACTGATATGGAAAGTATACTATTTTTTTACCAAAATGACTGACCCACTGTTGAAAAGACTTTAGTTACGTAACGTAAACAGAAACTGGTCCTAGTACTGTTTTGCCCGAGGTGAATATATTTCTATTCAGGATTGTGAACATTCTCAAATATTTTTATTTGAGCTAGTGAAAAAAACATTATTGTAAATAATCTACGGATAATTCGGACTTCTTTTATGCATTTTATGCTAGATGATGTACTTAAACTCTGAAAGTAAAAAAAAAACTTTATCAGTAAACAAATTCGGACTTTTTCGAAGTTTTTCTCTCTAATGTTTGTAGTTTCTATGGAAACACATTTAACAATAGACTAATTAAAACAAGCAAGTGGTATACATAGCTGCACTACTTACTTGTAGGGTCGTAATCATACAGCTCAATACCCTGTCCATTTCGGAATTCCATTTCCCACGTGATTGTGTCTCCTTCCGCATCGAATCCCGAAGCTGTATATACATCAACAGGCGTACCTTTAGGATTAGGCGTACCCTCATCTGTGTGTTCATCAACTGATGCGGTATCAAAGAATGGAAGCACTTTTGATGGAAAGTAAATCTCTGGAGGGGTATTTACGTCTGTAATGCGAACATACGAATTCATGTATACATGTGTTGAATACAAGCAATACATTAAGTATCGTATTTCTATTTCTAGATAATTTAGACTTCTGTTGACTTACTGCTTTAAGTATCTTAAAACTTTTGGACATACTCACATATTCATTAAGTATTAATTCTGTTAGGCAACAAATGTTCTAAACATGTTTGCATAAAATTTATTGTTTATTGTTTAGATTCAAGTTTACAAGTTTATTTCGTAAATAAAGGCCACAGTAGTAATGGGCGGTACCCTGGGGACCAAATCAACGTTATTGGTCCCCAGAAGTTTTCAAAATTGTGACAAATTGGGACAATTGGTCCCCAGAAGTTTTCAAAATTGTGACAAATTGGGACAATTGGTCCCCAGAAGTTTTCAAAATTGTGACAAATTGGGACAAATTGGAAATCAATGTTGTACCCCAAAATAGTATGAATTGGATTTTAGGAATGTTCTGGGTACTGTGTGTGTGTGTGTGTATAGACTAAGACAATGAGAGAATTTTCTTTCGAAAAGACATGGTGGCCCTGAAAAGGGCCGTTGGTGGTCCTGAAAAGGACCGTTGGTCGTGGTTGGTAGCTGTTAGTCGGATCTTCATTTCTTTATTTCTTTACCATACTTGCCCCGAGGTTGTTTCTCAAGATCATGTTTTCGTTTCTTCGTTTCTGTCATCTCCGGTTTCTTTTTGTCATGCTCCGGTTTCTTTTTCTCATGCTCCGGTTTCTTTTTCTCATGCTCATGTTTTCGTTTCTTTGAATCATACATAAACTGTACAGGTACAATCATTTCTTGTGGCTTAAACCGTACTTCTTGATTTTTCATGAGTCTGACCATCTCTTGCATGACTTGATTCATCTGTACCATTTCTTCCTTGATACCTTGTAGAACAGACAATCCCGTTGTAGGCTTTGTATCACCCGTTGTATTAGACTGTGTTTTCGCCATAGGGGGCTGTGTATTCGCCATAGGGGGCTGTGTATTCGTCATAGTGGGTTGTACATCTACCATAGGCTGTATAGGTTGTGTATTCGTCATAGTGGGTTGTACATCTACCATAGACTGTACATCTACCATGGGTTGTATTGGCTGTACATCTACCATGGGGGGCTGTACATCTACCATGGACTGTTGACTGTATTGGCTGTACAGTGGTTGACTGTATTGGCTGTACTGTGGCTGCCTATACTGTAGTTGACCGTACTTTGGCTGGTTGTACTTCTGTTGGTTGTAATGCATACCCGCATTCGGGTCTATCAACTCAGATGATTCTAGTGCTTCTCTCAATACATCGTATGGCATGTTGAAGGACTCCATGCTAGATAATGAAAAAATAGTGTCTGCGCCGGGGGTATTTATACTTTTTGCCTGCACGCGCCAGTGTTCTATTAGGTCAAGGTCAATTGTGAGAAGTTTTTTTTGAATACGTGTGACACTTCAAGTTTTTTTTTGAACAAGTGTGACACTTCAAGTTTTTTTTTGAACAAGTGTGACACTTCAAGTTTTTTTGAACAAGTGTTTGACACGTCAATTGTGACACTTTAAGGTTATATTGTAGATATACTTTGTACACATTATACTATCACAGCAATTTGAATACTGTACACATTATACTATCACAGCAATTTGAATACTGTACACATTATACTATCACAGCAATTTGAATACTGTACACATTATACTATCACAGCAATTTGAATACTGTACACATTATACTATCACAGCAATTTGAACACTGTACACATTATACTATCACAGCAATTTGAATACTGTACACATTATACTATCACAGCAATTTGAATACTGTACACATTATACTATCACAGCAATTTGAACACTGTACACATTATACTATCACAGCAATTTGAATACTGTACACATTATACTATCACAGCAATTTGAACACTGTACACATTATACTATCACAGCAATTTGAATACTGTACACATTATACTATCACAGCAATTTGAACACTGTACACATTATACTATCACAGCAATTTGAATACTGTATACATTTGTTGAAAATGATGGTACACATCATACTATCACTTATATTTGTGGGGGAAATACTTTGTACTTCATACAATCACAGCACTTTGAATACATTTGTTGAAAATGATTGTACACATCATACTATCACTTATATTTGTAGGAAATGTTTATAGAAAACTTACCTCACACCGTATATTTGTATTTGGTGTTATCAGATAGGACTGTAAATATAGTAGGAATATTGACAATATGAGAGTGATTCTTTCTGAATTGTATGGGGGCCCTGAAAAGGGCCGTTGGTGGTCCTGAAAAGGACCGTTGGTGCTTGTATGGGAATTAATGGCGTTGACCGCATCTCCCCATACAAGCGGGACACCACTTGTCCCATTTCTGGACATCCTTGGGGTCCGGTGTGGGTTGATAGAGGTTCGAAGGAACCTCTATTAACTCATCTTCCCAGTTCTCTGGGGTTGATTCTTGAGGGGTATCCCCCCAGTCCTCTTCCCCAGAGCTGAACACGACCTCCTCTACAAACTGCTTTCCCTCTCTCAGGGTCTTGACCTCCAACCTCAACTCTTCCAACTGCATCTCCAGTTGTTCAATATACCGCCCTAAGGCAGCATATTTTCTCTTAATAATATTGACTGTACGTTGAGACATCTTGATACAGAATGAAATTAGATCAAGGCAAGGTCACTCACTGACTATGATACAAGGACTCTGATTGGTCCATTTTAACGGTATTTCATTGGTCCATTTTAACGGTATTTCATTGGTCCATTTTAACGGTATTTCATTGGTCCATTTTAACGGTATTTCATTGGTCTATTTTACTGGCATTTCATTGGTCTGTTCTAGGTCAGTGTTTTTCTCATGTTCCATAGCTCATTTATGTTTCATGATTCAACATGGGCAACTGCTTGAAAAGTTCTTCTGATGAACCTGATGAGTTACAAGAAGATGTTTGGGTGGTCAAGATGGGTAATTTGTACCCAGACTTGTCTGAATTCCAAGATGTTAGTGTTGTCAAGATGGATATCAAGATGGGTAATTTATACCCTGACCTTGCCATCTTTTATGATGAGGATTTGAGAGCCAACTATTGGCGATACCTATTTCTTGCAGAAATGCAATGAATTACCCAACGGCCCTTATTAGGGCCACCATATGTGTTAGATTCGTTTTATATCTCGAGCAAAGACAAAAGCATATTACATTGTCTATCATTTTATTTTTGAAAACATTCTGAGTAACAAAGTACAACAAAGTACAACACAATACAACTCACTTAGTCTCCAATTTAAGTCTATACACAATTGTCCAACACATTGTCCAACACATTGTCCAACACATTGTCTGGATTACACAAAGTCACTCACAGTTTTTGTTGGATTCTTTTTGTATTTACGTTTTTTCTTACTCTGTTCTGCGTCCTGTAGATCGACCTGTTCACCTTGTTTCTTAGGACAGTCTGCGATGAAATGTCCTTGTTCATGACAATAAAAACATTCATTGTTGAAGGGTTCCGTACAGCTGGTAGAATAATGTCCTTTCTTTCCACAACGATAACACTTGATATGATCCCATGTTACATTTTTCTGTCCACAGAGCTGATCCGCTAAGTTGTTAAGCTCTTTAATTTTTTTCTTTAATGAATACATCAAAGTTTGATCTCGGTTCTCTTCAGCTTGGTTCATTTTAGGATCGCTCATGTTGAAATGATAAAAAACGGACGGAGCGTACGTCTTTTATAGAGTGTCACGCGTTGTGACCTTGAACCCGAACTATAAAAAACGGCGGAGAAGTTTTAAGATCATAATCATGTCAGATACCGACAGTACTAGTGGTGAGGATGAACCTCCAACTAAACGAAGCAAGTTTGAGCCTGTGCGCGACTATTATGACATACAGTCACGCATGGAAAGAAAGTCAAGGAAATTCAAGACTCAATCTAGAGTATATGATGTGACATTTCAGCCGTATAATCAATCGTTTGAATTTACAAACAGGTTGTTTAATGATATGATGGATCAGCTCTACAACAGATGTGAAGTGAAGTCGAATGATCGAGTTCGAGTATCTATTCTACATCCTGATTTGGACTTTGGGATACATGTTCCGTTTAATAGGGCATCTCGTATTAGTGGAGATACATTGTTGGATGAAATTGAACGTGTGGCACAAAGTAACCGTCAATTTAAAATTCATGATGGGGCGGCACAGATGGAAATTACGCATATTGCTATGCCACAGGGATCCGGAAAGAAAACGTTTAAAGCACCAAACTTATCCAGTATACGGAAGTCAAAGACAAGTGTTGTGTGTATTGACAATAGTAAAGACTCTATGTGTTTAGCTAGATCGATTGTGGTAGGACGGTGCAAACTACATGAAAATCAAACCCCGGAATGGAAAAAACGATGGGATTATATACGTCACTCTAAGAAAAATCTTCAAAAATACGAAGCTGAAGCATTATTGAAGCAAGTGGGTATTTCATCGGATCAGTCGTGTGGTATAGAAGAATACCAAAAACTACAGGACTATCTCTATCCAGGCTATGTGATTAAAATCCATCCACAACATTATGGAAGTGAATTGTTATTCAAACCACCTGCTATGACTGAAAAAAGTCGTGTGATTCATATCTTTCACCATGATAATCATTATGACTGTATCGTATCCATTACCGGATTTCTCGGGCGGAGTTATTATTGTGAATGGTGCGATATCAGTTATGATCACCGTGAAGGACACCAGTGTAGCCATATTTGTCAGTGTTATGCTCACACCCTGTGCCCAGCAGGCCAATCTATAAGATGTCCGGATTGTCATCGCCTATTCCAGAGTCAGGCATGTTTTGACAATCATAAAACTAAAACGGGAAAACAACGTAAAACCATTTGTGAATCCGTATGGAATTGTAAGAAATGTGGGCAAAAGGTGCTTGGAACGAAACGGAATCATGTTTGCCCAGGGACAAAGAAATGCAGGTGTTGTAAAGCCATAGTAGGACCAGATCATGACTGTTACATTCCAACGTATGAACCACCCGATAGAAAACAACCAGAAGTACCATTCATCTTTTTTGATTTTGAATGTCGTTTTGATTCTGGAGAACATATCCCTAATTTTTGTGTGGCTCAACGTGCTTGTGGTGACTGTATGTGTAAGTCAGTGAAAGTTCCATGTGAGTATTGTGAAGAGGTGAATGAAGCCAGACAAATGACATTCCGTGGTGAAAATACGTTACAACAATTCTGTACTTGGCTATTCCTCCCTACCCATCGAGGATCGACAGTGATAGCCCACAATGCTCAAGGCTATGACGCTCAGTTTATTCTTAGATATGTGGTTACTCAGGGGACGGCGAAACCCCAGTTGATTATGAATGGTAGTAAAATCATTCAATTGAGAGTGCATGGAATACGCATGATTGACTCCCTCAGTTTCCTGAGTATGCCTCTCTCCTATTTTCCCAATACATTTGGACTGACCGAGTTAGCCAAAGGATGGTTTCCATTCTATGCAAACACCTTGGCGTATCAAGATTATGTGGGACCTTATTTGCCGCTACACTTTTACAAACCGGATAGTATGAAACCAGAGCGACGTGAAGAGTTTTTAACCTGGTACAATGAAAGAAAAGGTGACGTATTTGATTTTCAAAAGGAAATGGAGAAATACTGTCAATCGGATGTAGACATTTTAAGACGCGGATGTGGAGAATTTCGTCAACAATTATTGGACAGTGATCAAATAGATCCATTTACTGAAGCTACCACATTAGCTCAAGTGTGTAACAAAGCCTGGCGCAAAAATTCCATGCCACCTCATAGTTTAGCCGTGATTTCGGATGCCGGGTATCCCAATAAAACCCGGTATTCCATGAAAGGCATACGTTGGCTACAAATGATGGCTGTCACCGAAGAGATACATATTCGACATGCCTTGAATAACAAAGGCGAAGTCAAAATTGGACCTTATTACGTGGATGGCTATTGTCAAGAGACCAACACCGTGTATGAATTCATGGGATGTTGGTATCATGGGTGCCCCACCTGTTTTCCTAACCGAAGTACCATTAATCCATATACTTTGAGAAGCATGCAACAGGCCTATCACGATACGTATAAGCGACTGGAGTCTTTGAAAGAACAGGGGTACCCTGTTGTGGTCATGTGGGAATGTGAATTTGATCAGCGTTGTCAAAAGGATCCTACCTATAAGACAAGAGTGGAACGATTCTATCATGGTCAAGACCCGATACAACCCAGGGAAGCTTTGTTCGGAGGTCGTACGAATGCCGTCCGACTGTATCATGAAGTAGACAACGATCAAGAAATCAAATATGTGGATATTTGTTCTCTCTATCCGTATGTGAACAAGTACAGGGCTTATCCGATAGGTCATCCAGTGATCATGAGTCAAGAACAAATTGATCAACAGCATATTGAGAAATACAAAGGACTGATTAAATGCCGTGTTCTACCCCCGCAAGATTTATGGATGCCTGTCTTACCCATACACTGTAATAGTAAAATGGTGTTTACGCTATGCCGTACCTGTGCTGAGAAGGAGATGGATTATTGTACACATTCATCGTATGAACGGTTCTTGTATGGCACATGGACTCATGTTGAATTGGCTAAAGCTATTGCTTTAGGCTATCAAGTATCAAAAGTGTATCATGTATGGCACTGGGATGAATGGAGTACGGACGTCTATCGGCAATACATTGACAAATACTTGAAAATGAAACAAGAGGCTAGTGGATATCCTCCAGGGGTGGATACGGAAGAGGCTCAAGATAAATTTAAACAAGATTATTTTGAAGCAGAAGGAATTCGTTTGCAACAGGTGGAGAAAAATCCAGGAAAACGAGCTTTTGCCAAAACCATGCTGAATTGTCTCTGGGGTAAAAATGCTCAAACCAACCTCTTACCTAAAACAGAGTATGTTCATCGATTGGACCAGTTCTACGGAATACTGAACGATCCTAAAAAGTCTGTGAAATATGCAGAGTGTTTTGATCATGATGAATTCATGTTAATGAATTATACTGATGAATCGGACAAAGCAGACCCTCATTCATCAGCCAATCCTGTGGTGGCTTCATTTGTGACGGCTTATGCTCGATTAGAACTGTACAAAGTGCTTGAACCTCTAGGAAAGAGAGTACTGTATTTTGACACAGACAGTTGTATGTACATTCATAACCCTGATGGCTATAATGTTCCTATTATCTCCAGTCGATTGGGAAAATGGACAGATGAGGTACCAAAGGGTCGTATTGTGAGATATGTCGCTTTAGGTCCAAAGAACTATGGCTATGAATACATTGAAAACGGTGAACTCCATCAAAAATGCAAAGTGAAAGGCATTACGTTAGACTACAATGCCACTCAACAAGTGAATTTCAATACGATGGTGGATTGTGTGAAAGACAGACACCATTATTCGACCGTAGTTGAATATGCTTCTCGGATTAAACGTCATAAGGACAGAACCGTGACCAGTGAGAAACAAGTCAAAACATTTCGTTCGGTATATACCAAACGTATTGTGGTCGAGAATCATATGACTGTGCCTTATGGTTATCTACATGACTGACCTTGACCTTTTAGGATACCTTTTGGCCTAGAACAAGTCATCTAAAAGTCATTATTCATAAAGACATGGATTGGATACCCTTACTACCGATAGAGCTGAGACTTAAAATTTATCGTTATGTCATATGGGCTAACGCTAAAACATGGAAGATGGAGTTAGTGCACACATGGGCTACTCATAATGCTATACATAGCTTACAACATACAAATCATCGACGGATAGAGAGACTGTTGAAGGATGTAGGTGATCGCCAGGACTTGTCATTCAACCAAAAATTACCTATTCTACGAAAACTGAATGTGGTACAACAAAGCTTAGATCGTATGTTATCTACGACATGGGATTTTTTAATCCACGATGCTAATTTGAGCGACGTATCTGCCTTAGCTAACAATTTTCGTTCTACCCCCAATGTGATATGGTTCAGTATGGCTGAAGAGGACAATGGGAGATCTCACCCCGGATGGCGTCCGTATTCACAGTTTAAAATACGTGGTATCATGGTATTTAAGAGACAGGTACCGTTCACTCATGTTATTCATATTCTACAGTATCGTGCCGTGTTCTATAAATTAAGGCATCGCTTAAGAGAAGTCAAAGACGAGATTGAAGCCGTTCATGCGAATCGACCTAGAATAGTGATTTGTTCAGGAAATATTCAATTATGGTTAAACCATCTAGACGATTTATAAGTTTATATTACATTTTGGATTTTGAGCTGTATACGGATACGTTATACAGTATTGTACAAGATGACCTTGTCAAGGTCAAGGACATTCGCGCGTGGATTCTGAACCCTCACACGTTTGAACTATTTAGACAGATGATTCGTGATGCTATGATCAGTGCACACTTAGACTTGAAAGCTATCCATCGAGACGATTGGAATACTTATGTATGTAACGATAGAGTGATTCACACGATTCAAGAATGGAACAGTTTGTTATTATGAACCATACCCTGTTGAGAAAAGCATTGGTATTTGCTTATCGTATGAAGATACCTGAAGGTCATCATTCTCTGGAATGGATTCGACAACAGTTGAGTACACCAGACATGTTTGAAGAAATGAAACATGGACTTCATGTGATGAATTCATTTTATAAACAATCAGTACCCATGGACTTGAGTGAAACGGATTGGTTCAAACAGGTGGTGAACAATGACTCTGTGTTAACATTTCTGAGTCAATTTGGACATTCAGAATGTGTGTTTGAATTTTCTGACAAACTGTTGTTACCCTTACATGACATGTGTTGTTCTTGTTGTGATTATTCTTGTACTCATACATAAACTTGTTACACAAATAAATAAAATGTTTTTCTTCCAATAGTGTTAGTTGTGATTTTCACGTCATGGAGTCCAGTTTACTTTTTAAGCATCCTTGCAATATGTTTATCGCAGGCCCTAGTGGCTCTGGTAAAACACAATTCGTAAAAAAGGTGTTGGAATACAAATCAGATTTGTTTCAAGTAGTACCAGAGCGTATTGTATGGTGTTACAAAGAATGGCAAGTAGCCTATGCACAATTACAAGAACAAGAACCTAGTATTCGGTTCATACAGGGGATACCTGACGAGGATGAAGAGATAGTAGAGGATACATCCATTCCTCATTTAATTATATTTGATGACATGCTTGGTGATAAAGATGAAGAGAAAATCAAATTATGGTTTACACGAAAAGGTCACCATCGTAATGCTAGTGTGATCTACATTACACAAAACATGTTTCAACAATCGAAAGCCAGTCGTACCCTGAGTTTAAATGCACATTACATGATCTTATTTCAAAACACAAGAGATAAAGGACAAATCAAAGTGTTGGCGAATCAAATTCAATTGCCACACTTGTTACCCGCTTATCAAGATGCTATCTCTACACCTCATGGGTATTTAGTGATTGACTTTCACCCTCAAACACCAGACAGTTATCGGTTAAGAACTGATATTTTTCATCACTGGATCACTGGAGAAAAACGTGGGCCAGTTGTGTATATATAAACATCGTTTACTCAGATAAGATCATTCAGTCATCATGTCAGCCACAGCCATAGCTCAATCGTTAGAACATTTGGGTCAGGAACGAGACCCTACTGTACGGGAGCAAATGCTACGGTCTGGATTAAAAGAAATGCTCAAGTGGTTCACCTTAGCAGCAAAGGTGATTTTAAAAAAGAAAATTGTGCTACCTAAACAAACACAAAACTTTATGCAAAAACATCAGCATGAATTAGAGCAGCTGGGAGATGATCAAGTGGACATGGATACTAAACGTCAACTCATATTGAAACCAGGAGGAGGTGGTTTTCTTGGTGGAGTCATGATACGAAGTTTACTCCGATGGAATGGTCAAAAGACGATTCGTAAATTTGTAAAATCTCCAGCTAAAAAGCCAGAAAAGCGCCTGCTAGAAAACCTAGAAAATCTCCAGCTAAAAGAGCAAGAAAACCTAGAAAAGCTCCAGCTAAAAAAGCTAGAAAATCGCCTGCCAAGATCAATGAACGTTTTATTACTCTCCGTCGTCGAAAGCAAACCACTTCAACACCCTCTATGGCTGTAACTCCAATCAGTAAGTTACAATGGTCTCCTATCAGTCCTGTGAGTAGTTTGAGCTTTAGCTCATCTAGAAATTCATCTAAAAGCTCATCTCAAAATTCTTCTAGAAGTGGATCAAACAGTTTTAGCACACCTAAAAGTTTAAGAAGTTTATCTAGAAGTTTATCTAGAAGTGGACCAAGCAGTTCATCTAGAAGTTCAAGAAGTTTATCAAGAAGTGGACCAAGCAGTTTGAGTTATTCAAGCAGTGGACCAAGCAGTTCATCTAGAAGTGGACCAAGCAGTTTGAGTTATTCAAGCAGTGGGCCAAGCAGTTTATCAAGAAGTTCGCCAAGTAGTTTGAGTTATTCAAGCAGTGGGCCAAGTAGTTTGAGTTCTTCAAGAAATTCATCTAGAAGTTCATCCAGTAGATCATCTAGTAGATCATCTCCCAGTTCAAGAAGTTCACCAGACACTCCATTGTGCCGTTTTTCACCCCTATCCTTGTCTACCTTATCAAGACAGGCTGTCTTGAAACCCCTTTTGAGACATCGTATTCACCTGATGAGACAGGGCCCTATGAATCCAGCTTCAAGACAAGCCTTTGATGCTTTAGTATAAAAGCTGTGAAGAAGTAAAAACAGGTATTATTTGACATAATGGCACCAAAGAGACCACTCCTGCATAAATACGGACATCTGGTTTTGGGTTTAACTCAAGCCCCAGATGGGTTAAGAAGAAAGATGATACATGGAGCATCTAAAGAAATGATTCAATGTGTGTCAGAATGCTGTCAGAATGTTTTAAAAGGCAATGTTGCCTTATCCCCCTCTCAAAAGCAAAGGTTGAAGTCCAAGCGTCAACATCTCCGCACTTTAGCAGATAAAAGAGTATCCATTCAAAAAAAGAAACGTGTGTTGAATCAAAAAGGAGGATTATTTCCATTACTGGCTCTTGCTCCAATCATTGCTAAAGCTGTTGCTGCAGGAGCACTCAGTGGAGGTGTTGCCACACTGGTGAAAAAGCTATGAAGAAAATGGCTATCGTCCCATTCAAAATGCTAGAAGAGATGAATCGATGGAAAACAGAACAACGACCACGTTTACCTCCTCCCCCGCAAGTCAGTCAAACATCCGATTTACAGAAACAAATGGGAGACGTATTACAAAATGAATCGTTGTCTGAATCAGAAAAAGCACAACACTATGGGCAAGTCTTGCAAAGGTTTCAACTGTCTCATCAAAAAGCACGTGAACCGGCTACTCTGGCTGCACCAGTTGCACCGGCTGCACCGGTTGTTCCAGCTGCTCAAGGTGCACAAGAGGCACAAGCGGCTCCTGCTACATTGACGGATCGGATTCTTGAAAGTGTTCCTACTACCATGCGTCGAAAAACTCAGCTTTTATTACACTTTCTACAAAATCATCCCCACATGTCATGGAATGATCAAGGGTTGTTGGAATACCATGGAAAACCAATACAAGGATCCAACATTATTGATTTGGTCAATGATGTCATACGTCATAGAAAAGGGTCGGAGCCTAGAGGATGGGAACAGTTTTCTAGTGGACTAAGAGATGTCAATGTACCACAAGAAGTGATAGGAAATAAACGGAGATGGTCATGGATGCAAAAAGCAGACGATTCGGAGGAAGATGATGAATTCTTTGATAGTTTTGTTGAGCCTCGTTCACCTTCACGGATGAAAGCAGAACCTATAAGTAAACCTGTCAAACAGATGAAAGCAGAACCTAAGTGGGAAGCCTACTAGACAACATGAACAAAAAGGTAGACAGTCTGTTACATCAGATTTATTATGATCCCCATCATCCGGCTGGTTTTGGTGGGGTAGAACGTCTTACTACAGCAGCTCGAACTCAACTGAAATCCATTACACCAAGTCAAGTACGATCCTGGTTGAAGGGACAAAAGACCTATACCCTGCACAAACCTATCCGTAGGGCATTCTCGAGACGGAAAACAATTGTGGGTGGTATTGATCATCAATGGCAAGCTGATTTGGCAGACATGCAATCCTTGGCTCAGTACAACACCCCTTATCGATATTTGTTGTGTGTCATTGACGTGTTTTCAAAATATGCTTGGGTCGTTCCCCTCAAGGATAAAACGGGGCTCACATTGGTGGAAGCGTTTCGCTCTATTCTTAAAACGAGACAACCTAAAGCGTTGCAAACCGATAAAGGAACAGAATTCAAGAATCAAAGGTTTCAACAGTTTTTAGACAAAGTAGGGATTCATTATTTTACGACTGAAAACCCAGAAACGAAGGCTAGTATAGTGGAACGTTTTCAACGGACCTTAAAATCACGCATGTGGAAATACTTTACGCATCATAAAACACGAAGGTATATTCAGGTATTGTCTGATCTCGTGCATGCCTATAATCATCGTGTTCATCGTAGTATACAAATGGCACCCGTATCCGTAAATGAGAATAACGAATCTCAAGTGGCCTTGACCTTGTATGGAAAATCAAGAAAAAAAGCGTCGACGACCCTTCATGTGGGAGATATTGTTCGTATCAATAAAACAAAACGTACATTTGATAAAGGTTATCTACCCAACTGGACCACTGAACTGTTTAAAGTGATCCAAGTCAAAAAGACCTCTCCTACTACTGTGAAATTGACTGATTTAGACGGAGAACCCATTTTGGGTTCGTTTTATTTCTCTGAAGTACAGGTTATAAAAGATGATGCTATCTATGAAATTGAATCAGTGCTCGCACATCGCCAGAGTAAGGTAGACGGAAGACGAGAAATTAAAGTACATTGGAAAGGTTATCCTTCGAAATTTGACAGTTGGATTCCCGAATCCCATCTCGTTTGAACTGGTTAATAAATACATCATGTCTCAAACCGATACGGCCAGTGTGGTAGTGACTGCCTCAGAGCAAACCAAATTGTGTGAACCCAAAAATAAGGTCACTTTTTTGTCACAAATTGTAGTGGTATTTATTATTATTACCGTATCGCTATTTAATTTGTGTTTTCAACGACCCGATCGAGAATTGTGGCTTCTGCTTTTAAGTAGTTCTCTAGGTTATATTCTACCGAATCCCTCCTTGAAATTCAATAAACCTAAATCAACATGAGTTCGTTTTACATTACACTCATGAGTGATAGCTCTATGGATTTATTCCAAGACAATACGCAATGTTGTTTTCGTACCAAACTGGCAAAACCCATCCATCTCAATAAACAAGACTGGGAAATTGCCTTAGTGGAAATGATTGTTCCTAGTCAGGTCATTAATGTCACTGAAGAAGAGCGACATTTCTACATTGTCACACATGATCCTGTCCTGGGTAAGGCCTTAGAAAACTTTGAGACCTATTGTACTCTCCCCAATAAAGAAGAAAAAGGTGTACGACTTTGTATTCCTATAGGAACTTATGTCACACCCCAACATTTGATCGAGACGATTGACTTTACCGTGAAAGATCAATTAGGTAAAATATTTAGACAGAAAGGCCTTCGATTTACCATGGGTTTTTCAGGACAAAGTAAACGCGCAAAACTGGACAGTTCGGATCAACTAGGCATTCAGTTTCATCCTCACATGTTTATTAAACTGGGGGGAGCCCCTGATAGTTCTCCTACCATCTTTTTTAAAGACACTCCGGAACCGTTTCCTCATGGCGTAGATATTAACATGGGTCATAATCATTTGTTTGTTTATTCCGACCTTGCGTCTTATACCTATTTGGGAAACATAGAAGCCCCCATCTTACGTGTAGCTCCATTTGATCCGAGAACGAAAGCAGGAACTAACCCTCATATTCATTTCGAGTTCTTGAATTTACACTATGTACCACTGGCTAAAGCCGACTTTGACACCATCACTATCCATATAAGGGGTGACACTGGCCAGTCTATTCAGTTTATTCATGGGAAGTCTATGGTGAAACTACACCTACGTCAAAGACAATGATACCTACTTACCAAGGTCAACCTCGACAATATGGACACGGACTTGGATGCATGTTTAAGAAAGCCATGAAAAGAATTATGCCTTTACTGAATCCATTTGTGAAATCTGGAGTTCGCACCTTGAAAAAAGAAGGACTCCAGCAAGGAAAAGCCGCTATGAAAGATATCTTGACAGGATCAAACGTTAAACAAGTAATACGAAAACGTGGAGCCTCTGTGTTAAAAGATGTGGGTGAATCCTTGCTACATGCCGTGGCCAGCCCTAAAAGACGTATAAAGAGCAAACCAGTCAAGAAAAGACCTCATTCGAAACTTCATCATCGCCGAGTTAAGCAGGCCAGACCTCTTGATATTTTCGATTAATCATGATGCAACACGGTTCCTGTGAATGTAGTAAGACAGAGTTGGATGTGTCTGTTGTGCCACCTACCATGACAGCCATGCAAGAAGGTCAATGGACTGAGCATTATCCCATTTCTGCCCTGGACAATAATGCTCCGATTGAATTTGTGATTCCTGCACAGACAGAAAAATGGACAGATCTGAATCAATCTTACCTGTACCTAAAACTCAAAATTATACAGGCAGATGGTACAGACCTAGCAGGCGACAGTGAAATTGCTACCGTCAACAATTTCTTTCACAGCATGTTCTCAAGCATTGATGTGTACCTGAATAATAAACTGATCACCAGCAATGCGGACACGTATGCCTATCGGGCATACATAGAAAATTTACTCTCCTTCACCTCAAGCTGTAAAGACACTCAGCTTCAGGCGTTAGAGTTATGGGTTGAAGACACCCCTGGTCATATGAACACCCACGTACATGACGGGGATAACAAGGGCTATATTGAGAGGCGTGCTCGTGTCCATCAAAGTCGTGTGGTGGAACTATGTGGACGACTTCATTTGGATCTGATGATGCAAGATAAATATTTACCCAATGGTATGGAAATACGCTTAAGACTAAACAAAGCGTCACCCCAATTCTGTCTCATGGGTGCCGCACCGGCTAAAATCAAGTTTCTAGAAGCAGGATTCAATGTAAGAACAGTAGATTTACTGCCAGTGGTAGCCAATCAACTCAATCAACAGATTGCTCAACATAACATGAAAATCCCCATCCGACGAACTGAAGTAAAAACATTTACGATTCCTAACGGTCAACGATCCAAGATTGAAGATCATTTATTTCAAGGTCAATTGCCAAAACGTCTTATCATCGGTATGGTAAGAAATGGAGACATGAATGGAGACATGGCTACCAACCCCTTTGATTTCCGTCATTTTACACTGAATCATCTGGAAGTCAGCATTGACGGAAAAAGTATTCATAACAAAGCGTTTCAACCCAATTTTCAAACGTCAGAAGTTCTAAGATCCTACATGTCACTTTATCAAGCGACAGGATCTCTTGGTCTCAATCGTTCATTTGGATTGAGCATGAATGATTATCGGAACGGATACACACTGTGGGGGTTGGACTTGACAGCAGATCAAGGTTGCGAGGAAGGTCAACTCCATCCTATAAAAACGGGCAATCTGAGATTGGAATTTCACTTTGGAACAGCACTTGCACAAGCCATCAACGTGATTGTATTTGCGGAATACGACAATCAAATTGAAATCAATCAATTCAGAGAAGTGCTTCTAGATTATTAGATTATTAAGATGGAAGACATGGATATTGAACACCTGGAAAAAGGACAAGATTACGAAATGAAGTTATTGGCGTATCCTTGTTGTACAAGTTCAAGGACGGACTTTTTACAAGAGTGTTTGAATCATCACGTCACAGAAGCACTCCAATCTTTAATTTATAATCAAGTGCATAAAGACTGTTATGGTTGTCGAGTGAATCATCCTAGTCAAGTACAACATGTACTCTGCTTATACACGAATACGGAAGAGTGGACAGAACTTTACATTCAAAAAGCGATTCAACGTTTGGACGTGTTCAAGGTCATGGAAAAGTGGTATCCTGAATTAGTGACCTTGACCGATAGTGAAAAAGGAGACGCGTGTCGATTATGGATTCAGTTTAAAGAAGAACTCACTCAGAATCAGTTCATTGATCAGTGGATCAGTGTTTGGGCTGAACGTGTCAACAGAAATTGGCATTATGGAGACGAATGAACTACAATACCTATTAGATCATTCACCGTTATTAAAACCACTACGTGCACGTGTTTGTGCTAAAGATCAATTACCTTCAGAGAAACCGCATGACGTGAAAGCCTATATTGTGAATACCCATAACGGGAATCAACCTGGAGAACACTGGGTGGCTCTTTATTTAAAAGACAATAAAGCAGTGTACTTTGATTCCTACGGATTACCACCTTTCGAAGAGATTTTATCCTTTGTGAAAAAACATGCCAGCAAAACTTATCTGTGGAATGCCATGAGAATACAAGGCGATATGTTACCGGTGTGTGGTGTGTATTGTCTATTCGCTTTGGATTTTATCTCACGTGAATGTGACTTGAACCAGATACTGTTAACCCGATTCAAACCGGACATGTATGGAAAAAATGACACTTATGTGACGCATTGGTTTCAACAATATTATGGTACTTATTACATGCATGCTCAATATGTGAACAAGTGTGGACAAAAGTGTTGTGCTCAACGTAACTCTAGACCAGAAGGTCACAGACGTTTGTATCATAGTATCATACATAGAAATACAACTCTTTATGGTGATCATTAAACAATGTTACTGTTTCATAAAATGTTTCATGTAGTTTCTTGTTTCTTGTTACAAAAATAAAAGTTTAGAAAAACTGAAACTAGGTGTCTGTTGTCTTTTTTCTAAGTTCATAAAAATCAAGCTCCGCACATGCATCGGCGGGTGACGCCATCCAACCCTAGGGTGACGTCATCCAAGCAATATAACGTCATCCAACCACGAGAGTGGGGGGTGTAATACAATACTCCGTCTTACAATGCCTCATTTCATTCTGAGAACTCAAACACTCAAGATGGAGGCTTTATTCAATGAACTCAAAACAGCAAAACAACTGACTGAAAAACAGAGCAGGGTATGGCGTTCAATCAGTCGCTTAGCGGCTAGCATTGTTAGAAAAAGGGAACGTGATCTTCAAACCATTGGTGAGACTTTGAATTGCATTGAAACCAATCGATTTCATCATAGAGAAGAATTATCTCAAATGAGAGAGCAATTTCGAGATCAAGTCAGAGAAAGGCAGCTAGATGCTCGGGAACGAACGGCGAATAGACAACGGGAACAACAACAAGAAGAAGAGCATTGGCGCTCTACCGCTCAAGTTGAGTACACGGAACAACCACCAGTACAGGAATGGTCCTGTGGGGATCCAACATGCAGGCTCTGTTATCCACCACCAGACTGCCAATGCGAACTATGTACCCAACCAGATCAGTCAGCAAACACGGTTTAAAAAACTATCAACGGTCCTTTTCAGGACCACCAACGGCCCTTTTCAGGGCCACCATGTCTTTTCGAAAGAAAATTCTCTCATTGTCTTAGTCTATACACACACACACACACAGTACCCAGAACATTCCTAAAATCCAATTCATACTATTTTGGGGTACAACATTGATTTCCAATTTGTCCCAATTTGTCACAATTTTGAAAACTTCTGGGGACCAATTGTCCCAATTTGTCACAATTTTGAAAACTTCTGGGGACCAATTGTCCCAATTTGTCACAATTTTGAAAACTTCTGGGGACCAATAACGTTGATTTGGTCCCCAGGGTACCGCCCATTACTACTGGCCACCGGCCCAAAATACATACATATATATACATGTTCACAAAGTTATTTAATATATATTGTTGTGCCCACAGCAAATTTTAAGAAAAAGTCTCAAGGATACTGAACAAAAGTAAAAGTATATAAAGTTGTACCATGAACTCATGAAATAGGGAATAGGAAATATGTCAACCATTTCTCACCAAAGTTAAAATATGAATACGTTTCTACAAATGTAAAGGTGTCTAATTTAATGCCATAATATGTTCTATTGTAATTTATCACTTCACTGCATTAGGTTTGATACATATAGTGCTACTTTTTTTAAAACAACACGATTTTCACTTCTCACTAAATTTTTAAAATCAAAAGTATCCCATCTTCCAGTATACCAATTAAATAAGTATCGTTAAATATGATCTTCAGTGTTTGTTACATTTGAGATTTGTTTAACACGATCTTCAGTATGTGTTTTATTTACGGTCTGTTTAACTTGATCTCCATTTTGAGTTTTTACTGTTCGGAATCGTTTACTCAATAGCTCTACAATACAAATTAATGATTTCTGACTGACTTACGTTTAACTTAATTGACAAGCGTAAAAGTGTTTTGTTTATCTGAGTGTTACGCCCCTTTTCAACAGTCAGAGTCATATGAGGCGGACAGTTCACTTAACCAGACCCAGTACTAGACTCCCATCCTCTGTGGGCAAAAGTTTACTGTCTACTTTCTCACATAAAGCGTAAAACTTAAGCAATGAAAAAAGACAGATATGGTTTCAAGTTTTTTAGGTAAATGTTTTACATGTGATTACGGATGTCGGATGTTGGTCTACCATATTTTAGGTTTACATACTTTCAATTTCAAACACCATCTCCGTTGGTCCCACAACATTGTAACCATCTGATACTGTGACGTTCACTGTGCAGAGCGGTTCACGGTAGTCATTGAGTGACTTTGTTGAGTATACTTTTCCAACTGAATAATAAAGAAATGCACATGTATACACGTCTATTAGTTAAATCAGTAGATTATTCATATTACAAAGGACTAAATACTTGTTCACGTGTACTGTCAAAAACAAAGCTCACCTTTTTTGTAAAGTGGTTTATAACTGGATCGTTTTTGGTGACATGCTTATTAAAAAGGGTATAGGAAGGTCGGGATATTTTAGCGGACTTTTTTATTATTCTTAGAAGCGTGTGGAAGGGTAAAATAACAGAAACATTGGATGTAGCATGTCTGGGTCCTTATATATAAAATTAAGTCATTGGTGGCTGGGTAAAAAATAGGATAGGGCTGTCAGTTGTACCTTTAAGCGGCATAAAACACCAAATTTATATACAAGGGACGTTGTTTGTCTTGTACCTACTTATACCAGCGGATACATGGAACAAATTAATCCCTAAAAGCTAGCGTTGAAGCAAACTGAGATCCACGAAATGCTTGACTGTATTGTATTCGTGTTTATATGATACAAATTTTTACGAGCTCTGAAGCCAGTCACGAAAAAATCACTGCTGTGTCATAGTTCAAAGTTTGAACTGTTTCATATATCCCACAAAGAGTGAAGTTTCACATGGATAATGCCTTACTGTTAAGACCTTCAGTATACTGGTAGTCTATGGTTTTGAGACAATGTCTTTGAATCTAGACTTCACGTTGAATAACCAATTTTAACTTTCAACACAAACACACAACTTTCAACATGGACATATAGGCAGAATGAAAACGTACAGACAGATTTTTTAAAAACTTTGCATGATCATAGCATATGATAAAAGAAACATTTTAAGCGAAAAAAAGGGCGACTCGGTGCTCGTTTTTGAGTTGTCACGTATTTTCCGGTTTGGTGTCTTCATTTCTTTTCAGATATATATATATCTAAACCTACATACAAATGTATCTAATACTGACGTCTTAAAATAAATATTCTACAGATTTGTTATTCTAAGTGATATGATGGAGCTTTCCTGTGCAGTTCATGCTAGAGACCTACAATTTGTGATTACATTGCAGATTATTTTCAGACAACATTACATGTACTTACATTTATTCATTCGGAACGGACAGTTGTTCCCATTTTCATATGTATACGTTAGCTCGTCGTTTTCAGTGTCCGTTGCTGTTACCGATCCAACCTCTGCATTTCTTCCTGTGGTTGCCGCGTCCACTACAAATGGTGCTAGTAATTAGAAAAAAAATATTTCACTGAATTAGATTACGAACAATGAAGTGATAAAAAAAATAAAGTACCCCCCCACACCGGACCCTTCCTAAATGGGCAAAAGTCCGGTTTTCTCAGAATTCCGTTTCACGGAGCTTTTGATAAAAAGTCTGAAAATATGGGACTTGGAAAATTGTTCGATTTTCAGCGAATTACGGTTTTCAGGGAATTTCGGTTTTCATGTGTTTTACTGTACATATATTTAGACAATAGGTTACGTAACTGTTTTAGTGTATTTTGTTTACAAACCTTTTATAAGGTAAATAACTTAAATGTACAACATTTGCGTGTTTTATTTTATGTTCATAAAATACAATAACTACACATTAGTTGCGATACGTTCATATTTAGTATAAGAACTACATGCATATGTACTGCAATATAAACAGAACAGAACTCTGTAATATGTCTTCGCTGTCTTCAACCGAGCTCGAGTCCGTTTATTCCGAGTTTGTTTGAGTTCTCTAACATTCCTTGGGATGTTCAGATTTTTATAAATAAGTTATGTTGATGCTCTCATTTATATCTTACCTGGAATAACTGGCACGGGGGCATCATTTGGAACTATAGTGATTTGGAATTCTTTCTCGATCGAATCTGATGTGCCATCGTTGCACACAGTGTATATTGAATACAGTGGCTTCACATCATAGTCGAGTTTGTCATTGGCTTTTGGTACATAATAGATTACGTAGTCTGAAAGAAGACAAAGTTGGAATTATGTCCCATACTTGCAAGCTCACTGTTTACGTATAACTGTATTAAAGTTGGTTACGAATTTTCATGAAGTACAGCAATTTGATAAAAAAATATAATCATGTATGATATGGAACACATGTTCGAAGAATGTTTGATTAATTCGGAAGTGCGCCTTACAGATATACATTGACTAAGGCAGAATAATCGAACGACCATTTGTAGTAACGTTATTCATCTCAATCGTAACTACTCGGGCATTTCCGTAACTGAGAAAAACGCACCATACATAAGTGTAGGGTTACAAGTTTTGGTTATTTGGTTTCCGGTCACTACTTTTTTTAACACTAGGTACTCGTTTTCTCAGAAACAGATTGTTTCCATCATTGGATTAATAGGGTTAGTCATGTAGGATTTATTATCATGCAGCTTATGAATCTATAAATATCATGCAATTCAATTATTTGATATATTTTAATTTGTTATAAATGAGTGAATAGTGAGATAAACTGCAATGTAACCAATTAATCTAGTTTGAAAGCAGCAACAGCTGCTAAAAATGATGAAAACATACTAGACACAAACAAGGCTGCATTAGCATACAAAACAAAGTTATCTACAACATACTAGACACAAACAAGGCTGCATTAGCATACACAACAAAGTTATCTACAACATACTAGACACAAACAAGGCTGCATTAGTATACAAAACAAAGTTATCTACAACATACTAGACACAAACAAGGCTGCATTAGCATACACAACAAAGTTATCTACATCATACTAGACACAAACAAGGCTGCATTAGCATACACAACAAAGTTATCTACAACATACTAGACACAAACAAGGCTGCATTAGCATACACAACAAAGTTATCTACAACATAATAGACACAGACAAGGTTGCATTAGTATACAAAACAAAGTTATCTACAACATACTAGACACAAACAAGGTTGCATTAGCATACACAACAAAGTTATCTACAACATACTAGACACAAACAAGGCTGCATTAGCATACAAAACAAAGTTATCTACAACATACTAGACACAAACAAGGCTGCATTAGCATACAAAACAAAGTTATCTACAACATACTAGACACAAACAAGGCTGCATTAGCATACAAAACAAAGTTATCTACAACATACTAGACACAAACAAGGCTGCATTAGCATACAAAACAAAGTTATCTACAACATACTAGACACAAACAAGGCTGCATTAGCATACAAAACAAAGTTATCTATAACATACTAGACACAAACAAGGCTGCATTAGCATGCACAACAAAGTTATCTAGATACTACTAAGATATATCAACTAATTACAATTAGATAGAAAAGGATGCAACTTTTAATGTTTATTTTGTAGAACAAAACGAATATACATTGGACTAAACTTATAACCCCGACTAATAAAATGATGCACTTGATCAAAAAAACATTCATCATTTTAATCAAATGTTTATTAGATACAGATTCCGAAATGTCTAAACTGGTTAATTAGATGTTATTTGTCCTGGTGTACCGAAGCGTGCATCATGAAAATTGGCTAAATACTAGTAAATACGTTTATTGGTACATATACATATCAATATACGGGGTGGAGTGTATAATTTAATTCAGTGTACATTGTATTGTACGCATGTCCGGTTAGCTCAGTGGTAAGAGCGTCTACTGATCAAATGGTTGTGAGTTCGAACCCTGGGCAGGGCTCACACCATCAATGACAAATTTGAAGATATTACATTCGTTGTTAAGTTGTCCTCCACCTCTGAATTGAATTATATGGGGTAGCTTGGTAGTAGCTTGCGGATAGAATGTGGTTATATAATTATAGTACTACATTCTAGTTAAGTCCAGAATGAAAAGGATACCTACCCGCCACGATGTAACTATAATAGATAAAGTACATGGTATTGTTTTACCTGATGTGTCTGCCTTTACTGACAATTTAAAAGGTGCCGGAGACGGATCTGTAGATGTCACTTTACATGTTATATCTATCAGATCTGTGTCTTCATCTGAGACTATCAAAGTGTGTAACTCGGTCAATACGGCTGGTGCATCTTCCCTTAGTGTGAAACCAGACACAGGAAGACTGTCTATTGCTGGTGGCTGAAAAACAGTCGACACATTAAACATCTGTCGTATTCAGTATCTAGAGTGTAGAATTATAAGTTTTAATGCTGCACACAGAGTAATTTATAATCACAACGCGCCGCAACTGAAAAGTATTTGGTACACATACAATGATCCCCCTCACTACGACGTCATATATTTGGTACACATACAAATAATCCCCCTCACTACGACGTCATATATTTGGTACACATACAAATAATCCTCCTCACTATGACGTCATATATTTGGTACACATACAAATAATCCTCCTCACTATGACGTCATATATTTGGTACACATACAAATAATCCTCTTCACTATGACGTCATATATTTGGTACACATACAATAATCCTCCTCACTACGACGTCATATATTTGGTACACATACAATAATCCTCCTCACTATGACGTCATATATTTGGTATACATACAATAATCCTCCTCACTATGACGTCATATATTTGGTACACATACAATAATCCTCCTCACTATGACGTCATATATTTGGTACACATACAAATAATCCTCCTCACTATAACGTCACGTATGTTTTTGTTTATATCGAGTTATGCGCCCTTTTTTACAGTTAGAGTCATATGAGGCAGACAGTTCACTTAGTCATCGTTCCTGGGAAGAACCAGTACTAGACTCCCATCTTCCGTAAGCAACTGCCTACTTACTCACATAAAGAGACATGGTCGGTAGCGGGGCTCGAACCCACGACCCTCGATCAGTGAGAGGTTACAGTGATTTGAAGTCAGCGACCCTAACCACTCGACCACAGAGGCAGGTGTCACGCGTTTAGTACATACATGTACATATACAACCCTCCTCTCATAAGATACTGTCAATATACAACTATAACTACGGTAAAGAATGAAATTGGAATGGCGTAAGTAAAATATGGTAAAATTGAATATTGTCTTATGAACGTGTAGCAACAGCAACATCATACACGAGTTGCTTAATTAGAAGCAAATACTCACATCCTCTGGCACAATCACCGTCAGTGTCTCTGTTCCCACCAATCCACACGAATCTACGACTTCAAACGTAACCGTGTGATTTCCAGGTGTTAACGTTGATGCTATCAGTACATCTATGAATATTTAAATAAAAGATAGATATATCAATGTTTAATAACACGGTAGTCCATCACGTAGACAAATAGATACGCGAATAGGAGAATCTAGACGTTTTATACAGATATCGTGGATAGATCGTGGATGGCACCATTCTGCGGCACGTACGCAATTCCCAAGTGAGGCATGAGAACGGTATAATTAGATATTGAGCTGATTGCAAAGGTGAGGGTTTTGAATTCGATTGGCACTAAATTTTAACTTAACATCATGATGTACATGTACCCTTTAGTAGTCAATGCGACCGTAGAAATATGTACAAGTCACTGTAAACTAAGAAACTAAATCTAACAAGTCATTCAAAGAAGTCTGTTATCTTAATGCACACTAAGGCTTATCTACAGATCGAGGGCATATTGTTTTAGCCTGTCTGTCTGTTTGTTTGTTCCAAACTTCAACATTGCCGATAAAATAAAAACGCTTCCACCTACAATAATGTAACTTCATAAACACATGTATGTTGGTTTCTCATGACAACATCTACTGTGCCGACCTGTTTAATTTAAGTATTTCAGTAGGTCAAAGGCCAAGGTCACCGTGAGGGGGCATTGTGTTTTTTAAAAAAATGCTGTAAAAGTTTATGACAGAAACGTTGGCTATTTCTTACATTTACAGTGACGGACAACCTCCTTGCTACGAGCAAATAAACTAGACAGATTTTACACACTAACTCAACTCATTAAGTGTAAGACTTACTGTTGCCCGCGTCTAACTGAAAATCGCTGTTATCAGGATTAATTGACACAGTCAATGTTTCTGCGGTATTAACATCTGTCGGTGTAATAGTATGTATTATGGTACCAGGAACGTTAACGGTTGCTGTTACTTCCTTTGGCAACGATGCACCGAAGTCAGGCGGGGAGCCTATTTAACATAAACAGAAGAGAACATATAGTATTGAAATGCTAAACAAAATTGAATTTTTCGAGCAGATCGCAAATCTTGGAGCACATGAGGCTTCTACGATCAACTTTATCGTTTTATAATAAATTATTTTTTGTTCATTTCATAATAATTTCACAAAACTCCAAACACAATTGTGGAATTTCTGTAAAAGCATTGCTAATTCTATGGACACAATGATCGGCTCAATATCCAAAGAAATACGTTGAGAGTAAAGTCGGTCAGTTGTTTTGGTAGTTCTGGAACATTATGTATTATCTTATGAAGCGGACACTTACCTGGACCAAACTCCACTCTGACTAACCACCGCTGGGTGTTATTTCCTGAGGCAGCGGACCATGTATTTGTTGCTCCTGTGTTAGATTTCCCAGGATTTGTTACAGCAGCCATGTTTGCCCCACCATCCGGTAAGAAGGAGACTACATCAGCTAGTGGTGAGCTCCTGTATGTATATCAAATCATGTCACGTTATTTAATTCAGTCATACCATGTTTATATCGAGTTATACGCCCCTTTTCAAAAATCAGAATCATATGAGGCAGACAGTTCACCTAAGCATCGTTCCTGGGAAGAACCAGTACTAGACTCCCATCCTCCGTAAGCAACTTTCTACTTTCTCACATAGAGAATCATGGTCGGTAACGGGGCTCGAACTCACGACCCTCTACCAATGAGAGATTACAGTGATTTGAAGTCAGCGACCATGAAGGTACATTCATGACAAAATTAAGAGACAAACATGTACAATGCTGTTCGTAAAGTATAATAAATGAAATTTCTGTAACAATGAGAAGTTAAAGGTTTGGAGAGAATCAATACGTATTATCTAAATGATGATACATATGATTACTTCTATACTAATATAAAACGATGTACGATATAAATTAACTATAAAGATGTGAGTTATTCATTAATAAAAATGTACCTGTATTTTACAGTGTATCAAAACATGATATTAATGTCATTTAATGTATGCTACGTCATAATTATGTTCGCATTGAGTTTGATATACTCATATCAAGATCATTTGTTTAGATTGTTGGTTCAATAAAAATAAAATCAGGCTTCGAAAGATGGCAAATTAATTTGCCATGAAAACAATCTCTGTATTTGTAGTGTATTGAGTACTAAATAGTGTATTAAAGATAGTTTATTTACAAAAAGGCATATTTGCCTATTAACATATATCCAGTACATATATACATGTATAGAACATTTATATGATAATAGAATAATGTATATAAATGTATCAATTTAACTGAGATATAAGTGTAATTGGAAAAGAAGTGTATCATACAAGTTGAAATAAATTAGACATTGAATTTCATGAGAACTAATGGAAAAAAATATGGAAAGAACGAGATGTAAGGGAGAATTTGTCATTCATAAAGTACATTTTGTCTTCTTTCTGAGCTTTTATAGATAAAGTAAGATAAATTACGAATTACTGTTTTGTTATTTGATGACATTAGATCAATTAATTTAGGTATATTCGGTCGATTCCAGAAGAATGTTTTTATATGAAGTTTCCTAATATTACGGTATAGAGGGCATTCAAAAATAAAGTGAAATTCATATTCTAATGAATTACATAGTTTACATTTACGTTCAGAGCGCGGTATTTTATTCGGTTTTTGTCACCTTCCCATTTCTATTTCTAATCGATGATTGGATGTAATAAATCTAGTTAGAGACAGTCGAAATTTTGGTATAGTAATAGTTATGTTTTTACATGTCATGATTGTGCTCTTCGAGCAAACAATGTTTTCCTATGTGTTTTTCATCATATACTGTAATTTGTGTTTGCTGTAAAACAAGTAACTTTGTTCTATTGCTATATAAGATATTTGTACACAAACAATCACTCGGTTGGGTTAGTTGCTGGTTTGTACACAAGTTTACACTATTTGGGTTTGTTACGTTTTAATTTCAGCGTAGTCACCTTTTGATTGGTTAACATGACTCGATTGTCATACAGGGAAAAGTATTTCTTAAACATTCTTCTTTATTACAATGAACCTCATCAAATAGTAGTTAATTTAAGCAACGTTTTCTTTGTATTTATGTTGATGGTTATTATGGGAAAGAAGTCACGTTCTGGTTATCAACATATGGAAACTGGTTTATTTGGTCATAAAAAGTAATAGCTAAGCAGAACAGGTTTACATCCCAAAAGGTACAAATTATAAAACAGAAAACAACAACATACCACCCTATGGCATAATCAGCATCTACAGAAATATAATCAGCAGCAGCAACGTCTATCACGGCTTCGGTATTGGCAGTAACTCCTAAATAAGGTAAGTACATGTTTGTTAACACTAAATTAGATAATTGCACTTATATTACCACTAAATTAGAAAATTATATGTATATTACCACTAAATTAGATAAACACACATAATTATATTACCACTAAATTAGATAATTGCATTAGGTAGGTACATGACATTGTATAGTAGGTATTATATGTACATCAGTTTATTGTCATAATGTAGTGTATTGTAAACATTGTAGTGTTTTGTCTCATTTTATTATATTGATATATAGTAGGGTCTTTGCATATTGCAATATATTGTCGTATTGTAGTGTATTGTAATAATCTCGTATAAAATAGTCATATTCTTTATTCATCCAAAGCAAATTTAATCTAAATCCACATATCAAAGGATCACTGAAATCATTATTGAGAGTTTTTGTTTCTGATAGTATGATTTCCAATATATAGTTTAATCGATTTAATGTATAACATTATACAAACTAATCTGATATATAAGACTTATTCGTTTCGGCACAATCACAAAATGGAAGTAAAACAGTTATTTAAGATATACGATATACGTGTACGATACCTGTTGCTACGTTTTCACCAACCAGTTCGAACGTATCTCCAGACTGTTGTTTCCATACTTGAGCTGTTATATCTCCGGCATTCAAAGCACCAAATTTCCACTTGGTTATAACACCACAACATGGTACCTTCATATTTGTCCCCAACATTAAATGGGATGTAGCTGAAATGGTAACTTCCCATAACAGTTTGATTGTGAGAAATATCACATTTAATTTCTATATGGAATATGAGAACAATCGTCATTTCTCAAGCAATTAAATATGAATGATAAAAACAATTAATACGTTGCTTTTGGCATCCGTGGACATTCACGTTTCAGTTCAACCTCTTCAAAGTAACACCATTCGGAAGTAGCAAAATGTTGTTGTTGTTGTTGTTATGAGGCTCTTGCTCTAGAGAGGTTAACTTCATAGTTAAATCATGCAGTAGGAAAAATCCTGCTGTTGTTGCAGGGAGGAGGTTGCTCAAGTGTGGGCCGCTCTGGAGAGGTTGTACTGTATACTTTATAAGGATAATTACCTTCAATAAAGGTATTATGTTGTATCATCATACTCGCGATGAAGTTGTTCCCGTAGAAAGGAATGTATGAAACAAGATTGGTTTAAACAGTATTATGTGAAGTTGATTGATTCACTTAATGTTAGAAATGATCCTTACCTACATTGCTTCCGGCCGTGGTTCCCGTTGGTACCGTGTCAGCATACCCTATGTAGTCCCCGGCATTGCACGGTAATCCTGATCGTGTAATAAAAATGTTCAATCAAAATCAGGAACACAAACTACAGTCAAACCTGTGTTAGCGACCACCTCTGAATAAAGTTCACCCTTTGAATAAAGGCTATTTGTTAAAAAACCGCTATTGGTTATCAAGAACAAAATGACTACCGAATAAAGACCACTTGTCAATTTTCGCCACATTTTATCTTTCCCAAGGCTGGCCTTTATTCACAGGATTGACTGTACTAAAATGTCATAAGATATCTATTCAGTATGTATAATAAGTAAGTCGATTCTAAAAGACATTATTGATAGATTCTCTATTATAGTATGTTGTTGTGCTTATTTGATATGATATAGGAACGGTCGAACAAGCTGTCCGTAGAAATGTTTTTGCCTCCGTGGTCGAGTGGTTAAGGTAGCACACTTCAAATCACTGTAACCTTTCACTGATGAAGGATTGTGGGTTCGATCCCTGCTACCGACCATGTCTCTTTATGTGAGAAAGTAAGCAGTTGCTGACGGATGACGGGAGTCTAGTACTGATTCTTCCCTGGAACAATGGTTAAGTGAACTGTATGTCTTATATGACTCTGACTGTTGAAAAGGGGCATAAAACTAGACCAAACGATCAATCAAACTAATATTTAAGTCAGTAGTATTATAGAATTATACTGACTATATACTCTTAAATCACAATGAATACTGTGGAATCATTAATTTTCGTTGGGGATTTAATTTCGTGGATTTCGTGGTTCGACTCATCCACGAAATCAAATCCCCACGAATTCAAATGCGGAGATAAGGTGTTTTTTTCAAAAATCAATTTCCACGAATTTATGTCCCCACGAAATAGCCTTTTTAGTAAAAACCACGAAAATTGAACCCAACGAAAATTAATGATTCCACAGTATATTTATTTCAGAGAATATAAATTTTGTTTTATTTTATCTAAACTGAGGTAATCATATTAAGCTGTGCGTATCGAAGTGAAAGTGTGTTTTAAAGTAGTCTGCAGACACTACAGATTTAAAAGTAGAACATTGAATTTGAACGTTCTGATATTGCCTTCAATGCACGTACCAACACCCAGCACTCTAAATTTCATGATCCAATCATGTCCTTAGTTATCCTGGAAATTTAAAAATTAAAGATGGACGGGGGCTGACTAAACCCCGTACTTACCGTTCACTCCAATACAAAAAATTATCCAAATTAAACAGACACAATATATTACTATATAACTCATTATACGACTCCGCTTCCTTAACTGATGAAACTTACTTTAACTTTTGACAAATTTAATACATAAATCATAAACTTTATCAACTGACAGGCAATTGGAAATCGATCGAATGGTGTTGTTTACAATTTATTTTCAATGATTCTTCATGTTTATTTATCTAAAATGCTTATAATATACACTTTCTGTATTCAATGCATTGATTGGAAGGAATTAATTACGTCTATTCAATGTGAATATGGATGTATGAATAAACGGGTCGTATTGAATTGAAAGCGGGGTTTAAATTATTTGAAAGAAACATGTAAACATTAAATAACAGTTTTATGTAGATAAAATCAATAACAGATAATGACGTATATGTAAAACGGAATTTTAATTTAACATCTACATCAAACAAGTTCATTTACCTGAGTACATACGTCAGAATATTTTATGTTAAAGTGCGCTAGATTGATTCCTTTCTTTTGGTACATTGACATCCTAGTGAATATAAACTGTTTCAAGTGAATGGTGAAATATCAAATACGACTTACGGTATTCAAATCATACCAAGGAATGTTAAAAAAAATATCTATCATTCGTGATTACGTAGTTTTTTTTTTGTTTTTTTTTTTGATTACGCAAACTAATCGATCAAAGTAAAAATATTAGCATTACAGAATACTTTATTTTCTCCAAGATTACATAGTAATAACATTGGGAATTTACATAGTACATGTAACATGAAATATATTTAAATCCGGTCAGGTAGCAGATATTCAAAAAGCATTATTACTATTTACGTTATGTCTTGTATTATTGTTTGTTTGTTTGTTTGTTTGTTTGTTTGTTAGGAGAGGAGTTCGCTCCTTTTTGTCAATTAGAAATTACTTACTTACCAATACACCTTATTGAAATCACCTATCTCATTACGAATTCATTGTTACTTTATGATAAGAAATAAACACATTTTGTACAATATTGCATAATTCAAAACATTCATTTGATAGAACATACAATGGGAAGAGAGAGAGAGAGAGAGAGAGGGAGAGAGAGAGAGAGAGAGAGAGAGAGAGCACCAGAAGGCAAACAATAAAACATACAGCCGTATTCGGAAATATTAGTCCGTATAAAAGGTAAAAGATTGGTTTACTATAGTGTCACCCCTAAACAAAGGGTGTCAACCAGGTTTTCCCATAAAACACCAATCTCCTATGCATACAGTGCCACCCGAATCTCTTCTCTTTTAGCAGGGCGACTAGTTGAGACTGGCATCCTGTGACCATCATTTCCTAACTAGCTGACCGCCCGCCCGCCAACAGACAGCCTCCACACTAGGAAACGATCGCTGCGAAGGCAGACCCCCCCCCCCTGATCACTCGGTCATTGTTTCGGTTTATTAACATTGACAGTAGGCCGTTGGAATGGCCTCCGTTGTAGGGTAATTAGATATCATTTAATCCTGCACCTTACCGCTTTGAGAGTCTAAACCCTTCCCGTGACGAAAATTTACATTCAAGGAAACTGTCAAACTAGCTTACACGAGATCGATGGTTCGCCCCAGTTCGTACTTCAGCAATAATGGTTATAATTATATTATTATATTAAAGTTGGCGTTTAAATTTGAGTTAAAATTTGATAAAGCGATTGTATTTAAAACTTTGGTTAAATTTGATACGAATTTATTTCCAGTAAGATTTAACTAAAGTGTCTGATATTGGTAAAGAAGCGGTGAAGATTCTCTACTTGTCTTTTTACTCCTATAAATTGTTGAGGTAATCCAGCGTGTAGTACAAACAAGGGCAGCCATCTTGACCCTGGTTAACGTTTGGTTAACTTTTAAACCAAACCTCAAAATTGTATGCTGTGTTTATACAATTGGGTGAAGCGTCTTCATTAGCCGTTCAATCTGGAAAAGTCTCTAATCCCAGAGAAATGAAATTGACAAAGCGAGTCAATAATGTTGTTCCCGTGTTCGGAAAGTACAAAATTAACACAACAACAAAAACAACAAGAACAAACAAAGCGTAAACATTCATTTTAATGCATGCGCTCGGTCACAATTTGATAACAAAAGTGGAACGTACCTATATATAGATTGGCCTGAGACCATGTATTTAACACCAGTTCAATTTTCTGAACAAGTCTTATAAAACATGATAAGACTGATAAGTGTTACTGTTAGTAGTACGTGTAGCATGCTAATGTATGGTGTTATGGTGTGAAAATATACAACATGTTACAGCACGGACTAATAGCGCCATTATTTTTACTGGTCCAAACGTCTTTCTTTTCACAAGGTAATTACATTTGAAACTCTATACATTGTTTCAATATTGGTGATGTTCTTTACTTGATAGATTTAAATTGTAAGTCTATGTGCTGTGTAAACTTAAACTAATTGTATTCTAAGTATGTTATCTTTGTTGTATCCGTTCTTTTTGAAAGTTCGTTTCCTTAACTTGGTCAACTGAACATTGTATGGCAGATACATTTAAAAATATGAACGGAAAACCCTTTTTATTGTAAATCAGTTGCTGGAGCCCTACAATGCTACGCTTGTCCAATACAGAGCACCATGGATGGGTGCCATCATACATCTACATGTGGCCCCGACAAGGTAAAAAATACAAACATGTGAAAGTTTGCTTCTACAAATTATTATACTAGTACTAAAGTGTATGTTCTGTGATATTAACAGACTTTGTTCTCATACACCTAGTATGTTTATCAGACTCCAGTCAGTTTGCGATTGGACATTTAACTTGTCTCAAAGCAGAACAGTATACATTAAGAAATCTTGGGTAATCCTTAACACATTTAGTAGAAGTATCGCAACAAAACTGTATGCTACCCTGAAGTTCGATACCTCAACCATACTCATTAATTGATTAATAATTTTAATCTTATAATCTACAGTCCTCACTAGAACATCTTCTTAGGTTGTAAAGAAAATGTTTGTTTTTGATTTCCCCACCTATCCCAATCCCCCCTCGATCCTCCACCTATGAACTGTACACCCACAGTATTACTGTTTTACCATTCCATACCTTTCAAGGATAATTAAATAAGCTTACCTACCTGAATTTAAATGATCATGTAACCAGAAACAGACAATGTCTAAATTGGATATTACTCTACACTTAATTAACAATCCTCTACACCTAATTAACAATCCTCTACACCTAATTAACAATCCTCTACACCTAATTAACAATCCTCTACACCTAATTAACAATCCATTATATATTTATGAATTATGTATACATTTTAACAACAACAGAAAACACTTCAGATTTGTATGTTGCGGAGAAACGTTGATAATGGCACGAAAACTGTTAGATATCAGACACTCTGTAAAGAAAGAAATGTAAGTAGACCCAATGTTATACAATTTAGATTATACATGTATATATAACTATAATTACCAATGTATTATGAAGGTGTTTTTCATTAACATAATAGAGAGTCCTAATTTGGAAGATTTACATGAAGTGAATTCAATTACTTCAACATAAACTTTCTTCTCTTTCATGCTGTGTAGCATAAATCAATAACTTTGTTGCTATTAAGATAATTAAATACAGTAAAACAGCGAATTAATGAAAAGAGGTACTAGCAATGATCGCTCACTAAGTTTATCTCAATATTTTCCAGGACAATATGTTGCTTTCATCTTGTTTCCTCCAATAATTACCCCGTTTCTCGAACATCAAGTTGAATAACAGTCAGATTTTACCTAAGTTACCTTAGATAGATAAGATGTGATTCGTGTGACACTTAAACTCTTTAAAGATCTACCATTCGTTTAATCATTTAACAATATATATATCATGATGTACGAGAACGATGTTACTCTGATGTGGTGTTATCTTTTGTTGTTTCGTAAGGAAACCATCTAATTGAATGCAGGAATTCTCTTTCAGGTATGTTTAGCTGATATAGATAAATACCAAACAATTCTTGGTTCGTTAATCGGTAAGAAGCGAGACATGCACCAAGTGGTCTCAGGTAAATGAGTTCATTTTGTATTATTTAATTATTTATTATTGGCTTTCTTGCCATCGAGAGAGGTTGGAACAGAAAAGCAGGATTTGTTTGAGGAAACATCGCCAATCAACCCTAATTACATCTGGTTAGAGTTAAACCTTTGCAAAATGACGATACTTATTGGCCATATGTTTTATAAATATAGAAGTGTATCCGTTCATATACTCAAAATTTACATCTTATTTGGAAAAAAATGATCTTTTGCTGGAACAATATAATATCATACAAAACCTTTTCAATCACATTGTTTTGTCAATTTTCTGAAAGGTAGCCTAATCTATAAACATAAAGGCTAAGTAAAGGAACAAAGAAATGTCTTCCTGGTCCCATGTTGATATTTAATCATAGTTTTGAGCTCATCATATCGATGAATTCTTAAGAGCGGACATTGGTGACAGAGTAGCGCCTCTTTTTAAACTCAGACTTGGTCTAATATTAATTAAGATTTTAATGTGTTCAAAGTCTGTTAATTGTATTTCAGATAACGGAGAATGTTTGTTACAATGTTGTGACACTGACAAGTGTAATACTGGTTGTTTAGCAGGACCATCAACTGTAGCAACAGCAACAACAACACATTCCAGTCCACACTTCAACATTCCGACACCACCAGCACACCACAATACACATCCACCGTCTACGACCAAGATCTTCCTTATACCTACAACACTGAAATACACAACAACAATGTCAACAACATCAACACAAACCTTACCTACAACTACTACACAGTCTCCGACAACAAAAACAACAACATTAGCAACGACACCGAAACCAATAGGTAAACTAATTCCTCCAAAATGTTAAGCTATTGTTTTTACAACACATGTTTAAATACACTTTAGATATCTTAGGAAAGTCCCGGCAAGGACTTGTATTGTACTTGTGTGCCTCGGTCTTCAGACCTTTTCCTACAAAGTTCTAAAGTAGTAATTAATGTGACTTTGTATGTTTTAACCACCAAATAGTCTTGCTTGAGTTCAATTCTTTCTAATGTCATCGTCTGAGTTCGAACTGTTTCCATGTTTTTATACAAATGACACTAGCGGGAATCAGTTATAGTCTGTTTTAATTCCAAGACTATTGGTGCGGACTAAGCCCCTCTAACCCCCCCCCCCCCCCCTACCCCCGGTTCCAACGACATGCAACCATTTACTAGTAAACTATGAAAGTATTGTCCGAATGTAATCAATTCACTGACGAAGACAAAATCAAGTCTTATCTGGATTTTACATTTACAAACAGCAGCATCGTGCGTGTTGTGGTTTCTTTTCCAGTATGCACTGACGGCAGTTATTTGTTCGACAATGGATGTTACATTATTCCACGACAAGAAATGAGCTTCAGAGACGCAGTGGTGAATACCATGTTTCTTTCTCTCCTTTTCACCTTATATTTAGTTACATCTGAGATACCGTGGTGATTACCATGTTATGTTTCTTCCCACCTGTTTAGTTACTATAGTCATAGTACTAGTAGTCCACTTCACTGTGTAATATTAATACAGAAGGAACAAACACTGTAGAAGAAAACGATGTCCCTCGATCATCCGTTGGTTCATCAAATGTGTCAAGATGCATTAACCAAATGCTACTTTTTAATTAAGCTTTATGATGTACCATATATACAAGTACACAGCATCAGTAACTTCCCTACTATTTGGAAGTCATCGACAAATTTCGTTCAGGATTGAAATGGCTAGATGAACGTACATGTCCAATACAACTGTCCATCGACTATAAGCAGAGCAAAAATTACATAGAAATAAAAACACCTCCTTTTTCTGTCATCTTACAGACTTTCTGCAAATCCCATAACTCCCGACTCGTGCATGTGGAAACATCACAAGAAAATGATTTCTTGAAGCAGACTTTGCGACATAAGAGACGTAAGTGAACCTTTGTGTTAATGCTTACAATACCTGAAAATACCAATATGACCACTTTTGGAACGAAGCATTGTATACAAATTAAGTTTGTGATATAAAAATTAATTTTGTGATATAATCTGATTGAAATATAAAGAAAATATTGAAACAAGAACTGAATAATAATGAATCCCCTCACGATCGAATGTCTTTCTAAGCAATGTACATATTTGTCACAGCGATGAGTACATATTTGTCACAGCGATGAGTACATATTTGTCACAGCGATGAGTACATATTTGTCACAGCGATGAGTACATATTTGTCACAGCGATGAGTACATATTTACCATTTTTGAAATGCTTGTAAAGACTTTGGAATCTCTGGAGAAATATTTTATCTTTAAATGAACGTACTGACCTCAGTGAATAAGCCTTAACTAAGAGGACCATTCAATAGTCGCATTTAAAGGAAGACAACACACTGAGCCAAATTTCTAAACGTTCACTTTGACCCTTGGAAGAAACCCAAAATAAGTGATCTGCACTTGTAAATGAATTGAGTTCTCAAAGTAAATAATATAATGAGCATGTTTAAAGTCATCCTGGTAAGCAACCACTTGTACTTAATGATTTTCATCCAATGTTGTAAGATGCAAGGTGAGCGTTTAAACATCCGGTTCAGTGTATAAACACGTGAAAAAAAAGGATTTGCCCAAAGAATCGACAGAAAAAATCATTGTACCCATTGTGAAATAAATCTGACAATTTTGTACGATGCGTGTTTACGATATGACAGAGCCTTTGCAATACTGGATTGGTATGACAGACGAAGTGAATGAGAATGATTGGGTCTATTATGATGACCAATCTCGTGCCTCGTTCTTTGATTGGATGCCTGGTGAACCTGATGGTAAACAAAACTTTGATGGTATCGCTGATGCTAACTGTGCAGTATTTGATCCGTTTGCTGATTTCCAATGGCGAGACGAGGAGTGCTCACCATACCAATATTCCATACCTATCTGTGAAAAACGGTAAATATCTACAGTTCAACTTGTTTCAAAGTTAAATCATTATTTACTCCTATCGCGTTTAATTTCGATGAAGTTTGACTAACAAAAGTAATTTATACGCCAGGCGTTTCTCTTTACGTACACACCAATTATTCAGAGGTCCAAACATTCAGAGGTCCAAAACATTCAGAGGTCCAAATATTCGATTAGTTTACTTCGATACATACATGCAATGCTTTCAGAAGTTTTATATAAACGACTTTAATTTTTTCGTTATTTTGTTGTAAAAATGGTTTACCCCCCATATACTTCAAATCAAAGGGAAATAACTCAAAGGAATGTCATTTTTTTAAACCTCGTGGTGGATCATTTCCAACATATGTCCGCTCATTTTTTGGGGTATTAGTTTTGGCCATTGGGCATATGATGCATTAAGACTATTTATGGAACAAAGAACGGTCTTGACATTTAATAGATTGTCTCATCAAGTTAAACTTATGTTTGTAGAAATTGGATAACAATTCGTAAATAAAGTGTTGCTTTAACGAAGAGACATTAATATTGAGATGGCCCCTGGGGGATGTTTCAATATTAGGCTATATAGTTTGATTCGTCTAGAAATTTTCAACAATTTAACTATATTTATTTATGCTCTTAATCTCATGTTTCAGCTAGATATGTGGCAAGAATTTTCTTAATTAGCCTGCTGAATGTGTTGGGGGCGTTATTTGTTGAATACAATCTGTGATTTCCATAATGCAATATGCTTATTTCTTTCCTTGATCGATAACTATTACGTTTTGACTAATAATACTAATTTCAGAGAATGTTGGTTTTATCAATGTCTTCGTGCAAGTCAATCAAATTTGATTTGAATAATGCCTCAGGCCAAAAATGTATAATATACATAAATTACGTAATTACTTTTTATTCAAATATCTTTTTCATACATAATTATTTTCTTTAGAATGTATACACAGTATAATGGTGTTTTTTACAAATGAGAGTTTTAGCTTTTTACATGATCGAAATATCAAAATCGAGTATTTCATCAAACCGCAAATATAATGGTAAGTATTCTCTTGTTCTCCAAAGCACATGTACTATACAAAACAGCTTTGGTGAAATGTTGTCTTACAGCGCTTTTAGTGACCAGATCAGAATGGTAGAACAAACGCTGAGGGAATCGACTTGACTATCACTTGCTTTGCTTTCGGCAGGGATATGTTTGAGCTTAATGCACTTACACCAGAAATATGTGAAATCTTGGTCTGGAATCTTGCATGTTTGTCATTTTAAACTGGTCATTTTATAGAAGTCAGGCATTTGTTGGTAATTTAATTACACGAATGTTTCCATTCGATCAATGTATAAATAGTCGATATAACATAGGTAAACATGTTTCAGTTCCGAAGTTGTATGTTTAGTCTTACATCCAAAATGTCTCTAATGAATTTAAGATATGTTATCATTAAACAGAACAAATTTTAAGTGCATTTTACTTAATGCTGTAAATTATATGCATAAATATAAATAGTAGTATCATTTTAATAACAGTATTCATTTGACGAAACAGTTTTAATACGTTCGTGGTTAGTTTATATAATTATAATTTATATTGACAATCAAATTTTAAATTTATGTTTCTTATATGCAGATATCATATACACATGTGTAGTTAAATATTATACCTACGAATTATCATGCAGTTTATCCGGGACCAGGACTGAGTTCATTATTTCATATCGTTGACTTGAAACTAAACCGAAGGATTCTTTTTATCATTTTTTCCCGCCCGCATCTTATAAGAGTAAAAATAAATGCAAAACGTCATCACACAACATTAGCCTTACGTGCGAAATTGCTGAGTGAAGCTTAATAATGAATGAATTAATGGTGAGAAATAAATGCTTCATAATTATGTGTTTCACACAATTGATTTTACAGCGTAACAAATTATCGGACGCAATAAAGATTCTTAAGGAAAATTAACTACAGTATAACCTCGTTATCTCGAGGAGTTATCGGACCAGATTAAGTGATCGAGATAAACCTGATGCACGTAATAAATAGGTTTTTTCAAAAGTATTGTCTGATATGATTTAAACATATTTTGTGTTTCGAAAATTTCCATTGTAGCGCCATAACAGCACCATTGACGACTCAAGTAATGCCCCAGACACAAAATCTACAAACAACAGTCTCGAATGTTACATTAATATCTACTAGTACAATGTCAACTACACGATTGCCATCGACAACAGTAACAACGTCATCACCAAGTTCTAACTTTACAGTCATTTCAAGTCCGGCATCTATAAGCCATGACTTTCAATCTCCTCCTTCAGTATTGAACATCACAGTGTATCCCACCATCACACCAGTACAAACATCGATGTTGTATTCCAACGTAACAACAAAAGGCATTCCGTCGCAATCTTATTCATTTACCACACCGACTGCTGGTAATTCTACATTAGCATCATCAAGCTCTTCTCAAACGTCAAGCACAACCTTTCAAAATGTTTCAAAGACATCTGCAACAACACAGATGGCTTCGAGCTCTTCTAAACATGTTTCCACATTAGTATCAAAGTCTACAGTTGCTTCAGTTACTTCCACTACCATGATACCATCAACCACAATGAGAGGTATACACATTTCCTAACTAATAAACTTATATATCAGAAACCGTATAGAATCAGAGAACCATGTATCAATTATCTGTTCATTAGCATAGATACCATTATTTCATGCACTTTATCATGGTTTGTACATCGTAGCTCATAATACTGAAATCGGTTTATTTAAGAAGCAATGTTTACATCAAATTGATAACATAATCTTGTAAAATGGCTAACTAGTACACGTACAATGTATATTTATACCATGTACATGTAGATGTATATAATTGTCTAGTGTATACTCCAATACTCAAGCAATGGTCATTTATTAAGCATGAAATTATTTCAGTGTGTCCATCGGGAGCATACAGATTTGAGTCATCATGCTATCTCTTTGTAAAACGTGAAATGAGTTTTCGAGACGCCAGGGTAAGCAGAGCCTAATTCGTTAATGAACTAACTCCATATCGAGGGCTCAACGCAAAACTGTCGTAAGTTGTTCTTATTTCAATATGAGTTACGACACTGTTGCGTTGAACCCTCGATATATTCTTAGTTGAAATGATTCTTTCAAACTTAAATAATCTGAACTGCTTTAAACTTGACGACTAGTATAGAATTGGTACATACAAATTGACATTAGTTTCGTTACTCGGTTTGGAAACATGTGGATTCAATATATTTCTTTCATGTAGAAATTCTTCATTAAGATTTGGACAATAACTTTCTGAAATGACCTTTCGAATAACGTCAGGTCTAGCTCAGAAAAGGTGGCTGCATATTTTTACATTTTGAATATTGCTGATCCTAAGGTCTAAAAACGTATCGAAGTGTATATAGCTATAACTGACAGTTCTGTTATTGACAGTATAACTGTTTGTATGACTGTGATAAGAATCATACTCAAGTTTATAAATTTAAATAATGAATATTTGAAGCGGTCTGCAAACTTTGATGAGGAATTATAGATAGAATTCAAAGGGAAATGACTTGGAAGATAGAAATCAACAAAATCAAACATTGTCAATGTTCAGTATTTCTAAACACATTTTCAGGAATTCTGCCGGAAACACAATGCCTATCTTGTACACGTGGACTCGGCACAGGAGAATAATTATCTGAAACAGAAAATGAGAGAGATACATAGTATGTATCCATATTTTTTCATTCCTATATTATCAGATGCTTGAATACAGTGAGTTAAGATGTTCTGCCTCCTTTGGCGTGCTCTGAACATTTTGGAAATTCACTATTCTTTGCGAGTTTCATAACGTTATGTATATAAAGAAATGAGATAAGGCTAAAGTCCGTGAAAGTGATTTTTATACATAGATTCAAAATAGATGTTGATAGTTTCACACTCAAATATAATGTTGAGTCAGGCCCGAGGGAAACATTTTCAGAGGGGGGGGGGGGCTAATATCAGTCTGAGAGTTTGTTTGACAAATCAGTCATAGCACCTTTTGTTTACCATTCAATACAATTGCTGTTACAAGGCCTACACAATGTCCCTATGGTCCAGTGAACTGTATTAACTGACTGGTTTCCTTATCAATTAACTTGTTGAAACTCTTGCTACACTATCTGTCCAACTTTGCCTCGGTAGATCCCTTGGTGGTATACGAGAGCTTTTGATAATTAGAGATCCTGCTTGGGCATTTCTTCCCCTGGATTAGTTGAATTAAATCCTAACAATATTTACTTGTTCATCATCAGGATGGAAAGTTGGCACTTGCTTATAAAATGTGAAAGTGCCTTATGGTACAGTCAGGTAATTAAATAGTAATTGTTAGATAATTGTTCCTCGTTCATTGTTTTTGGTAAATGGAGTTAACCACTAATTCAATACAGTCATACTAATGAAACTTGATTTGAGCTAATGTACAAGTATACAATCAAACATGTGAACCTTGGAGATACTAATCATTGACAGTACACCTTAATATATAGGGTGGCCTTTATTTCGAGGTGGCCGCCCCAGACACAGGCTTAATTGTAATCTCTTTTTTTCAGATCCTGTTCAATATTGGATTGGTATCATGGACGAGGTGACTGAGGACGTTTGGACGTATTATGACAATGACCAGAACGCAACGTATTTTGATTGGTCGCCGGGTGAACCAGACGGTAGCCATGACTTTGATGGTTCGAATGAATCCGATTGTGCTGTGTTTGACCCGTTCCAAGACTTTAAATGGAAAGATGAAGAATGTTCACCATATCATTATTCACAAACAGTTTGTGAATTGTGAATATGAAACAAAACAGAAATGTGTAAGGTTACTGGACGCGTTGAGGTCGGGAAACGTTTCATTTTGTGTAAAATCATGTACATGTATTTTGCATCTTTATGTACGATTCGTTCCAGTATACTTTCGTACTTTTGATTTTGCAGTCAGTAACTTTTGTATATAAATACAAGTATGGTTTTGTAAATCCTGACATGTTTGTTCTTTTCTCAATTGGCGAGTTTTAGACTCGGTAGAGGTATTTATGATTTGCTAACAATAGTATTTAATAAGGACCTTTTCAGAACTGGTGCTTTGTCACTATCTTGCATAGTATAGCCACTCTATCGTGCTTGGTATAGCTACACTAACTTGCATGGTATAGCTACTCTATCGTGCTTGGTATAGCTACACTAACTTGCATGGTATAGCTACTCTATCGTGCTTGGTATAGCTACACTAACTTGCATGATATAGCTACTCTATCGTGCTTGGTATAGCTACACTAACTTGCATGGTATAGCTACTCTATCGTGCTTGGTATAGCTACACTAACTTGCATGATATAGCTACTCTATCGTGCTTAGTATAGCTACACTAACTTGCATGGTATAGCTACTCTATCGTGCTTGGTATAGCTACACTAACTTGCACGGTATAGCTACTCTATCGTGCTTAGTATAGCTACACTAACTTGCATGGTATAGCTATTCTATCGTGCTTAGTATAGCTACACTAACTTGCATGGTATAGCTACTCTATCGTGCTTGGTATAGCTACACTATCTTGCATGGTATAGCCACTCTAGCGTGCTAGGTATAGCTACTCTATCGTGCTTGCAATAGCTACACTATCTTGCATGGTATAGCTACTCTATCGTGCTTGGTATAGCTACACTATCTTGCATGGTATAGCTATTCTATCGTGCTTGGTATAGCTACACTATATTGCATGGTATAGCTACTCTATCATGCTTGGTATAGCTACACTATCTTGCATAGAATAACTACTCTATCTTGCTTGGTATAGCTACACTATCTTGCATGGTATAGCTATTCTATCGTGCTTGGTATAGCTACACTATATTGCATGGTATAGCTACTCTATCGTGCTTGGTATAGCTACACTATCTTGCATAGAATAACTACTCTATCTTGCTTGGTATAGCTACACTATCTTGCATGGTATAGCTATTCTATCGTGCTTAGTATAGCTACACTATAATGCATGGTATAGCTACTCTATCATGCTTGGTATTCCTACACTATCTTGCATGGTATAGCTACTCTGTCGTGCTTAGTATAGCTACACTATAATACATGGTATAGCTGCTCTATCGTGCTTGGTATAGTTACACTATCTTGCATGGTATAGCTACTCTATCATGCTTGGTATAGCTACACTATAATACATGGTATAGCTACTCTGTCGTGCTTGGTATAGTTACACTATCTTGCATGGTATAGCTACTCTATCATGCTTAGTATAGCTACACTATAATACATGGTATAGCTACTCTGTCGTGCTTGGTATAGTTACACTATCTTGCATGGTATAGCTACTCTATCATGCTTGGTATAGTTACACTATAATGCATGGTATAGCTACACTATAATGCATGGTATAGTTACACTATAATGCTTGGTATAGCTACACTATAATGCATGGTATAGCTACTCTATCATGCTTGGTATAGTTACACTATCTTGCATGGTATAGCTACTCTATCATGCATGGTATAGCTACACTATAATGCATGGTATAGCTACTCTATCAAGCTTAGTATAGCTACACTATAATACATGGTATAGCTACTCTATCGTGCTTAGTATAGCTACACTATAATGCATGGTATAGCTACTCTATCGTGCTTAGTATAGCTACACTATAATGTATGGTATAGCTGCTCTATCATGCATGGTATAGCTACACTATAATGCATGGTATAGCTACACTATAATGCATGGTATAGCTGCTCTATCATGCATGGTATAGCTACACTATAATGCATGGTATAGTTACACTATAATGCTTGGTATAGCTACACTATAATGCATGGTATAGCTACTCTATCATGCTTGGTATAGTTACACTATCTTGCATGGTATAGCTACTCTATCATGCATGGTATAGCTACACTATAATGCATGGTATAGCTACTCTATCAAGCTTAGTATAGCTACACTATTATACATGGTATAGCTACTCTATCGTGCTTAGTATAGCTACACTATAATGCATGGTATAGCTACTCTATCGTGCTTAGTATAGCTACACTATAATGTATGGTATAGCTGCTCTATCATGCATGGTATAGCTACACTATAATGCATGGTATAGCTACACTATAATGCATGGTATAGCTGCTCTATCATGCATGGTATAGCTACACTATAATGCATGGTATAGCTGCTCTATCGTGCTTAGTATAGCTACACTATAATGCATGGTATAGCTGCTCTATCGTGCTTAGTATAGCTACACTATAATGCATGGTATAGCTACTCTATCGTGCTTAGTATAGCTACACTATAATACATGGTATATCTACTCTATCGTGCTTAGTATAGCTACACTATCTTGCATGCTATAGCTACTCTATCGTGCTTAGTATAGCTACACTATAATACATGGTATAGCTACTCTATCGTGCTTAGTATAGCTACACTATAATGCATGGTATAGCTGCTCTATCGTGCTTAGTATAGCTACACTATAATGCATGGTATAGCTACTCTATCGTGCTTAGTATAGCTACACTATAATGCATGGTATAGCTACTCTATCGTGCTTAGTATAGCTACACTATCTTGCATGCTATAGCTACACTCTCGTGTGTAGTATCTTGCTATGGTCGGAATACCTACACTGGGCATGACCTATTCATTTGTGACCGAGTGATTATAGGTCACGGCAGACAAACCTACTTTTCAATAGAGTTCACAGGGAAGATAAAAAATCCAAGAGGCCAGGTTGTTTATTAGATTTTTTGTTAGATAAGAATTGGATCAAACGAAACAATTAAGTCGTGACACCAACAACAAAATGAATGTTGTGAGTTTATCGACGTTTGTATTGTCTTTATATTCTACGCTGTACTTTTATGGTAAGTATATTTTTCAACATTTTTTTGTCGGCTGACCAGTCGATAAAAAACTGAATTTAATCTTTTCATTCTGGTATTCTAACCAGTACTAACTTACCCTTCCAAAGGAACCGACGACTTCTCAACATGTGAAGGGACTCGACATTTTTGTCAAATTTTCATGGAAGGGTATGATCTGCCGCAACCGAGAATTAAACCCGGATCGCCTGGTAACAAACTCAGCGCAATAAGCATTGGACCACGGCCGCGGCCCCATACGGCTCGTACATAGAACAAAGGCTAGTAGATCTACTGGTGCCGAATCCTGAAATACTGGATAGGCTGTCAGTCCGCCGGTATTTGGTTTAAACACTGTTGAAAAAAAGCACCAAACTTGAACAGAATAAACAGAAATAATATTTTGATAACTTAATTGATAAAGTAAGCTCCTGGAATAGTGAATTTACGACAAAGCTACCAAATCCGAAAAGAAACGGAATAAAATATCAATAAGATAATTCATAAATAATAGCTCATAAATAAATGAATTATTTAATAAATTGTCTTTATCATTATTCGATGTATCGTTCTTGTACTTTGTGTGTTATTCTCTATAATTATATTGTTAGGATCAATTGCTGGGATTGTTTTAAGTTAATATGCAAACACGTTCTGTGGAATATATAAAGCTAACTCTCTCTAACAAACATTTAATTTACAAGCCATAGACGACAAAACAGAGATCACTGTTAGTGTGTTCTGCTGTATGTTTTTGTTTACAATTTTATATTTTCAGATGTGGCAGCTTTGATGTGTTACAATTGTTCAGTCTATGATGTAGAAAATGACTGCAACACGACCATAACATGTGACGGCCCTAATATGGTATATAAGTAGACATCAATACCCCCTCGTCGTTAAAATAGTGCATGTTACCTAATTTTCTAGTCGTTTTGCGAATCGTTTTTAGTAATCTTTCATGCCAATCAGTTTACAAGATTTAGTGAGATACAGGGTGTTTCATAATACATTATGTAGATGATACGATTACGACAGCTTATAATGTTTGATTGTATGAGCCAATTTCAATGTTTTAAAAACACTCTAAAAGTAGATAGATGCACATTTTTGTACAGACAATTACAGGCTTGTAACTTATTATTTCACACAGAAAAACACTTCATTGTTCTTCCAATTTTTACGACAGATGTTCGATTTGACGTGCATTTGCTCGATTCCACTATGTTTGTATCTGCTGTAACAAAATCATTCTGTCATTCAAAAATCTCTTAACTAGCCTACAATTTGAAGCTTGGTATATATACAATCTTAAGGCTACCCTTATTGTCCTGTTTGTGCAACAGTAACTGAAGAAAAGGGCTCTCAAAGTAAAACTGAAGGATTTCTGCCTCTTGCTTTTTCTAGACGTCGCCATTTTGGAAAAACAACGTTCTAGGAAGTGATGTCATAGCGTGAACGTTATGATGAAGTTTCTAGAATTTTAAGTTTCATAAAAACGTTTGTGCATGAGTCTCATAATTTCATGGGTATTTTACTGAACTAAGTGCATGAAGAATTGTGGTTTTTATTAAGAATCAATATGGTATACACCCGGTAGTCTTAGAATAACATAATTATAAAATTTATTGTACGTGTTCCCGAAATTTCGAGTTTTATCCAATTAGTGTGTTCCAACAGTGAACGTCCCAGATTTCAATTGGTTATAATTTAGAATGTTGTAGTAAGACTTAAAGGAGATCAAAATGAAAATGGTAAACAGGGCAAAGAAAATATAACACCAGCAAGGTTTGGCGGATTCTGAAATCTCTACAGATAGAGCTACATTGGTGAAATGCGTTATGATTAAATATTCAGTCCGAACCTTTCTTTGTTGTCCGAAAGCAATTATAAGTTGGTATATATATCAATGTACCTTGAACTACTGTTCATCTTCATACTAAAACGAGCTTATGAAAAAACGGTGGTTTGATTCTTGTGTTGGTATACAGCAGAAATACAGCAAACCGATCCTAAATTGATTTACAAAGTGCTTTCCACAGTGTCAAATGGTCTCTATATAAGATCTACTGTATATTTATTTGTAACTACATGTAACTATAACTTTACATATTTATACATATCATACAGGGATGTAGGCTTAGCCGTCTGTTGATCAGCTATAGCCATCAAGTTAAATTCACGTCTGGATGTTACGATATGAAAGTAAGAATATCTTATATTCTGTGTAAGATTGATAGAAAACAATGTAAATAAGAATAAGTTGTACATGCACTTTTATATTCCACATGTATATCTTGTTAATACAGTAAAACACATGAAAACCGGACTCCCTGAAAACTGGAATTCCCTGAAAATCAGACAATTATCCGAGTCCAATTTTTTTCGGTTTCTAACAAAAGCTCGGTGAAAACCGGAATTCTCAGAAAACTGGACTTTTGACCCTGTCCGGAAAGGATCCGATCTTGAAGGGTTTAATAAAAAAATTCTTAAGTTGCTTGAATTCGGTAAGATTATAGCATTGGACCCGAAAAGGTGGTGTTTACTGTTTATCGGCCTATTCTATTTACTAGCGTTCACTCTAATTTTGTAAGAAAATGTTATGCAAAGAATCCTATCTCCAAGTACGTTTGGAAAAGAAAATAGAAATGAAAACTTTTGCCAACTACCTATCCGTTTTTTATATAACCGTTAATATGACCATTTGTTCATAGCATTAAATATATGATATCATGGCTTGAATGTACGTCAAAGATCACTTCCTCTTCGTCGACCACATGTACGTGTTTACAGATTTCTTATTTGAGTTTAGTTGTTACTTGTACGGATATATCATTTCACAATACTTCTTATAAGTTCATTACATGCATTGTGTGATGATCGAATATGATTTTATCAATTATTGAGAACGTCAAAGAATGGCATTCATTTAATCACATGTTGTTTTTAATTATAAGTCAGTGGCGGTCATCCATGGCAAGATTTAAACATGACTGTATTCATTTTTCGTATTCAGGAATGTGAAAACGATGTCTCTACATTGCGAAGGGTCTTTGAAACAGTTTATATAGGGAAAAAGAGAGATGCAATCTATGAAGCTCGTACGTCGATTTATTGATTTATCTAATCCACATGTGCAGAATAATTTGTTATCAGTCTTAATCTTTGATTTAAGGGGACGTGCACAAATAATTCCAACTTGTAATAGTTCCTCTACTTAACACTTCAAAAGATCTACTATTCATTTCATAATTATAAAGCTGTTGTCAGTAAGGCATATTTTAGTGCTGGGTGGTATGACCGATAATTGATCAATGTAACATTATCTACTCGTATTTTTATATCAAAACCATATTATGTCTTAATTATAAATCTGGTAAAATGATAAAAAGACGTCAATTTATAACAATTATAACCAATTCATGTATTTAATTGTAACATCACGAAAATCACAGAAATAGGACAGATTGTGCCAGGCCTGGGTCATTTACCTACGATCTTAGCATGTTGTCCATTCGACATGGTCTTAAATTTCAATTCACATCTCACGAACTTGGTGCAGCGTGTATGTTTTAGCCTGCATGTCTATTCAGTACAATGTCAACACAAGTTTTACATATATATGTATCGGTATTGGCTTAATACGCTAAAAATCGTAAAATAGTATTTAAAGCTATTTACAAGATTAAATATCATATTTACATGACAAGCAACATCAAAAACTCTAACCGATCGCGCAAAAAATATTTGTTTCAAATTACTTACAATGGACTTCATGCACTGGATTTATTAAATTATTCAAGTACAAATATTTATTTTTAAATCTATAAGTTAGTGAAACTTGATATGACCGTCAGCCCCTACCGATACATTAAATGGTCGTGTCTATCTATGACAACATAATGTATATTTCCAGCAAGTGGCAGATGCATATTGTCTTGCTGTACGACAGATTTGTGTAACAACGGATGTCACAAATCAACAAATAGGTCTTAACAAAGAGGTAGTTTTGATACTGAAGTGGTATGTATTAAAAACGAGTTGGTCTGCTTCAAATAAAGTGGTCTTAATAATGAATAGGATTTAATAGAGAGGTTGTAATAGAATATGTCGATGACGAAGAAAAATGAGCTGACCACATGATCATAACTTGTTCACTGTGTTAAATATATATTTGTATACATGTATATCTATATATATGTATATTTGTCGATGTACTCTGTATAAGACGAAATCAATATTCTGTTCTGTTCTGTTAAAAATTCAAAGTATATTAATACAAAGTTAGCTTTTTAAAAAAGCTAGAAAGTGGTTCCGTTCGTTCTTTTTTATCAGGAGAGTTGTGGACATGAACACAACAGTGTTGTGCAGAAATGGTTACTGATTGAGTACATTCACAGTATGTACTCACCGTGACTCCCGATTAAAACCACAATTCCATCAGTGCTTTGATTTTATTACGTCTCTTCGTTTCAAATACTATATTAAAGTCTGCGAAACGTGGGGAAATGTTTGGCTTTGTAAGGCCGATCTCTATTGGTCACTTTGCAGATACGTCACATTTGGTTTCCAGCTTTTTTTGTTTTACAGACAGGTTAAGCTGAAATCCAGGTTGATCCAAATTTTCGGAACGTTCGGTGTTCTCTAGGTGTGTTCATGTTGTTTTGGCAGTAAATTCTTAACGTAATACTAGCTCGCTGAGGCGAACTCTCAACTTTTAGAAATCTATCTACATAAATTATATTTTTCAGTTAGATAAACACACCTCGTCGTATATTATCCATCTGGACATTCTACCTGAAACAGCCTAGTATTTTTTAAAGTATGAATAAAAATAAATGAAAATGAATTGCAGCATTTTCTTTCTTTTATTGACGCGGGTATATCTGCTGCATGTTCTTATTTACTGTCATTACATGTGATGATAGACTGCCATATTCCTCGACACCGGGATTTTAAAGGCATTTGGACAACCTGAAAAGTAATCATACAAAAATGTACCTGACCAATACACGTTTACATAACGGATTAAATCAAAGCTCTGAAGGTTCTGATGTTGTTCGGAACTACAAATCAGTCAAAAGTTGATTTCTATGTAGAGTGAGTTTTGGAAAACGAACAATAGTTCGCGCATGAATTTAATGCAGACATAAGTACTACGAACGCTTTTCTACACCCGCTATGCAGTTGTTACAGTTGTTCCCGTTCCATGCGATTTCAGTACTTCGATTTATGTTTCCCATCTGATCATCAAAAGTGGTTCAGCAATTAGCATAATATTATATTATATAGTTTATGATGACTTCTATACGTTTGCAATAGAAGCTAGGAACCTGACTAAATTAGCATATACAGCACGAGAATTATGACGTCATCCTTCCTTGAAAAGTAATTATTGTAGTAACCGGGGGAGAGGATTGTTTAGATTTTTTACGACTGATTTGTATTGCTCGTTTACTATATTGCATAGCCATATAATTTTGACTTAAATGCACGTAATATTTGAATTTGTATTTAGCCATTGAATTGAAATATAGAAACTATATTCTTAGGCGGAAGCTAGGTTAATGGAAGTAGTTCGGTCCGCAGGAAAATATGATTTTTGCAATACGGTAATAACTTTATTGTTTGTACCGAACAACAAAAACGGTATCAAATGAGAATCCAAGGGGGTTAAATTTGATAATTTAATTTAGATAGGGAATACAAACAAATTTTATCATAATCCAATAAAATTCACTTAGGTGTTATCATTTTATACCATGGAGTCGTGGAATATTAGATGTTATCATTTTATGCCATGGCGTCGTGGAAAATTAGATGTTGTCATTTTATACCATGAAGTCGTGGAATACTATGACCAAATACAGTCCAGCCTATGAACAAAGGTCATCCTCGGGAACGACATAATGTGGCCTTTATTCGGAGGCATTTTATTCGAAATAACCAGAGGGTGGCCTCTTTTATTCGAAGGTGGCCACAAACACAGGTTTAACTGTAAGTATTTTCCTGATAGGCAAAATAATTCAACATACTGAAAAATCTGCTTTTTTAGGTAAGATAAGTACAAAAATTATTGTCATAAAAATTAATTAAAACAATGCATAGTTTGTTATAATTTCAATGAAATGTTATTTCATGAAAATGATTGTATTTTCATTCATGAGAAAAAAGTCTTGGAATTAACTTATGTGTTACATACCAATAACAAAGAAGCAAATAACGTCTGTATCTACGAATATTTAACTTTTTCCACCGAGGTTTAATGTCGTATCAATAGCGACTTATACAGCTTCAGTGGAAGAGGAAGTATGGAAAGCCACAGTACACCCCCGAAGTAGTACTATGATTTGCTATATAAATCCATATTTGTTCTTCTACCTCGGAATTTTGCCAATTTCCGAAGTAGAAGAACCGTTCAATGTCGGAGTTCATATTATCGTACATCGGGATAGATCATACTACTACTTCGGATTTTTATTTTCCGAAGTAGAAGTATACATACTTCTACCTCGGCTTTCTTACTACAACATCGGATTTTTATTTTCCGAGGTAGAAGTATACATACTTCTACCTCGGCTTTTCGATTTTCCGACGAAGAAGAACAACGTTCGGCGAAGTAAGAATTTAAGTTCGGAGTTCATACATTATTATACTACTTCGGCATTTAAATTCCGACGAAGAACGATGTTTCCGAACTATACATCGGTATATAGTCCGCATTTTATGCCGACGAAGCATAACTCCGAGGTATCGAGAACCACGTTACTTCGGGAGATTTGCTATACCGGAGTATCGTGAGTTACGTTATTTCGGGGGATTTAACGATATTTCGGCTGCGAACTTCCAGTGACCGAGATTGTTTATAAACTTGGTCTCTATCGGAACGGTTCGGAAGGTGAGTTGATTGATCATTGACTGCAGTTCTACATCTAACATTTATTTCATTAACGAAATAGACCCCAGGATCTAGGTATGTAATTGCTACACTTGACAGGATCTCTAGAGGTAGAATTTATCAATGATTACATGCCTATCAAATATTTTTCATGAGCAAGGCCTGGCTACAACAATCATTTGTCAATGAATGATAATAGCTGTAATCTTAATGTGCTAGTGCTACATGCTCAGTCCTGGAACTTGAAGCCTGGGATCAGAACAGTCTGATATTAAGTCATATATGAATCAGGCATGTGTTTCCAAAGAAACGTATTTCTTTGTTTCATTATTAATTTTGCAGGTCCGTTATGGTTTGATGTTGGCCGTCACTAAACACTTAGGTGTACTGTACTGTTAGCACTGTGGGACTAAAGCCCATTCAGGTAAGTTTTTTGACTGTCTTATTGTTTTATTTTTCAAATGGAAAAACAACGATGCATTAAAAGTTGTCTAGTTCATTTTCCTCATTTCAGTATACCAAACCATGGATACCCAAGCCTACGTTTGTTAACAGGATATTCAAACATATAAATTGTTATCTGATTTCAAGTTGGTTTATATATTAATATAATAAAGATGTTTGTTTAATGTAGCTTTTAAAGTACATCACAACTAATAATAATTAAGACTCTCGAGGGCAATTAATTATGACAAAGATACAAATAAATCTGTTTCAGGCAGTCCATATCAATTAAAACTAGATGTCCAAATAATTGAAATTAAATTTTTGTGTGTCAGGATTAGCTGTATACAGTTTTAATAATGTTATTAAATGTCTATTTTTATGATATTTGATTCAGATGATGAATGCAGGTGTTATATAAAAAGACCACAACTGCAACAACTTCAAAGAACTCAACTGTAACTTCTTCAGATGTGTTGAAAGCGAAATCATAAGATATGTTAAAAGTTACATTATTTAGTCATTGATTCAAAGCCTGGCTTATTTAGTAGTATTTTGTAATGATACTGCAAAATTAGGGACATCAAATTGACCAGTTTTATTTCAGAGATCAAATTATTTATCAGGACATATGAATGGTAATCTTCACCAGTGCATTTGTAGAGATTTAATGATTCTTACTCTAACACATTTGTATTTATAGCACATGTTCTACTTTAAATTGATTTTGTCTAAGAACAAGATTTACTCTCGAAGAATTTTATCAATTCAGCGCGTTGATCTTAAATATGTAATTATGCGTATAATAAAAATTCTAGTTTTACAATTTTGTGTATGCTAGACTGATTATGAAATTTTCTCACTTTGAACTTTCATTTCTTTTTTTTCAGGAGTTCACCCCTGGTGACACAGTAACTAATTATAAAGTCACTTTTGGATGTGATATTGTGGATACACAAGAATTAGAAGGATATTTAAATTACTTAATTATAAAAACATTCTGAAGAACTTATAAATGGCATAAAAGTCGCAAGTGACTGATTCAAAATTAGGACTGGCATCTTTGATTGCTATATTTCAAATGTCAAAAGCTTAAGGCAAATTAATATACATGTTGTATATTACATAAACCATTGTTTTATGATTGGCACCTATTTGTAGGGATATGCACTGATTCAAATGTTTAGTTTAAGGAAATGGTAATAGTGAATTTATCTGTTGTCATTAGCAGTATTATGTTCAGCAAGCAATAATGTAACTAATAAGTTCTCAATAATGGACAACAATAGGCACACAAATCTGCTTGTCTGTGGTGTTTAAAACTGTATAATGTCAACATAGCTGTAGTTCAATTGAAGTATAGAGCGGTATGCTTTGAAAATAAGCTGTTGGTATGAAATTTTGTCTTAATAGAAATGAAATAATTGTAAAACTGAATACTAATAAATAGAAAATGAAGAGCTAATAACATCCTTACATTATAATTTCTTCATGTATTGTGCTATTTTATTAAATTGTTAAAGCTGTCTTATTTTACTGTTGATGCATTATTATCTTCGGTGAGATTTGATCATTTTCATAAGTTGTACAGTAATCTTCCTTATACTGTTGTTGAATGTATTTGTATTAAAACTTATAATAAAACGAAACATCTTGTCGTGAAATGAACAGAAATATTTTATACAGTATGAAGCTAAAACAACATTCAACGACCTTGCGATTATTCAGCTTTAACAGTTTGATAAAATTGCACTATACTTTGACTTTGTTAAAAAATACCAGCCATTAAATGCACTATGAACTGTCTTGTAATTACAGGACAGTGAGGTTCATAATGAACACATCTGGAAACTTCTCAAATGATATTTCTGAACAGTCTGTGAACCATCATGTTTTCGTGATACATGTTTATTTCACTTCTGTGAACATTTTGGTCTAAAAGGGTCATGACTGCCTTGCATTAAAGTAGGTAGTTGCTTACAGAGGATGGGAGTCTAGTACTGGTTCTTCCCAGTAACTATAGCTAAGTGAACTGTCCCCTCATATGACCCTGACTGTTGAAAAGGGGTGTGAAACTCATATAAACAAACAAACATTATATTTGGTTCAGAATAATCTGACTTGTTTATATAATGCCAGTGAAAACCTCGGTGAAGAGTTAATCAATAGTGGTAACTGGTTACTATTACTAAGATACATGCAAGATAATAAGTTGCAAACAAAATCTTAACAAAGGTGTGATGTTGCCAAAGCCATGATGAGTAGGATAGCTCAACATACTTCGGGCACTTGTTCTATAAATCAGTGACAAAGAACTATTTGAAAACTTAAATGTGTAATTGTCAAAAGACAATAAGTAGCACAATATGAGGTTAGTAAAATGTTACATCTGTAAGAACAATATAAAGAGTCCAGGCATCATTAAATGTTTCAATTTCTCCAAGCTCAGGAAGTCCCTGTTGAATGTTAATTATCTTCTAGAAGGCTTCAAAAGTCATGATCTAATTTAAGAAAACTGTTTGTACACTGTTGGACACATTGCTGTGTTATAGCATCTGGTACCACTTGAGCGAACTTCTGGAACACTAAAAATAAAAGAAAGTAGTTATGACATTCCTTATCCAAAGTTTAAGCTCAATTGGAACAGCAGTGACTAACAATGAGATTGTTTCATACGCATGTTTTTGAAGCTAGAGTATCATAACACCTAACCAAGAAAGGAGAACTAATGAAACTACTTCAGGTTGACTACTTCCAACATAACCATATAAGTAATATCTGGTGTCTCCATCATTATTATGATCCAGTGTAATCAAATAGCATGTGCACAAAAACCACAGACATTTTCAGTTATTTAATGCTTAAACAAACATACATAAGCCTGATAGTTGGAACACTGACAGATTCATTACAACTTCCTGTTTGCTTCAGAAAAAAAATGTTTGTCTGTTGTGTGTATTGGTGGAGGGTTCACTTTCCTGGCTGCTTTTGAGATAATACTTCATCATTTAAAATGAATCTGTTTTCCCAAGAAAAAAATGTATGTACCATATTATTATGTCGCATGTATGAAGTATACCTTAGTTGTTTGGTCTCATCCAGTCCCATCAATTTCTTTATCTGGATCACTGTTCTCATCCGACTGTCATTGAATAAATGGCATGTAAGAGGATATGTAGGTACATCCTGAAAAGTAAAGAGTAAGATAGCAAATTAAAAATATTCTATACTATATAAGACTAGATACAAAAACACCACTGATGAGATAAAGCTGTTTTGAAATAGGAAGTCTTGCATTTTTTTCTTTGAAATTACTATCTTGTATATTTGTATAATTTACAAAGGCAGTATTTTCAAGGTGATATTCAGTAATTGATCAAAAATTCATCCTGAGCTTGTTTTCTGACTGACATCATAAGAAATAGGGGCCAATGACCTAAGCTTATTATTTACAGTCTGTAGACAAAGCTTAAGCAGAACAAATAACTAAAAACTGTTAAACAAAATGGTATAAACAAGAGGGCCAAGATGACCCTATATCGCTCACATGAAAATCATTGTTCACTCATTAAAATATTGTTTTGAACCTGTGACATAGTTTTTTACCACAGATGACCCATGTTAGAACGTGTCCTACATATGAATAAGACAAACATTCTGACACGGTTTGGTGAAGATCCAATCAAAACCATGAAAACTACAGCACAGACAAGGTTTTCTTAAGATTTGACCTCGTGACATTGCTTTTGACACCAGATAACCCATGTTCTAATTTGTCATACATATCATTACGACAAGCATTCTGACAAGGCTTGGTGAAGATACAATCAAAATTTGACATTTACAGTGTTAATAAGTTTTTCCTAAGATTTCACCTGGTGACCTACTTATTGCCCCAAGATGACCCATATTTGTTTTGACCGTTACATCATTAAAACAAACAATTTGACAAAGTTTGGTGAAGATCCAATAATAACCTTGTTCGCGGGGGGTATAACAAAACTTTGAAAAATACTGCAGACTAACTTAAAGGTAAAAGCAGGGCCTGTTTTATTCTTGTATCTATGTCTCAATGACTCAAGCCTGTTTCAGTTTATCTAATTAAGCTAACATAAAGTGAGTATGCTGCTGTAACTGCATGAATGTATTTACAATCAGTAGTGCAAAGTTCTGCAATTAATATTAATAATGATTAATCAAACTTTGATATTTATATCAAGTAACTAATAAAAATAACTTGATTAGACATGGATTTCCTATACCTGAAATAGCATTCACTACCTAAGGCCGTCCTCTGAAATCAAACTACCAAGCAATGTTCTTCAGCTATGATCTTCTCTTAGTCTTTTTGCAAATCCTGAACAAACGAAAACATTGTCTTCATCACTATAGTTCAAATCAACACAGTCCAATACTTGTCAAATTTCCCTCTGCCTGTAAGTATGTATTTTTTTACAATAACTTTTTTTTCAACTTATATGCAAGTCAGCATGTATAAAAATGAAATTAAAGAAGAATTCAAGCCCTTTTTCTGACTTTTACCCTCAAATTCATCATTACATTTAAATTTATGCAGAGAATGTCCAATTACACATCTTAAGACCCACCTCGGTGGTTGAGTGGTTAAAGTCGCTTCAAATCACTGTAACCTCTCAGTGATAGTGGGTCGTGGGTTCGAGCCCGGCTACCGACCATAACTCTTTATGTGAGAAAGTAGGCAGTTGCTTACGGAGGATGGAAGTCTAGTATTAGTTCTTCCCAGGAACGATGCATATGTGAACTGTCTGCCTCACATGGCTGATTGTTGAAAAGGGGCATACAACCCGGTAAAAACACACACACCTTTTACTGTACCAAAAAATAAGACTTACAGATGATTTCATAAAGTTAACTTAACTATGTTTCATAAAGTGACAGCAGACACTAACCTTTCTCATTTAACACTGCTTCAAAAAAGTATTGCCCAACCACTCATGGTCTTCCGTTTTGTCACTGCAGCTTTTAGCCAAATCACTTCCTACTGAATCTATGTAAAAGCAGAAGGTCATAACAATCTGAATGATACAGATTAATTAGGGAAAATAACTGCAAATCTTTCATATCACATTTATGCCTAACCCTAAAACAATCATGTCCACACGGCAAATCAAGTCCATTTTTTTTTCAAGTCAATGAAGTAAACAGCAGTAATATAATGGTTGACAAGAGCTTTTTGTTAGTGATATATTACATCATATTAAAGGAGTTTCATTGATAATGTAAGCCACGCCATACAATTGTTGATTACACATACATGATAAGATTTCAGAGTTAACAAGTAAAAAATAAATACTATAACATGTATAAATTGTGCGACTAATTGACAACTTATTTATTTGAATCACAGATGCTTCATCATGCATGTTCAGAGGTATTTAAATATTTGATAGGTTAATCTATGCATTAGCCAAATGTACATTATATTACCTCAATATTAAATTATTTCCTGTAATTTTCCATCTCACTTTCCTCTATCTACATTGAGGGGGCAATTAAATGGCTTCAGGTTCAGGTTCTCAGCAGTCTGCAAGCATCTGACCACTTTTCAATCTGTAACTTTAAATTACACAATGTGTAATCACAAACCTGAAATAAATGCATTTTAAATTCCATATAAATATATATGTATCTCATTAAAAACGATCAATAATACAAGTCCATCTTATGACTATAGGTCAGAGGGAGTTAACACTTCGATGACTGACCAGAAATGAAGTTCAATCCTACAATAAACCACACTATTTTACTATTTACATTCCTATCTGATGACGTCATATCACAATGACATCATCAAGTTATATGTGTAAGATTTTACGAACTAAAGAGTTCTAGTGGTTCATGTCCGACATTTGTAAGAATTGAATAAAACAATTGTAATTGGAAATAAAAGGACTAAACTTTCATTTCCTGTCGTTTATCGAAGTGTAAACTCCCTCAGACCTCATAACACACATTTCAAATAAAGCCCTTCGGTCTATATTCAATGTGTTATGAAGTTTGATGGACTTTACTGAAAAAACGAGACCTGCATGATTTTTCTGGCTCCTAAATCACTTTATCAAAGTTTATGTCATGCCTCATGGAACCAACAGCTGACCAATTTACACCTGACATAGTGACACTTTATGTACACTGGCCAACGCCACAACACAAGTTTTATGAAAGAACTGAAACCCTACACGTGCTAAAGAAACTGTAAATCTATGAAAACAGTTCTGAATAATTCATGATTCAGCTCCTATGCCATGGCCATAAATGTATTAGTCGAAGGTGCTTTGACGATGATACGTTTGCATTGCAGTTCATCATAAAATGGTCAACAAGAAGAAATAAAAAAGACCAATTTAGTTATGGGACCCAGAACTATAAATGTATTTGTTAATTTGGTCAGTTCAGTTGTATTTGACGCCGTTAGTGTGCGACTTAAGAACCCTGCAGCTCGACAAAAAATCCCTTAAAACTCATCTGCAGTCTCTATGCACTACTAAAGGCAAAAACACAATACGTACCTTAAAAAGAAGAAAATGAAATGCCATCATGGCCTTGTAAGTTTCCAACTACTTGAGTGACAGTGATCAAACGGTGCTTGCAAGCTATTCCCGTGAAAATCATCCCCGTAGTATCGTGGAATCTCCCGAAGTAACGCTGACTACGATACCTCGGAATAAATTAAAAGCCGAAGTATCGAGCAATACCCCGAAGTAGTACTATCAAACAGGGGGGGGGGTCGATTTAAATCACTGGAGTAGTATGACTAATGTGTACTTATAACTAGGCATTTCTTGTACGTCGGAAAGTAAAACACCGAAGTTGTTTGTAAGAAAGCCGAGGTAGTAGTATGTATACTTATACATCGGAAAATAAAACTCCGAAGTTGTAGTAAGAAAGCCGAGGTAGTAGTATGTATACTTCTACATCGGAAAATAAAACTCCGAAGTTGTAGTATGATCTATCCCGATGTACGATAATATGAACTCCGACATTGAACGGTTCTTCTACTTCGGAAATTGGCATAATTCCGAGGTAGTAGAACAGATATGGGTTTATATAGCAAATCATAGTACTACTTCGGGGGTGTACTGTGGCTTTCCATAAGGAAGACTATAGGCTTATACTAGGGTAGAACCATCAATCTTCTCTACGCAAACAGGTCAGCTTCCTAACTGAATTTGGCCCCGGAGTGGATTCGAACTCACAGCGTGAAGGGCTAGTGACATTAATCTGGATGATGACGTTTCTGAAATGGCTACTGACAAAAGAAATGATATCTATAGACAACTAAAATATAGATAGTAAAAGATGACTCAACTATATGCCGCAGCTGTGGTCCAGTGCTTAGTGCGCCGGACTTGTAACCCGACGTTCTGATTTCGAATCTCGGGGACGGCAGGCCAACCTTCTTTAAATATTTGACTAAAAATGTCAAGTTTGCTACTAAGTGGAGACGTTGCTAGCTCCTTGGGAGGGGGTAAATTAGTTATGATTAAAATACAGTCCATGAAATCTAGTAAGATGAACTACATGTATATAATTGAAATACTGCTGAAAAACGGCACTATAACCCCTCTGAAATGAATCGAAAACGTGTTAAATCTAATGAGAATAAGATCATAGTTATGAAGATAATATAAATAAGTCGACCAGTATTCACACTGGGTTGTGAGAGACGTGTTGACTATGGTTGTACTTCACACGCCTGTTTTTAGATAAGAATTTTATCCCACGGAGATTTCAAGACTTTTTCTACACAAATGTATGCTTCAATCCCAGTTATATCTTTTCTGTTGTTGTATACGACGGAGTTTCTACCAGGTAAGTCATCAACTTGAGTATCCGTATATTGTGATATGATTAGAATAAATGACACCTGTATATATGTTGTTTTGCTATGTATTTCACAATTGAACAAATGTTCGTGTTACAAATGTATGCCATTGTGTTTATACTTGTCAAAGTTACAGTTGTTTGCAGTCTTTAAAATTCACGTTTTCGTATATTCTAAAAAATGTACTTATATATATTTAGTTTCATGTGTTATATTGAAGAAAAGCAGGATATACATGTAGTTGTAGCGGATAAAAAAGCAAACGAATCGGGAATCCCAAAACAAACAGGTTGTTTAGTTCGTTTAACGCCGTTCTGTCACGGTATTCGGTTATATAGTGTCCAATGAACCTAACAAGTTTTCCTGGACTGTACTCTAACCAGATTTAACTTATCTTACCAGAACAAGCCGTCCGTGTCTCCATTTATGGAGGAACATCGAAACGTGTTCGTGGAATTTTCATAGAAGGATTGATGTTTACCAAAAAACAGGACTGACAATATATCTGTACATAGAATCCATGGCTTTACAACTGAATTGTCTTTCTTATTAATCAAGTCCTGTTGTGAAATGAAAGCTGTATTCGTTGAAGATAACATAAAAATTGTACAAGTGTCATGTACATTAACTGATAAATTCTGGCCTGTTTTTAATAGACTGTTCTGAAGACTTGTCAAAATACATAAAAACTAGCACAGCTGGTTATAAGAGTACATTGTGTATATGTGCATGTGCTTGAAATTACGAAACTATATCCGTATCACAAAGTGTGATTACACCTGTGTATTATTTTTCATAAATTTCTGATTTTGACATCATGGTCTCATTTTGTCTATATGGACAGAAACTGTTTATGTAACGCTGTATAGCCAACGCTATCTACTCGGTGCATCTTGCGACAAACTATGGATATGGCCATATTAACTGTATTCATTCACTCAGTTTAAACTTATTAATCTAGTGAGAATTACAAACATGTATCAATATATGCGTTACAATAGAAGTCATGGATCGAAAAACAAGTAATGTTTCTTATGTAAATTATTGTTCACGACGTAGTTTCGTTAATTTATACCATGAATAGGACCAGCGCATGTTTTGTATCCAAATGTAATTCCACCACGTTCGCTCTTATGACTATCAATACATATAGTATTTATATGTATTGATAGTCATAACAGCGAACGTGGTTGGTGGGGTAATTTTTTCTAAACAAGTGTCTGTGGAAAGTCACAGGAAAATGAGTTAGGCGTGTATCGGTACTTTACACTGGTCACCATAAAGAACCAGGAATAGAGTACGTAGTGATATGAATGCTTGGTTCCCCTCTATCTGTGGCAGCTCTGAAATGACCATAACTGTCGTATGAGCCGTTAAACGGCAGATAAATAAGTATTATAAGAACAAGAGTATGTATGCTATACAATTTTTTGAGTACATTTAATATTGTCTTTTTTAGAAGTCGTGGGATTACAGTGTTACAAGTGCCCCACTCACGATACAGCAAATGACTGCAAAACTACGACAACATGTCAACCTCATGAGGTGATGTATAACATTTAATACTGTCCAGACCTTTTATGTTCTATAGTTTGGAATGTATTGTCACAATGATGATTATCTAGGCATTGAACATATTAAGTACTGCTTTGTTTAAAGTCCCATAAGCATATAAATTTATTGGTCGTAATAGTTTCTGTTTGTTCTATAATAGAGGAATCCTGTGTATTTTCCTCCCGCGCATTCTTTATAGCAAGAAAAAATGTCAAAACCAATATCGTATTTTTTTCAATATCATTGAAATAAATACTATTTATAGCACAGCTGTGTTTTCCCGCAGTCAAGTTATGCACACGTCGTAAAGTGACGTCACACACTCAACATATTTCAAGTTTACAAAAGCAAAAATCACAGTGAAATGAGTGTTTTATGAAGAAAAGGGCTTGTTTCGTGGGTAATAATTATCTTGGGATAATATCAGCAATTAAATGTTTTTGCATATTTTTTTCTATAGCAAAAAGCTTATGGGACTTTATTAATTATTTTTGGGTCGGTGACATTTATATTATATATATAACACGTGCAAATATCAACGTATCTACAAATCTAATTAACGGCAATGGAATGACACTCCACGTATGCTTTCGTTCTTAATTTTAAGCGTTTTTTTTATTCGTGAACGTAAATGCATGCGATTAAATATCCGTGTATTATGCATATGACAACTTAAGAGTTGTCGTACGTTATCCCTCACATACATCTGAACAATATTGTAGTTCAAAAACATGTCATTGAGTTTCTTTCATTTATCTACCCATCAAGATATATTTCGCTTGATATATAATTGAAATATGTTTTTGGTAATTTCTTGTAAATTATAATATCTTTTGTATCCAATGTATTGTACGAAAGAAAGCGTTTAACTTAAGAGAGATCGATAAATATAGACGTACATTAGTATTTATACGAACATAAATAACTAGGGGTGCAGCAATACAGCATAACCCGTATTGCTGTATCACTGTATCAATATAGGTTTGTTGGGAAAATGCAAATAATTTGTTATTCAGAGGGTTGAATCGATCTTTGATAGTTTTGCCAAAGATCGATTCAACGCTAAAAATTGTGTCTGCATTTGCTTCATTTAGTAAATTATACGCTCAAATATTAAAGAATATATCTGGCCGATATGTACCGCGGTACGTTTCGACCAGATACTGTATCGTAATATACCGGTATATCGCTGAAATGTTGTGTTTCCTAATTTTATTATATTACTATGACGAACTTATTGGAGAAATAAGCTTTTTAGGTATGTATGCTACGTCGAACAACGAATGGAAATTCCGTCCACTATCATTCAACGTGTGAAGACAAACAAGTAGGTATTCATTCAGATTTTTACATGCATCTTGCTTCATGTAGAATATATAATGTACATTATATGATACTCATACATATAAAAAAATAGATATGCATTCCATTAAAAATCACAATCCTTAAATTTACCATTCAAAAGAAAAAAAGACAACCAATAATTACCACAAAATATTAACACGTGTAGCATTGATGCACAATTTTCAGCTTTTTTAGTTAGTGTTTTATATCAACAATATGTGCTCTTCTAAGCGACACATCGGCTAAAATTGCTTAACATACTTAAAGGACAACCCTCGTACATTGGGCAATGCCCTACAAAGGTTACTCCGTATGTTGAACTTGATGGACAATCCTCTATCTCACACATACATGCATCTAGTACGCATATTTGCGCCACTCCGAACGCCAAGAAAATGAATTGTTCACGGTTTTCGGTTGTCTCTAAGGTTCTAAGTCGGATAATTTAATGTTTAATGAGTGTTTAAGATTTAGGAGAAGCTAATTTCAATTGTAAGGACAAAACGATATTAAGCATTGAATAACATGTTAACAGAATTATCTCGGTGGTGTAATACTTCTAAGTAAAACAAAACGGAACTGTTGACTTATTTCCATCTTTATTTGCAGACATGTGAGAACGACGTACAACAAGTACATGCCCAACTTTATACAGCAATAGGTAGAAAGAGAGGAATGGTCCATGTTGAAACTAGTAAGTTTACAATCATTCAAATTATCCGAAAGATACGGTCCAAAATTGTCATTAACGTAAACTTCGGATAGTTAAGTTCTTAATGACTGACATCAAATGACTGTATTCAGAATAAGCTAATTTTCAAAGCAAAGGGGTTTCCATTGGAAGCAGAACATTGCCTTTCTTTTTAAACTGAATATCACCCTAGTTATCAAATTACATTTATTGCGTTATTCAATTCAAGTTAGAATATCATATATAATGTCAAATGTATGCATGATCGGCGTCACATAATACACTAGATTACAGACAAAGGATTAAACAAAAAATAGGACGACGATGACTTAAGAACTTAAGAGCATAAGCTATCTATTGTGTTATATAATTGGTAAAATACATGTTTTCATTGTTTTTTTCATAAACAGTACCTCAACCTCTCACTTTTAACATTTTATTTGCTTGACGTGTTGGTGACCATTCTGAAAACGGTGCGCTAATGTTGTAATATTAACATTTAACGACAAGTGCGCCATGCTGGATAATAATTGAAAATGGACAATGCAAATTTCTGGAGACAATGGAAAGAAATCATGCACTATCTTCGCCATATGGACTGCTCTTATACAATCTTCGTGTAATTATTATTTCTTGATGTTATTTCTCAGTACACCGTATGGAATTATTCAAGCAAGCATTATTGTTTTTTATTACAGCTAATGGTGATTGTCTTATATCATGTTGTACATCAGACATGTGTAACAATGGATGTCATCCTCCGCCAAAACATGGTAATACACTCACTCTTCATATCACAATGTCCTCACTGTGTTTGTAGTGTTGATATTTAAAACTTGTTTTAACCAGACCGTTCGAACAGTCAGATCAAAGTATTTGTAGATCGTGCTAAGTTACTGATCAACAATAACTTCATAAATGCATGCGTTTTATTGACCAGGATGATTTTATAAATATTTGCCGCGTGGGTACAAAACCTCCAGGTAAAATAAATTTTGAAACTTTGAACTTCTTATCACAGTCTAAAATTCATCTATTTAGCATAATGAATAATTTGCATAAAGTCATTTTCATAGTTGTAATAATGAAATCACAAGCATGTGTTTCAGTAAATGCTTCAAATGCGTAATAAATATACTGTAATGGGGATTGGTAGCTTTATTGTCATATTTTCTTGAATAAACGATGTTGCATTCATGATTTAGGACTTCTTTCCAACCATTCCAGCATGCCATGGTCATGGACTCGCAACCTTTCAGAGTTCATGTTATATGTTTGTAAACCACGAGATGAATTTCCACCAAGCGAAGGTAACAAGCCATACATAAATCTACGTCAACGAAGATATTGATGCAGATAACAATACAGCATCTTAATTTCCGATTCAGTTTGATTTGATTTTACTGCAGTTATTACAAAATGCAAGATTAAAGATTCAGAAAAAATCTAAACCGGGAGTAATATCTAATCGGACTTATACATACCATGTCTACACGTGACGTGTGTCCAATTTTAATAACAATTACATTTAACACTAATCAATCTATTCTCTTTTAAAACTCATCTTGTTTCGCTCTCGAGTTTTAATTTTAAAACATCCTTCAATACTTTGTTATTTGACTTATTTTCAGGACTATTGTGAAACACACGATTATCATTTAGTATCTGTAAACTCTGACGCTGAAAACACGTTTCTAATCAATACCTTGAAGCAGTTCCACAGAGGTAAGTTCTGATAAGCGACGACAGGTGACTTAGTACCTACTGATGGCGGGGTGGGGGCATGGACTCCATCGCAAATAAGAAGTTTAAGAAGTTTACATTGGCCAGTGTTTTTTTGAATCTCAGATTAATGTTGTGGGTCTATACATAGTTCCCATATCTTCAATATTTACCTCCCTTGGCAGCCATCTTAGTTGGCAAATTTCTTATATGCTTAGTAGAAAAAATAAGAAACTTGGTTATTAAACAACTCAATTTATAAAAGATTTAATAATGAAGTTGTTAAGGCCATCAGCACACCAGGTTTAAGAAAATGTAGTTGTCACATATAAATATCATGTATTTATAATTATCAAAAAAAAACATAAATATTTTCTATCAATGCTTGTTGAATTTGCCAACAAAGATGGCCGCCAAGGGAGGTAAATATTGTAGATGTGGGAACTATGTATTGACCATAACAGAACTATCTGATTACTATCTTAGCAGCTAATAATTCGTTAACTTGATACACGAAACAAAGGTGAAGAATTGACAATCTTGCTACGTAACAAATACGATATTTAAAAGAAATCAACACTAAATAAGAGCTAGAAAGTAAGTATGAAAACATTGCAAATTCATGAAGCGTACTTGTCTATCGTTTACAGACGACTTCGATCTATGTAACTTTTTACAGGTCCGGTACAATACTGGATTGGTATCACAGATGAAATCTCTGAAAACAGATGGAGATTTGTCAATGATAGATCTAACGTGTCGTATTTTGATTGGTCACCGGGTGAGCCAGATGGAACACAAGTGGAAGATGGTAATAGTAAGGCTGACTGTGCGGTCTTTGATCCGTTTCTAGATTACCATTGGAGAGATGAAGCATGTTCAGCATATCAAGTTTCACAACCGATATGTGAAAGCTAGTAAGTAACGTATTCTATGGTAGCTGCGTCACCAAGCTTGCACTAACCTTTATCCCAAGATGTATCACTATCTAACTTTAAATTTTTATTCTTACAGTCTAGGAAAATAGTGTCATTTTATTTCATTTATTCTGAAACCAACACATATTTGTTGAAATAAGATTTTGAACCAGTAAGTCTTAAATTATTGCTGCTTCTATTGAGGAAATTGAAACACTTCACCTAGTTTATTTCATGTAATGACAGAATAAATACTTCACTTTGTTAATGTAATAAAAAAACTGTTGTTCTGCATAATGTCAGAACTCGAGAAGACTGTCCAGTAACATTTCTGACTTTTGCATTCACATATAACCTCGTTGGATGGTTATTTCTTGCAATGTATGATAATATTATATCATAATATGTATTTGAGTGTACACAGTCGATGTATGAATCGTGTTTATCTCTCAAAATATAAAGGTTTTTTTCAGCTGAGTTCACAGGGCGATCAGTTAGAAAACAGGTAAAACCCTTCATTGTGGATGCCGAATTAAATCATTGTTGTATCTAATCTTACCACAATAAATAAGTTATTTTGAATAGATAATTTAATTTTGTATTACTTGACACATCAACTCTTAGTAAGTGACTATTGTCAAAATACATTGTATACCTTTATTACAGGTGAGAAAAAAAGTTATATTAATGTATATATTTATGTAGGTGTTGTGTTCGTGAATTACCTATTATAATAAATTGTGGGTTATTTGTGAGCATGGTAGAAATGGTAATGTAGATGAGACTGAAGATGATAAACAGGCAATACAATATACATGGGTGAAAGGTGAAAATTAAACAAGATGTATGTTTAAAACACAATGCCTCCTCAAGGCTACCTTTGACCTACTGACATGAAAATACACAGGCCCTGTAGAGGTCATGAGGAACCAACATATAAAGTTTGATTATTGAAGGTGGAAATGTTTTGATTTTATAGCACAAGGTTAAAGTTTGGTACAAACAAACAGACAGACAGGCCAAAAACAATATGCCCCTATCTATCGATACGGTGGCACAAAAAAGGTCAACTCATTTCATGCCACAGAAGCCATAAAAACCAGTACAGGCCGTACCTGCAAAAAAAAAAACCTGGAAATTCCGGCAAAATCTTCACACCGTATTATGCAAGTACAAATGTATGTGTAGGGTTACATAAGAGAACAAGACAAGTTTGAACATTATAATATCTAATATCAAGACAAAATACTGAATGAATGACAACATATACAAATAAATAACTCCAATCTTCTTTTTATAGAATAAAACTTTTAACTACAGAAATAAATGTGGTTTGAAACAAGAAATAGGTGAATCATCTATACATGAACAATACATACACATTATTCCAACTCTCAACAAAGAACTGGAATGTGAATGGAAAATTTGTACAATCTTGATTTTTACATCTCGTAAAAGTATAAACACAAAGATTGACAGAAAATCAATGAAGCATGCAAAAATCAACAGCAAAATAAGAATGGCGTCAAATCATGAAATGCCATGTTTTCAACCAAATCGTCATGGAAATCAAGTCCCTCACCCATGGTTAAAACTCCCTGGGACCCTAACCCAAGGTCCATAGACCTTAAGCCCTTCCTGTTAAGCTAAGCACCCAGCCAAGCTAAACTTTCTTTTTAATGTCTGAAAGAATAGGCAAGCTACATATGTACTAGAGGTGAAACGTTAACTGTCTGAAAACTCAACTAATACATGCAAAGTAAATCAGTCATTTAAGAAAATTAATGAAAATGATTTAGGGAGGTTTTCAGTGTAGTAATAAATTTACCCAAAAAGAGGTCAAGTAAATTCTGTTGCTTTAAGAAAGTGATCAGTTACAAGTTGAAGAAACAAAATAATTATTTAAAAAAAAAAATTCAACAATTCTATCAAAACATTTACATTTCTCAATTCAACATACATGCACTTCTTACATCTCAAAATCAAACAGAAGAAACATTTGAATTCAAACAATCAGCACTAGACATACTGTTGTACATCATATGCATCGGTAATGCTAATACCCAATTAGCTAGCGTTCATAGTCATAAGTTATAAATCTTCAAATCCATTTCTACATATACATGTATATTCAAAACTAGATTCTTTTTCAATTGTATTAAAAAATGCTTTACTTTTGTGAAAAGCTGGAATAAACATTATTAAGATAAATACAGATGTGCTAAGTACATAAGTCAGCTTATTCTACATTACTTTACAACTGAACATGTAAAATATTAAAGATGAAAGTTTTGCACATAAACAATGATATAAATTCAAATCGGGGCTTCCATGGTGGAGTGATTATAGTCGCTGACTAGTAAATCATGGTCCCCTTACAGCTTTCAGTTGGTATTGCACCTGAGACCAGACAAAATGTGTGTATCATTAGGTGTGGCATGACTGCTAGTCATACAGCATTCAGTATAATATGTCATTAAGGACTATAAACAATCAGATCTAATTATGGTAAATGTTTGGTATACGAAACAAAACGAATCTGAATCACTCATCAGAGATACTGTAAAAATTAAACTGAAATAAATTTAAATGCAATTTTTAATGATCTGACCAACGAACCCAAGGCACACACAAGAAATAGTATATTTTTAATATATTTTTTTGTTATCCTTGTAACATGTCATGTATAGTATAGTGTTTTATCTTGCCATTATTTATACAGAAATAAATCTATTCATCTATCTGACCTAATTAACCAGTATAAAATTCCCTAAACTTTCATGCCATAGGTACATTTGTACTCACTCACTGGTACAAAATGTACATATTGTAATAATGTTAATCATTTTTTCAAAATTAGATAAACCATAAAATATAAAATTTTATTTGGGGACAAACATCCTCAACAATCATTTATGATAAACAGAGAGATTGAATGGCTTCTAAGAGTGCAAAGATTGTTTTTTTAAATAATTCTTCCAGAGAATCTAAGACCACCCAGATTTATCCTTGATCAAGATTTTAATCAGACGAACATTCTTTCCGACCAAGCTTTGAACACCTTATATGGAGCCAAATTTGTGACCATGAAAAATGAAACTTTAAATCACAGAAAACAGACATAGGATGATCTCCTGGCTAATCTTGACCACTTTGTGTTCAGGTGAGCTTAACCAAACATTCAAAGATGTACAAACCTATAACATGTATGAGTTAAATAAATGAGATTAGAAAAACAAAAATATGAAAACAAGAAGCTGCATTTAATAAAGTTAAACACTTACACCCACAGTGACAGCTTACAATGTAACCATGGACATACAAACAAGGCAGTAACTATGTGACCCCTCATTATTTGATGCCAGGGGCATCAAAATACATTACATATATTCTTGTATCAAAATGCATGAGAGGCTAAATGCTACCCAGTCAAATAATGGTATAAATACAACATGTATTCTTAAACACTCATTTTTACAACATTCTTGTTAGATTACATGTTCATGTTTCCACAGAAGGGGGCATATAATGTATATGTAAGTAAGCACAATAGAGAAGTTCATTAATTGAGATACATGTACTTAGTTACATCAGTTTTTTTAAAATCCATCACACAAATTACGACAATTTCCATTTATGTGATGCACGCAATTTCTTGACATTGATTCTTAAACAAAATCCTTGCATAAATCCATTGAAATTCCTAATTTAGTTATATGGTACTTTGTACCCTTTTCTGACAGCCAAGATACAGATCTATATATTCAGATAACCAGTGCTTGGACAGTCAGTTCAGTCATTAACATTATTACATATATAACAATGGATTGAATGTACAATTGCAAGTAAGTAGAAATACTTTTACTATAATTTAACCAATTCTGTATTATTGTAAGAGTATGAAAATAAGCATAAAATAATTTGTCTCTAATTAAGGTCGTTGCCATTTCCAGTATTGCTTAATGATGAGTTTTATTGGTTACAATATTTCAAACTAACAAAATATCAGTGCTTATGCTACATGTATCAAATTTCAATTTTCAGACCACTGTAAGAATAGAGCCTTGCCATTGGTTAATTTTAAAACTAGATTCAAAATTAACCAATCAAACACCAGTCTTGAGAGTGGTTTAATTAGCATTTGTTTCGTAACCTACAGTTACAAACACAAGATGTATTACAATATGCAAGAAATTATACATTCAACTTTTTTCAAGGTTTTATGTACAGTGGAATATTTTTTAAAAACATTTACACATAAGTTCATTATTGTTAAGTCTCGCCTTTATAATCCTCACAATTTTCCATGTCTGTGTCCGTACAATGATCATCAATAACCATAACAGTAGCTTCAGTTTCCATAATATCTCCTGTTTTCACATCAATCTCACATTTAACCTCGTTAGCAGTATACATTGTATGGTCACTAAACTCATCAGGGTCACTTTTAAGCATTTTTTCATCATGATCAAAGTCATCATCTTGATCACTTAGATGCTCTCGATTTGCTTCGGTTAACATCACTTGACTTGGAGCATCATCTGAATCAGTACCTTCTTCCTTAACAATAGTCATTTCAACAAACTTATCATCTGCAGCTTTATCAAAAGTATTAGATTCATTAACTATCTTATCATCATCATTGGAGTTTAAACATTCACTTGTACTTCCATCAGTGTGAACTTGTACTTCTGTTATATTACCCGACACTGGAAGAACATCTGACAGAATTGTGGACTGGTCTTGGAATACACTTATGTTAGTAGAACCAGCCAATATATTTTGAGAATCAAGGGACATAACTGCACCATTTTCCACATTTTGGATCAGAATAGTCATTCCTTGGTCTGACTCTAAAGCAGAAGTAGATTGAGAATTAATATATTCCAGTAATTCTTGTTCAGAATTGATATTAACAATACCTTGCCATGGCGCATCAGACACAATGGGTGTGGACGTGTTTCCTGGAGTACAAATAAGATCACTGGCAGCACCTTTTTCATCAATATTAACAGTTACAGGCTGCACTTCAATCACTTGTTGATCAGCTGTTGAACTTTGTTCCATGTTTTCACTAGTTACTGTTGCAATAGTATTATTAACAGAGTTTGATTCAGTAACAGTACTTATGTTAGTGTTGTTAGTTGACATAATCAATGGTTGAGTGTGTTGTTGGGGTACTTGCAACATTGATACTGGAATTATGAAAGCGTTTGTGTTATTTTGAACAACAGGTAAACTAGTACCAGACATCACAGGAACCAAAGTAAATGGTTCCGTATTTGATAAACGCTGAACTAAGGGAATAGGTCCGGTTCCTGGCATCAGAGTTGGTTTTGTAACAGATACACGTTTTAAAGGACTATTAGAATTGTTTTCAGTGAACTTTTTAGTCCCACCAGATTTTAATATATTTGCTAAACGTCTAGTCCCTGTCTCTTTTTTAGCCACCAACTTTCTCCCTTTTACATTATTTGTAAGGTTAGGTTGAGAGGGTGACTCTGATGGTATGATATTTGACTGAGACCCTGACTGTACAACAAGAGGTTTATTCTCCATCTGAAGGTACACCATTTTACCATTCACTTTTAGGAGCTGGTTCCCGGTGTCGGCATCAGGTTTTAAAGCAACATCATCAGCAACAGCTGTAACAGGTATCTCACTTATTTCTGTTAATGTTGGCTCCGTATCTAAGGACTCAAAATTCTGTTTTATAAAAATGTAGCCATTTTTCTCCATAGTTTTCTGGTTACTTTTGATGAAATCTTTCAAATCTTGTTCACTGTAAAAAATCCATATTGTAGAATGGTTAGCATTTGTTCATTAATCATATCATATAGCTTTAATCAAAATGTTTTTATCTAAAAGAAGACTAATAACTTATACCAATCAATTAGGTGAACCAGAAACCAACATTTTTAACTCATTAAACTGTCAATACATCCAATGACATTTCCGTACTACCATAAACCTTGAATATAATTAAGTTTAACAATACAATAGTTATGAACACTGTACTGAACAGAAGAACATTCAAATAAATAGACACAATAGGAGAAGTTTGTCCTGCTAAGTACAGTTCAATTAATATTTATATAAACTAGAACTATCACTAAAGGTGATGAATACCCCCAGCTGCGGCCTTGACACAGTTATTGTTACATTTTACAGAGGGAAATATAATGCATTTTCATTTTTTTAATACCTGCAAATTGTTGCTTAGATATATCCTGACCAGTTTCTAAATATACATTATATAAAAAATAACAAAGGGCCATAACTCATTAAAATTTACTTGGACAAAACCTATTGTGGACATGCACAACAACATGCAAACTACTTATCACTTCTAAGAAGTTTCACTGAATTCCTGCATGTAGTTGCTGAGAAATGGTACGGGCAAAATTTGCCTAATTGTATAAAACAAAGGGCCATAACTCAGTGAAAATTAATCCAAACAAAACCTGGTTATTGCATGCACAACTTGGCTTACTTTTTATAACTTCTGTGAAGTTTCATTGAATTCCTATGAATAGTTACTGAGATATTGTATATACACTGTAAAAACAACAAAGGGCCATAACTCAGTGAAAATTTAACCAACCAAGACAAGCTTAATGGATGCTAACTACTTATCACTTCTGAGAAGTTTTGCTGAATTCCTGGCAGTAGTCAATGAGAAATAGTCAGGACAAAATTTGCCTATTGTATATACTGTAGAAAAAAACAAAGGGCTATAACTCAGTGAAAATCAATCCAAATGAAAAATGATTTAAGCATGCACAACTAGGCTAACTACTTATTACTTCTGTGCAGTTTCGTTGAAATCCTGCAAGTAGTTGCTGAGAAATTGTCCGGACAAAATTTGCCTATTGTATATACTGTATAAAAACAACAAAGGGCTATAACTCAGTGAAAATTGATCCGAACAAAAAATGCTTTAAGCATGCACAACTAGGCTTACTACTGATCACTTCTGTGAAGTTTCATTGAGATCCTGTGAGTAATTGCTGAGAAATTGTGCGGACAAAATTTGCCTATTGTATATACTGAATAAAAACAACAAAGGGGTATAACTCAGCGAAAATTAATCCGAACGAAAAATGCTTTAAGCATGCACAACTAGACTTACTACTGATCACTTCTGTGAAGTTTCATTGAAATCCTGTAAGTAGTTGCTGAGAAAATCTCCGGACAAATTGTGTCTACAGACGCACGGACCGACCGACCGGCCGACCGACCGTCAAGCGTGAATCCAATATAGCCCCCATATATTTCATATCTGGGGGTATAATAAAGGCTGTGGTCCAGTGGTTATTGCACTGAAATTGTACCCAGTAATCTCGGTTCAATTCATACCCTTACAAGAAAATTTGGCAATGTCTAATTTACATAACATGTGGAGAAGATGCTCTTGGTTCCTTGTAGAAGGGTAAGTTAGTACTGGTTAGAGTACTGGTAACTCTACACTCATACAAATGTACCTGTACTTTTACTACATAAAGCACTCCACTCATACATGTACTAGAACTAATGTAATCCTCCACTCATACCTGTACTAGAACTTATGCAATTCTTCACTCATACCTGTACTAGAACTAATGTAATCCTCCACTCATACCTGTACTAGAACTTATGCAATTCTTCACTCATACCTGTACTAGAACTAATGTAATCCTCCACTCATACCTGTACTATAACTTATGTAATTCTTCACTCATACCTGTACTATAACTTATGTAATTCTTCACTCATACCTGTACTATAACTTATGTAATTCTTCACTCATACATGTACTATAACTTATGTAATTCTTCACTCATACCTGTACTATAACTAATGTAATCCTTCACTCATACCTGTACTATAACTAATGTAATCCTCCACTCATACCTGTACTATAACTTATGTAATTCTTCACTCATACCTGTACTATAACTAATGTAATCCTTCACTCATACATGTACTATAACTTATGTAATTCTTCACTCATACCTGTACTATAACTAATGTAATTCTCCACTCATACCTGTACTATAACTTATGTAATTCTTCACTCATACCTGTACTATAACTTATGTAATTCTCCACTCATACCTGTACTATAACTTATGTAATTCTTCACTCATACCTGTACTATAACTTATGTAATTCTTCACTCATACCTGTACTATAACTTATGTAATTCTTCACTCATACCTGTACTATAACTTATGTAATTCTCCACTCATACCTGTACTATAACTTATGTAATTCTTCACTCATATCTGTACTAGAACTAATGTAATTCTCCACTCATACCTGTACTATAACTTATGTAATCCTTCACTCATACCTGTACTAGAACTAATGTAATCCTCCACTCATACCTGTACTAGAACTTATGCAATTCTTCACTCATACCTGTACTATAACTTATGTAATTCTTCACGTCTCATACCTGTACTATAACTTATGTAATTCTTCACTCATACCTGTACTATAACTTATGTAATTCTTCACTCATACCTGTACTATAACTTATGTAATTCTTCACTCATACATGTACTATAACTTATGTAATTCTTCACTCATACCTGTACTATAACTAATGTAATCCTTCACTCATACCTGTACTATAACTAATGTAATCCTCCACTCATACCTGTACTATAACTTATGTAATTCTTCACTCATACCTGTACTATAACTAATGTAATCCTTCACTCATACATGTACTATAACTTATGTAATTCTTCACTCATACCTGTACTATAACTAATGTAATTCTCCACTCATACCTGTACTATAACTTATGTAATTCTTCACTCATACCTGTACTATAACTTATGTAATTCTCCACTCATACCTGTACTATAACTTATGTAATTCTTCACTCATACCTGTACTATAACTTATGTAATTCTTCACTCATACCTGTACTATAACTTATGTAATTCTTCACTCATACCTGTACTATAACTTATGTAATTCTTCACTCATACCTGTACTATAACTTATGTAATTCTTCACTCATATCTGTACTAGAACTAATGTAATTCTCCACTCATACCTGTACTATAACTTATGTAATCCTTCACTCATATCTGTACTAGAACTAATGTAATTCCCCACTCATACCTGTACTATAACTCATGTAATTCTTCACTCATACCTGTACTATAACTAATGTAATCCTCCACTCATACCTGTACTATAACTTATGTAATTCTTCACTCATACCTGTACTATAACTTATGTAATTCTTCACTCATACCTGTACTATAACTTATGTAATTCTCCACACATACATGTACTATAACTTATGTAATCCTCCACTCATACCTGTACTATAACTTATGTAATTCTTCACTCATACCTGTACTATAACTTATGTAATTCTTCACTCATACCTGTACTATAACTTATGTAATTCTTCACTCATACCTGTACTATAACTTATGTAATTCTTCACTCATACCTGTACTATAACTTATGTAATTCTTCACTCATACCTGTACTATAACTTATGTAATTCTCCACACATACCTGTACTATAACTTATGTAATTCTTCACTCATACCTGTACTATAACTTATGTAATTCTTCACTCATACCTGTACTATAACTTATGTAATTCTCCACACATACCTGTACTATAACTTATGTAATTCCCCACTCATACCTGTACTATAACTTATGTAATTCTTCACTCATACCTGTACTATAACTTATGTAATTCTTCACTCATACCTGTACTATAACTTATGTAATTCTTCACTCATACATGTACTATAACTTATGTAATTCTTCACTCATACCTGTACTATAACTAATGTAATCCTTCACTCATACCTGTACTATAACTAATGTAATCCTCCACTCATACCTGTACTATAACTTATGTAATTCTTCACTCATACCTGTACTATAACTAATGTAATCCTTCACTCATACATGTACTATAACTTATGTAATTCTTCACTCATACCTGTACTATAACTAATGTAATTCTCCACTCATACCTGTACTATAACTTATGTAATTCTTCACTCATACCTGTACTATAACTTATGTAATTCTCCACTCATACCTGTACTATAACTTATGTAATTCTTCACTCATACCTGTACTATAACTTATGTAATTCTTCACTCATACCTGTACTATAACTTATGTAATTCTTCACTCATACCTGTACTATAACTTATGTAATTCTCCACTCATACCTGTACTTTAACTTATGTAATTCTTCACTCATATCTGTACTAGAACTAATGTAATTCTCCACTCATACCTGTACTATAACTTATGTAATCCTTCACTCATACCTGTACTAGAACTAATGTAATCCTCCACTCATACCTGTACTAGAACTTATGCAATTCTTCACTCATACCTGTACTATAACTTATGTAATTCTTCACGTCTCATACCTGTACTATAACTTATGTAATTCTTCACTCATACCTGTACTATAACTTATGTAATTCTTCACTCATACCTGTACTATAACTTATGTAATTCTTCACTCATACATGTACTATAACTTATGTAATTCTTCACTCATACCTGTACTATAACTAATGTAATCCTTCACTCATACCTGTACTATAACTAATGTAATCCTCCACTCATACCTGTACTATAACTTATGTAATTCTTCACTCATACCTGTACTATAACTAATGTAATCCTTCACTCATACATGTACTATAACTTATGTAATTCTTCACTCATACCTGTACTATAACTAATGTAATTCTCCACTCATACCTGTACTATAACTTATGTAATTCTTCACTCATACCTGTACTATAACTTATGTAATTCTCCACTCATACCTGTACTATAACTTATGTAATTCTTCACTCATACCTGTACTATAACTTATGTAATTCTTCACTCATACCTGTACTATAACTTATGTAATTCTTCACTCATACCTGTACTATAACTTATGTAATTCTCCACTCATACCTGTACTATAACTTATGTAATTCTTCACTCATATCTGTACTAGAACTAATGTAATTCTCCACTCATACCTGTACTATAACTTATGTAATCCTTCACTCATATCTGTACTAGAACTAATGTAATTCCCCACTCATACCTGTACTATAACTCATGTAATTCTTCACTCATACCTGTACTATAACTAATGTAATCCTCCACTCATACCTGTACTATAACTTATGTAATTCTTCACTCATACCTGTACTATAACTTATGTAATTCTTCACTCATACCTGTACTATAACTTATGTAATTCTCCACACATACATGTACTATAACTTATGTAATCCTCCACTCATACCTGTACTATAACTTATGTAATTCTTCACTCATACCTGTACTATAACTTATGTAATTCTTCACTCATACCTGTACTATAACTTATGTAATTCTTCACTCATACCTGTACTATAACTTATGTAATTCTTCACTCATACCTGTACTATAACTTATGTAATTCTTCACTCATACCTGTACTATAACTTATGTAATTCTCCACACATACCTGTACTATAACTTATGTAATTCTTCACTCATACCTGTACTATAACTTATGTAATTCTTCACTCATACCTGTACTATAACTTATGTAATTCTCCACACATACCTGTACTATAACTTATGTAATTCCCCACTCATACCTGTACTATAACTTATGTAATTCTTCACTCATACCTGTACTATAACTTATGTAATTCTTCACTCATACCTGTACTATAACTTATGTAATCCTCCACTCATACCTGTACTGTAACTTATGTAATTCTTCACTCATACCTGTACTATAATTATGTAATTCTTCACTCATACCTGTACTATAATTATGTAATTCTTCACTCATACCTGTACTATAACTTATGTAATCCTCCACTCATACCTGTACTATAACTTATGTAATTCTTCACTCATACCTGTACTATAACTTATGTAATTCTTCACTCATACCTGTACTATAACTAATGTAATCCTCCACTCATACCTGTACTATAACTTATGTAATTCTTCACTCATACCTGTACTATAACTTATGTAATTCTTCACTCATACCTGTACTGTAACTTATGTAATTCTTCACTCATACCTGTACTATAACTTATGTAATTCTTCACTCATACCTGTACTATAACTAATGTAATCCTCCACTCATACCTGTACTATAACTAATGTAATCCTTCACTCATACCTGTACTATAACTTATGTAATTCTTCACTCATACCTGTACTAGAACTTATGTAATTCTTCACTCATACCTGTACTATAACTTATGTAATTCTCCACACATACATGTACTATAACTTATGTAATTCTCCACACATACATGTACTATAACTTATGTAATTCTCCACTCATACCTGTACTATAACTTATGTAATTCTTCACTCATACCTGTACTATAACTAATGTAATTCTCCACTCATACCTGTACTATAACTTACGTAATTCTCCACACATACATGTACTATAACTAATGGAATTCTCCACTCATACCTGTACTATAACTTATGTAATTCTTCACTCATACCTGTACTATAACTAATGTAATTCTCCACTCATACCTGTACTATAACTTACGTAATTCTCCACACATACCTGTACTATAACTTATGTAATTCTTCACTCATACCTGTACTATAACTTATGTAATCCTCCACTCATACCTGTACTAGAACTTATGTAATTCTTCACTCATACCTGTACTATAACTTATGTAATTCTCCACACATACCTGTACTATAACTTATGTAATTCTCCACACATACATGTACTATAACTTATGTAATTCTCCACTCATACCTGTACTATAACTTACGTAATTCTCCACACATACATGTACTATAACTTATGTAATTCTCCACACATACATGTACTATAACTTATGTAATTCTCCACTCATACCTGTACTAGAACTTATGTAATTCTTCACTCATACATGTACTATAACTTATGTAATTCTTCACTCATACCTGTACTATAACTTATGTAATTCTCCACTCATACCTGTACTATAACTTACGTAATTCTCCACACATACATGTACTATAACTTACGTAATTCTCCACACATACATGTACTATAACTTATGTAATTCTCCACACATACATGTACTATAACTTATGTAATTCTCCACTCATACCTGTACTAGAACTTATGTAATTCTTATCTCATACCTGTACTATAACTTATGTAATTCTTCACTCATACCTGTACTATAACTTATGTAATTCTTCACTCATACCTGTACTATAACTTATGTAATCCTTCACTCATACCTGTACTATAACTTATGTAATTCTTCACTCATACCTGTACTATAACTCATGTAATTCTTCACACATACATGTACTATAACTTATGTAATTCTCCACACATACATGTACTATAACTTATGTAATTCTCCACTCATACCTGTACTAGAACTTATGTAATTCTTCACTCATACCTGTACTATAACTTATGTAATTCTCCACACATGCATGTACTATAACTTATGTAATTCTCCACTCATACCTGTACTAGAACTTATGTAATTCTTCACTCATACCTGTACTATAACTTATGTAATTCTCCACACATACGTGTACTATAACTTATGTAATTCTTCACTCATACCTGTACTATAACTTACGTAATTCTTCACTCATACCTGTACTATAACTTATGTAATTCTTCACTCATACCTGTACTATAACTTATGTAATCCTCCACACATACATGTACTATAACTCATGTAATTCTTCACACATACCTGTACTATAACTTATGTAATTCTCCACACATACATGTATTATAATTTATGTAATTCTTCACTCATACCTGTACTATAACTTATGTAATTCTTCACTCATACCTGTACTATAACTTATGTAATTCTTCACTCATACCTGTACTATAACTTATGTAATCCTTCACTCATACCTGTACTATAACTTATGTAATTCTTCACACATACCTGTACTATAACTCATGTAATCCTTCACTCATACCTGTACTATAACTTATGTAATTCTTCACTCATACCTGTACTATAACTTATGTAATCCTTCACTCATACCTGTACTATAACTTATGTAATCCTTCACTCATACCTGTACTATAACTTATGTAATTCTTCACACATACCTGTACTATAACTCATGTAATCCTTCACTCATACCTGTACTATAACTTATGTAATTCTTCACTCATACCTGTACTATAACTTATGTAATTCTTCACTCATACCTGTACTATAACTTATGTAATCCTTCACTCATACCTGTACTATAACTTATGTAATCCTTCACTCATACCTGTACTATAACTTATGTAATCCTTCACTCATACCTGTACTATAACTTATGTAATCCTTCACTCATACCTGTACTATAACTTATGTAATCCTTCACTCATACCTGTACTATAACTTATGTAATTCTTATCTCATACCTGTACTATAACTTATGTAATTCTTCACTCATACCTGTACTATAACTTATGTAATTCTTCACTCATACCTGTACTATAACTTATGTAATCCTTCACTCATACCTGTACTATAACTTATGTAATTCTTCACTCATACCTGTACTATAACTTATGTAATTCTTCACACATACCTGTACTATAACTTATGTAATTCTTCACACATACCTGTACTATAACTTATGTAATCCTTCACTCATACCTGTACTATAACTTATGTAATTCTTCACTCATACCTGTACTAGAACTAATGTAATTCTCCACACATACCTGTACTATAACTTATGTAATTCTTTACTCATACCTGTACTAGAACTAATGTAATTCTCCACTCATACCTGTACTATAACTTATGTAATCCTCCACACATACCTGTACTATAACTTATGTAATTCTTTACTCATACCTGTACTAGAACTAATGTAATTCTCCACACATACCTGTACTATAACTTATGTTATTCTCCACACATACCTGTACTATAACTTATGTAATTCTCCACACATACCTGAACTTTTACTTATGTAATTCTCCACTCATACCTGAACTTTTACTTATGTAATTCTCCACTCATACCTGAACTTTTACTTATGTAATTCTCCACACATACCTGAACTTTTACTTATGTAATTCTCCACACATACCTGAACTTTTACTTATGTAATTCTCCACACATACCTGAACTTTTACTTATGTAATTCTCCACTCATAACTGAACTTTTACTTATGTAATTCTCCACACATACCTGAACTTTTACTTATGTAATTCTCCACACATACCTGAACTTTTACTTATGTAATTCTCCACACATACCTGAACTTTTACTTATGTAATTCTCCACTCATACCCGTACTATAACTTATGTAATTCTCCACACATACCTGAACTTTTACTTATGTAATTCTCCACTCATACCTGTACTATAACTTATGTAATTCTCCACACATACCTGAACTATAACTTATGTAATTCTCCACACATACCTGAACTTTTACTTATGTAATTCTCCACACATACCTGTACTATAACTTATGTAATTCTCCACTCATACCTGTACTATAACTTATGTAATTCTCCACACATACCTGAACTTTTACTTATGTAATTCTCCACTCATACCTGTACTATAACTTATGTAATTCTCCACACATACCTGAACTTTTACTCATGTAATTCTCCACTCATACCTGTACTATAACTTATGTAATTCTCCACTCATACCTGAACTTTTACTTATGTAATTCTCCACTCATACCTGAACTTTTACTTATGTAATTCTCCACTCATACCTGAACTTTTACTTATGTAATTCTCCACTCATACCTGAACTTTTACTTATGTAATTCTCCACTCATACCTGAACTTTTACTTATGTAATTCTCCACTCATACCTGAACTTTTACTCATGTAACTCCCCATCAAAACTTGTACTTTGACTAATGTAACTCTCCATTCATACCTGTACTTTTTCTCTTTAAGTTCCAATTCATCTTTGGACTCTGGCGTTGATTTAGTTTTAGATTTTTGACGAGTAAGATATTGATGGTCTGCAGATCGGTTGATTATTTCAGGAAGAACAGGTACAGCTATTGGCGTAGCTTTTGGAGGGGATATTTTCTTTACTGATGATTTAACAGGTTCCACAAATTTCATCTTTTTCTCTGCCTCATATATGCTCACAGAAACATCTCGGTGGATTTCCGTAGCGTGTTTCATAAGGTATCTACGCTGAGCGAATGTTCTCTGACATATACCACACTGAAATAGCTTCTCAGTTGTTGTATGGATTTTCAGATGCTGTCTAAGATTGCTTTTGTCAGAAAATGCTTTTTCACAATAAGAACACTGGTATGGCTTCTCACCTGCAATTTTGAGGTAAAACCCAACTTTGATATTAAATAAGACACGTGTATGGTTACGTTTCAATAGAGACATACATGCAGGCTTAAAACAAAACTGAGTAATCAAAGTAAAATACTAGATATTTTTTAAAATAAAGAATGACATACATAATGAAGTCTAGCTAAAATGAACTGAAATGACGAATTTGGATTCACATGGGACATTTTTTTTTTTGTTCAAAATATCATATGCACAAAAATACTTATATACAATGTATACACATGTGCCAGAAATTGAGATCAGGAATGAACAGAAAACTTGCACCTTTGATACCATCTCAAGGAAAGAACTGAGTTATGTAATTATAGTAGGTATATAAATGTCTAGTTCTCCAATATCTTCTCTCCCCTCTCACTGGGGCTGTCCAGAAAAAAAAACAACTGATGAATGGGCTGTTCAACAACAAATAAACAACACTGAGATAAAATAAATGATGTTAATCACTAACCAGTATGAATCCTCTGGTGGTTTTTTAACAGCCATGACCTTGTAAATGTTTTACTACACAGTTCACACTTTAAGGAAGAAGGATCCTTAGGTGACCTTGTTCCAATTGCCTGCATCCTTTGATCCTGTATCAACAATATATGAACATCACGCATGAGGAAAACACCGTCTGTTCACACCAGTCTACAGTAGCATAGGGCAGTCAGTAACAACACAAAATGTTAACTGAAATAGACAAATGTAAGCTGCATTATACCTCACCTCATTTTCCAATGTAAAAATTTAGATTCAGTCACATCATTTTGTTGCTTCTACCAATCTATTCAATGAGACTGAATACATATTAGACATACATACATGTAACTATGAAAATAATTAAGTTTTGATATTAATATACAATTATTTCATGTGCACTTGTGGAACAGTCAAAACTGTGGTCCCGAGGTTTTTGAACTGTTGCCCCGTGGTCGTAGGCCGAGGGCAACAGTTTAAAATGTCACCCCGACACCAAAGGCCACAGTTTAAATGTACAACAAATGCCCATGAAATAACTGTTTTATTACCTAATGCATTATACTCGTATAAGCTATTAAGTATTTTTATATTATTGTTTATTCCATTCTTCCAATGAAATCTTCGAAACAATTTAAAATTTGAAATTTTCTATGAAATCACCAAATTGTCGTTTGTAAAATTAGAATGGTATCAACACTTGCAGAAATCAGAATCATATACCATAAATGCTTGTATAGCCTAAAAGACACTGTCAAACTATAACCCCAACTGCAATTGGTAAGTTCCACATTGGCCGAATGTTACACTGATTGTTACCGAACGTTAGTGTTTCCGTAATGAACATTCGGTAACAATCAGTGTAACATCCATTACGGAAACACCTGATATCAAAGCAGTCAACAGTCAAACTGAAAATGCTGGGCCTAACATTTGTTATTTTAGATTGAATAGCTTTGTTTACCATAAAGCGAAAGTAGGTAAATTTTAGAGGAATTGGTTCTCAATCAGTCTTTAATTGACAATGTCATTGTATATAATGTATGTCGTTTGCAAATATCAACACCAATTTTAACTGCGTAAAGCAGATTAATAATGCAGACCTATGACAATTCTATTGAGTTCTTCCTTTCGGCATCATCAGTGGTACAGAATTAAGTTTGTACCATACAGTACTGTTGGGGATGTATTTTCCGAAAATTGCTATATACTTTACTGGATAATCATGTTTTGATAGTATTTATGGAATATTATATCCAAATGCATGGCATCGAATCGATTATCCGATTTGGAATCCGTATTTTCGGTACGGTACGGTTTGGCACTGTCATGTAGCATACGCCAGCAATAATATTATTGAATCAGCGCACGGCATTTCATTTACTGCGTCGCATGTAAACAAAAACAAGTATGGCCCACGAAAACTGCTTGTTGATCCACCAGCGTCACTAAAATCGAATGTGTGGCAAGATTTTGTGTTTGAGAAAAGATCTTGGGTTGAATACTAGTCGTATGTTATAAATGCACTGCAAATCTGTGCATACAGCAGAATGACTTGTACGTATTTTTGGGCATATTAAAATTTCAAAGGTCTGCCCTCACGGTACAAAATTGAATAGAAAAATCAAGAATGAACTCGGGTGTGTTTTTACCTAAAAATCTTATGTCTTTGAAATTGTTTCAATTGTGTGAAACTGTTGTTAACCCAACGTTGTAACTTTTTCTTTACTTATACGACATTCTGAATTGCATACAATAGATATATATGTAGTAACGCAGGAAATTCATGCATCAGTACTAAATTCCAACCGATGTGTGGGCCATCTAGCATAAAGTTTGCGGAAATATCAAAGCATTTTTTTTATAGATCTAATGCGTAAAAATGCAACACAATTATACAGTAGTGTTAATTTGAATTGAATGCAAGCAGCAGTATGAACGATAAATTGACTTGACTGTAGAAATGATATAAATCATCAATGAAAAATGTTTTTAAGTCGCTGGATGCAATATAAACAGTAGTCTGGTTCCCTGCCGACAAATGCCAGGCAGAAATGGAAGAGAAGGAAAAACGCATGTGCAAATTATTGTTATTATCCGGGCATCAGTGGTAATAGCGTCACCGCCGTAATAGGCATACAAAGGATACTGACTGATTTACAGAGATTTCGGTAAACAGCAAGTTTGGACAATGGTAAAATGATTTTATAGTGTGTCCGTTGGAGGTTTCGGTAAACTGACACAATAAATCTCAGGGAAAAAAAATAATTTGCATTAAGACGGAAGTACTTATTCAATAGTCCTGGCTGTCAGTCAGTCAGTCAGACTCAGTGTGTACTGAATGCAGCGTTTTTTTTCCTTCTTTGGACGGGGCCGGTAAACAGACCCGTTCCCAATCTCTACCGGACCCGTCCCAATTCGAGCACGGACCTGTACCAATTTGATCAATATTGCCCTTTTCCCAATTTATTTTAAAATATCAATCAATATTGTCCGAAACCACCTAATAATCACAATCTCTAACACAAATTTTACTGCCGATAACGGCATTTTCACGTGTACGATGTTAGATCGAATAATTCCGAGTACGAAAAAAAATAGGTAGACTGGTTTGCCGTATAATTACGATAAAACATGTGGCGCTTGGAAAGAAAACGAAACCAGTCGATTTCCCGAAAATGCGTCAAACCGAAAGTATAAATCACGACAGTATACATGTAATATTGTAAAAAACTTAAACAGAAAGTGGCTCTACTTCCAGACAGCGAACCGATTTTGACTTTATGTCCCTATTGCGCCCAGCTGAGAGTGTTAAACGATTTTCGGGTCGAAAATGAGAAGTTACGTTCTCGTTTCGTTACGTGAAGTGTTAGAGCAGAACACGATCAGCAGTGCATGACAACCAGGTAGACCTTACTCTATGCAATGCTAATTTAAGGCTCTTGATCCTGATTCTTAATAATATTTATGGAAAAATTGATGAATGTAACATGTTGTGAACTTTTCACAGGCACACACAAGCGAAACAAGAGTGTCAGATACTCATGTTTTTTGGGGGACTGACATTGGACCAAATTTGACATCATGTCCCTTGACTAAAAAGAATGTTTATTCTCCTAAACCCCCTACAGTAGAATTTTATGGTCTTGAAATAAAGTTTTGATAAATAAGATCAATTAAGTAGGCGAGCTCTTTGTTTGCAATCAACAAGATTATAACCTATTGATAATAAGCAATAAATGTGATCCAATGTTATTTTTCACATTTTTATGTGCATAAACCTATGAAACAAGATCATAAAAGTAACCTAGATTATAAAACTTACTAAAAGAAAGCAGAATCATTTTTGTGACTTGCTAAAACTGTAATTTATTCACCTTATATAAAATTCCCAATTTGCCTTATTTCGCGACATGAAATTCCCAATTTGGCACTTTTCACGACGCGAAAATTCCCAATTTGATCGGTACCGGACCCGTTCCCAATGAGGTGAAAAAAAACGCTGTGAATGATTAATAATTTATTTAAAGCTAAAACAACCTAAAATACAGTCTGGTGCTCCATAGACTTCAAATGTTGGGGGTCAAAATTACGGGTTACAGTCAACTGGTACCCAATGTTAAGTGGTACCCACTATTTTTTGGTCAAGTGGTACCCAATATGAAGTCAACTGGTACCCAAATGTGAAGTCAAGTGGTACCCACTATGAATATTAAGATGTACACATGTTTTTTTGTTTTATATCATGAATATATGGTATGTTGGATGTTTGAATGTGAACTTTAACAAGGAAATATGACCATACATTGATAAAATATAAAATATTTTATGTCATTGAAAATGTAAGTTACTCACTCACCTAATAAGATATTATTGTACATATACAATATATAAATCCTAAATCCAAAACATAATGTTATATAATTATATCCTGATATATCACTAAAATTCACTAAATTTATGTATCAAAAAACTTTTTTTTTCAGTTTATTTGATAAAACATAAGTAACAGTTTGTTTGTTTATTTATCAAATTTAAAAGTGTTTATTCAATTACTTAGCAAACAATTATAATTGTCAGCCAATTCAATCAACAGTTTGTTGATAAATTAGCAATCCCTTTTTTAATTTCAACCAATTAATCATCAATTTATTATTTATGTTATATTTTATGTGATGTGTGACAATGGGCAGTACATGTGGTTATGTGATAAACTAATATAGCAAATTTGTCCAATTTTGATATACAATAACAGCTTCAAATCATATTCTAATGTACTTAATTAAGACTGTTTATCATAACGTTGTTAATATTAAACTATTTTCTTTCATGGTGCATTATCATGATTATGTACAAAATAAATTTGTTAACATTATCATTTTCTTCTTGTTATTTATTAAACTCAGTCCAACTACTATTTAATAATATCATAATAATCTGTTACTCTGAGGTTAAGACATGTCTAATTTGTTTGAATTTAAGAAGGATTATGACCAAACATTGATAGAAAATACAATATTTTCACTCATTTACAGTCACTTTTTCCTAGACATATCATTACTTCACCAATATCATTATAAACTATTTTCTAATCAATTAAACTATTCTGTATTAATTAAATATAAAATTTGCATAGTGGGTACCACTTGACTTCAATGACATAAAAACATAATAGTAGATATATCTTGAAAATATTATATATTTTATCAATGTATGGACATTTTTCCTTGTTAAAGTTCACATTAAAACATCCAAACTCATTAGTGGCAATATTAACCACCATATATTCATGATATAAAACAAAAAAACATGTGTACATCTTAATATTCATAGTGGGTACCACTTGACTTCATATTGGGTACCACTTGACTTCAAATTGGGTACCACTTGACCAAAAAATAGTGGGTACCACTTAACATTGGGTACCAGTTGACCGGCTCCCAAAATTACCCTTAGCTGGTAGAAATTTAAAGACTCAACAACTTTTCCTACTAATGTAAATTTGACCCTTTAGTTTCAATTCTCAAGAGTCAAAAACGTTATTTTACAAATTTCAAGAGTCAAAGTGCCATTTTAAGGGTCAAAGGAGAGCTTAGACAGTTCACGTTTTTTCTGACTAAGACATCCAGTCAAAAGAAATATTTGAAAAAGCTCAACACTGAATAAACAATGTAACCGCCTAGACACAAATAACGAAAGTAAATAAAACTCAGCTTGAGTCGGTTTGTTTAGGCTATAACGAAAATGTGCAGCATATTGCGCTATTCCTAAAGCATATCATTGTTAAATAGATTTGCCATTGTATAAATCGTAACTAATCACTCACCCATTAAGGTAATTTGGAAGATGCAAGTCTTTCGGAAACAAAATGAAAATGTAGTTACATTACCCCACCCACCGCGTTTCATTTTGGAACTTCCAAACACGGCAACCTTTCGAAAATATTCTCGAATACATCAATCTAATATGTAATATCAATTTACATTTTACCTGATGCATTGTGATGAACAGATTAATACAATCGAATTTAATCCATACACAGAAAAAAGTGAAGTTTTACGCTTCAGTGACCTGGTAAATTACAAATGCGTCTAATGTTACCAAGGGACGTAACTCATAAATTATTTTGAGATTGGTTAAAACCCAAATCTACCCGTTGTTACGTGGGCTCATTATAGATAGATGGATAGATAGATAGATAGAGCTTCAATTTCTTAGGATTTTAATTATATGTGAGGTTGATTGAGATTATACGTACTGAGTCGGAAACTAGAACTATGTTCTTATCCCAGCGATGCCTCTGAAGGTGCATGCGACCAGGATGTTGTATTTAATTTAAAATAACACCCCCTGATGCGACAAAATGTAAACATGCTTTCTATTCAGATATTGTATGGGTTGCGGGCTATTACTACAGCTAGTATCGTTTCGTAAGTTCTGTAGCAGGTAAAACTAAAAAAAAACAATGACATACACCAGAGACGTATGACTACAATTATACGTCACTGCATACGTGTATAATTATACATTTTCTGAAAGTTTGAACATATTAGATTTCTGTTGGAAGTAATACTTTGTTATATTTTCTATGTTAATTTTTAGCTATACCCACTAGAATGTAACCGGCCTAAGAAAATTGGTACCAGTAGATATTTTTTTAAAATGTGGCATAAGTAGGTAGTATAAACATGGATGTAAAACTATCAGTCAAAATTGATATTTGAAAAACTCGGCAGCTATAGTTTAAATAATAAACTTTCAGAAAATGTAAAATTTATGCATGTGATATCAGTAGGTAAGAAGTTTTACTTGCTACAAAATCAGCATTTTTTGGGAAAAGTAACAGTCAAACCACATGCTATTACATTGGCAACAATTTTAACTGAAGTTGCTTAATTATCTCTGTTATCTATGTCTCTCATTACCTCGATTCCATGTCAGATTTCTTCATAAAGGACGGGTAGAGGGCATAGTGTTTGACAATAAAATAGGCTTAGTCCAGAGTATTTACCGGATGAATAAAACAAATTACGAACTGTTGTAATACACATACATACGTAAAGGAATCCCCAGAAAAATATGTATAATATCACAGACCTATAGGCCGTTGATAACAATTATTTATTTATTATGAAATGATATGTAATGCACATCGGTCATCAATTTTCTTGATATAAATGGCTTGTCACATTTCTGTGGATATTTTGCATCCTGATTCTGACCGTCAATCATTTTTATATTAGAGAGCTGCTTTACATATAATTTCATTATTGAAATGTATCGACTTGCTGCTAGAAGACGATCTCTAATAGTCTCGTCTCATATAAAACCTCTTCACGTGACTGTCCTGTCTTCTCGTCAGTATAAGTATGTGTAAGTCATTAAGTTCGTTTGATTTATAAACACTTCGTTTGCTTGGCTCAATGTCTAAATCCACTTTCATTTATACCATTATCCCTTTTATTTACGTTAGACTGTATCATATTGTTTATAGTGTATTGCTTCAGGAGAGCCCAACCGGTTAGCTCAGTGGTTATAGCGTTGGTCCTCTGATCAAGAGGTTGTGAGTTCAAACCCAGTGCAAGGCTAACACTGTCCAGTGTCCGTGACAAATTTGACGGAAGACATTAGATTCTATGTTAAATTGCCCTCCACCTCTGAATTATGTGGGATAGCTTGGTAGTAACTTGTGGAAAGAATGTGGTTAGTACTGGTTATGGCCTAAATGAAGTCTAGGAAAGTTGGTTAGGATAACTGCTCGCCACGATGTAACTGAAATAATGTTGTTGGTGCCAGTTACATCCGATAAAATGAAGAAATAATACAATTTAATACTGCTAAGGGAGTGCAGTTGGGACCGTTGTTTGTAGTTCCCTCCAGGCAGTCACCACGAGGGCCGCTCGAGTGACCGGCATGTTTTGTGTTCTTTCTTGAATGTTTTTGTGTAATTGTTGGCATGAACCGAGATATGTGCATTGTTGTCTATGCTGTTTGGTTGCTGTTTGGTGCTGTTTGTCGTTTTTCTTTATAAGATTACAAAATCGTTTTATTTGCCATGCTCGTATTCATTTATTCAACTTGAAATTCATAGATATCTGTACATACATTCAATAATACAATCTACATTGTATTTCTAGATGAATGTTATGTAATAACATGACGTAAAATGCTGTTTGATTCTGGTTACTGGCTCATTAAACATTGGGCTGGTAGATGTGGGCTGGTAGATGTGGGCTGGTATATCGGGACTTTTCTTATTCTTTAAAGCATTAGGAAACGTAAAAAGGGTGAAATGGACGAATCGTTCATCGGGTCTATTTAAAGTCTAAAGGGACGCGAGAAAAAATAGCTTAGGTGGGGTAATTAGAATCAAGCATTTTTACGTCTTTTGAATTTTACATGTCACCGTTCTATAATAGACTTATCTATTGATAATACAAATACTTTTTTTATTTTTAGTCCGGTATATATACAAGAAAACAACATTATATAATTATATGTATAGCTATTGACCGACTGTATAACAAACAACAATACTGCGTGCATTTATAAGAACATTACAGGAGTATCATTAGTGATAATAAATAAATAAATTACTAAACGATATGTTGTTGTGAATGATACGGTTCTTACAAAAATGTCCATGGGTAAAATTTAATGAGGTAAAACATGTTATGAAACGGATAGCACAAAGTCTCATTTGTAACTACATGTATGTGTGAGCGAAGGTGCGATTATAAATCTAAAATAATGACATATGTGCAATACATTTCGGTGCAAAATAAAACTCCACCGCCTTACATTGTGACATATCTTAATGTTTAAATGAGTCAACCAAACACTTTTATATTTTAATATAAATAACACATTTCAGAGAGAGCGTTATTAAAAAAGTGTCAGCGCGAGAAAAATAATGTTGACCGAGGCAGCAGCACTAGTTATAGAAATATATATATATAAAAAAATGATGTCACAATTTTCAGTACCAAAAAATCCCGGAACAGCTCAACGTCTTTTTGTGCTCTTTGAATCTTTACTAAGGGACTTTGCAAACCTCCTAATTCAGGAACAGAATAACACTCATAACGTACTGGAGATGGTACGTGGGGTCTATGCAAAGTCGTATTGTCGCTCGCACCCCCGCATGCACACACACCAACACCCAGACACAAGCTAAGAAACAAGTGTACTTAGTCAAATAAAAGCACTGGCTTCGTCTGAATACTGGGAATCATTAATTTTCGTTGGAGATTTAATTTCGTGGATTTCGTGGATCGGCTCTCCCACACGAATTTAAATGCAGAGATAAGGCTTTTTTTCCAAAAATCAAATTCCGCGAATTTATGTCCCCACGAAATAGCCATTTCATTAAAAAAAACACGAAAATTGAGCCCAACGAAAATAAATGAAAATACAGTAAAACATCCAATCCTCGTCGTACCGCATAGCTGGCCGAACCTCTCATGCGCTTTCTTTCCTCCACACCAGTAATTATATTAAAGGCATTATGTAACAAGCAGTCAAGCATCCCGCTGCTGTATTTATTGCGGTACACATTTCAGTTGGATGATCAAATGGAAACAAAACAAGTCGATTGTAACTTCACAGTACAGCTTCATAGTACATATTAACTGAAACAGAAGATATACTTATTTAGGAATCTGTATACTAATATGAGTTAAATGAAAGCCGGCGATAAGCGCTGTACATGTTCATAAAATGATGGAACTATTTTTCGGGCGGAAGAACTTTCGCCCTGTCTTGTATACCACCGTAGTAAGCGATTTGGTATTAAGGATTTCGGTGATAACCTCAAATGAACTTTTCCCCCAGTTACAAATCTGGTCGGCCGCAAAGCCTCCTAAAACAATGACGAAAAAACAGAATGACGCTTTGTATTGTTTGAAGACGATTTACTATGAATGTAGAATGGTATTTATTCAAAGATATATTGCACTAATTGTTTACGCTAGATATGTGGCTAAGAAAAGCATTTATTTATGTAAATATTGTTTTATATCAAGTAAGATCTATTTCTTATATTTTACTATCATTTTAATTATTGTTCTGTATTTACTAAATTCAAAAAGCTAATGGGTCTTTAAAGGGGAAGAAGAAACACGAGCGGGAAGAAATACCATTCCGATGTTTTTAATTTGTTTATTCCTGGTTTCCTTATCTACCCTTATATCATGAAAAGCGAGTTTAAAAGTTAGTAAAAGTATACATTTTCTGTTAGCGTGTTGAGTTGCCCACACGTTGCACTATATATGAGTTAAATATTTTGTACTGCATTGCAATAACATGGAAGTTTATAACACGCGTTGGAAAATTCGAATTGTCGAAGTTCTTTCCCTTCTATATATATATGGGTTACATGGGAAAAACTTGTTTTGATTTTTTTTCGTGACAAACCCCTTTGACTGTTATAGCACTGCACAGATTCGTTAGAAAGTCCAGTACGTACTGGGGAATCATTCCTTTACGTTGGGGATTTAATTTCGTGGATTTCATGGGTCGGCTCATCCATGAAATCAAATCCCCACGAATTTAAACGCAGAGATAACGCATTTCTTTTCAAAAATCTAAATCCACGAATTTATGTCCCCACGAAATAGCCATTTTGGTAGAAACCACGAAAATTGAGCCCAATGAAAATAAATGAAAATACAGTATTATGTATGTAATGCATTAAATGATATATATATTCATAACGGCGAATATTGTAAACTATATGTAGAATTTATGTGTTATTTTTAGTAAATACCGTATCCTTGTACATAAATATAATTATACCCCTTAACTGACAAAACGGAATACTACTCCAAGATCCAGTTCCCAAACACTCAATAACAGATGGACCAACACGATCAAAACCAGTATCACACACTACACTCTGAATCGATCCATACACAGTTGTGTCCCCTGATAAAGTAGCATCTGGTATGAAAACTATACCACAGTCTGAAAGACAAAACGTAAAAATACTGTAATTTTCCTGAATAACACAATGAATCGATTTACGAACAAATGGGGTTGGTCATGAAAAAAAGACAAATTGATCACACAAAGCTTCCCCCTGGTTCAAAGCAACCGGGCAATGATCATGTGTTTGTCACAATTTGACAGCTCCATAAGGAACAATGGACATACAGGTATGTACTGGTATAAAATACAGACACGATGGTGTCATCGACTGTTCGCAATACAGCTGAGAAATGGCTTGAAAACCAATTAAAAGCAATATGTTACCCGGACTTGATTGATTATTGTATTACATTGTAATTGTTTATTACCGTATGCGCTTGGCACTCTTCTGAAATGATAACATAATTTAGTGAACAAAATTGAGATTGATACTTATTAATTAAACACAATCATGTGATCAATGGTCACTTTGTTAGCAAACACCTAGATATAGAATAGACTAAACTAATCTCACAACAAAGACTTACTGGGCTCAGCGCCACATCTTTAAAATTGTTCTCAGACATACTGCATTATACAAGTCATGTACCTTTAATTTGACAGTGAGAATATTTCCATGTTCTATTTGATAGACACTCGACAACACTCGAGCCAATTATGTCATAACCCTCATCACACACAATCGTCTGATTTGTTCCTAGCAATGTTGAAGTCCCTGTTGCTGTACCATGTGCTATGGTTAAAACACCACAGTCTGGAAAGGCGAAAACGGTACAAGGATAAGTAACCGTTATCTGTCTAATAATGTATTTGTCTACCAAACACATACGTAATACAATGTATAACATAAAACTAGTATAATATAAGGGCCAAGTGGCCCTTGAATGCTCACCTGAGAAATGAGTTATGGCAGTATCACTTATGCTACAACAAGTAAGAATATTGGAAAACATGCTGTTACAGGAAAACATTATCGTCCAAAAATAATTGGTGTTTTATATATTTATGATCCGGTGGGATGCCATTGGGTAACATGTCATTCATCCGATACTATTTCCTGTATACCCAGTGTATTAATCATATCGGCCAGTTAACGGATGGATTAATAATGTGCTTGTTGTGTATGATCTGTTTGAGAATTTAACTGAACATGGAATACTCGCCTGTCACACACTTTGGTATTTCCGTCCACGTGCCATTTGCTTGACATTGTAGTGTACTATTACCCAGAATGCCATGTCTAGGAAAACACGTGACCTCCAGAGTATCACCATACTTGGTAAGGCTTTTATTGTAATTAGCAAATGAGATCCACGGGGCCCCGCAATCTACAAAGTTCACAATTTCGATAAAATCAAATGAATTTGACTATACTACATGCAATGGTAGTACACTACGTCATCAGTTGAATTCTCCCGGACCTTTTTACTGTTAACATCATCTCTCGATTCATATGTAAATTACCCATTTTTGTATAAATACATTTAAGTAATTTTTGTAGCGCACCAAGGATTTACAGCGCTGTGAAGGAAGTTTGTAGAAAAGACATGAAAACGGGACAAAGTTGTGGATTAGAAAAATGCTTTATCCCGTTTTCACGCCTAGATAAGACATTAACATCACGAACTTTTAGTTACAATAGCCATTTCTCATTTCCCTTTACCTTTACGAGTTCTAATAATAAAAACATATTTCACCTTAGAAGCGGCATGTGCGTGATGAGTATTGTACTACCAGTGACATGGATTATTTTGAAAATTGTGAGAACTGAATTCAGACTTACCGATGTCACGGCACACGTGTGTCTGTCCAGTTGAAAGGCATATTTGATCTGTTTCACACGTGTGATTATTGCATCCGAATTGAATTGACTGAAATTGGCAAAAAAAAATATTTGCGCTATGTTGATAGCAGGATTTTCAGTATTTGGGAAAAAAACCGAAGCTAGTAATACTCGGCAATGTAAACGGTTGTATATATTGACTCTATTGACAAAGCGGAGTTTCGTAAAGTAAATAAAATACATTAATCTGGTTTCCGTTTCTCATTGAAGTGCGCAAATGAATCAATGGGACCCAGAATAACCGGCACAGGATTTTTGTTTGGATATTTTCGGTCAGTATCGTTATAATAACAAAGATATAAGCAAAGAAATTCCTATCTGACGCCATTTCACAAATTTTAACTTCATTCCATATAGGGCGTAGCGTTTCGGCGCTTGCGCCAATAATTGAAGCAATATAAAACTCCATCGTCTTACCTTTGGCCATTCTGTTATATCCAGAAACACATTGCCTTGTTCATCTACAAATTCAGACGGCTGCACTGACAAACTGTTGACATCATTCAACTTACACGTCGACAAGTTGCGATGAAAATCAAATGATTCACAACCTGACTGCTTCATACAACTCCGTGCACATTCATGAAGGGAATCACTCTCCACTTCACAGATGGCGTGCCCAATCAGTCTTATATTGAAATAATTTTTATTAAACACCATTTGAACTTTTGTGGATCTAAGCAATACAAAAATACAGACGAAGTTACAGAGAAGAATCAACGAAAGCTCCATCCCTCCGCTTGTAAGAACTTCAAAATAAATTATCTGTCTGCCGACTGGAGAACTTTTTTTAGGCCGTAACTGATCTGATCGCCCCCCCCCCCTGCCAGGGCGTCGTGTTGTCTAGAGATAAAAAAGATTTAAAGAGATAGATTGATTGATTGTGAATAATAAATGAGAAGTCGCCTCTAATAGATAAATTTATTGTAAATTATTAATTAAATGGAATTTCGTATGTTATAGATTCTTACTGAATGATTCCTATATAAAAGACAAATGATCATGAAAATGATAATTTTCTAGACGATATTAGTTTATTATAGCTGTTTGCGAGTACATACTGTAGTGTCTATTACTAGTTAGGCTAATCCTGGCCATTTGATTGGCTAATGGTGATGATTGAATCTATTTATAGTTGATAGGTAAATTAATGATGCAGACAGTTCTCTTTGATGTTTAATCTAGATATACTGTGGTATAATATCTGAAATGCTATTTGAAGCTCAATGTGGTTGTATCATAGCAGATTATGGTGAATTTGTTAACATTTAGGGTTTATTCTATTTGATTGATGTAGGGTATGATATTACCTTGCTCTTGTGAACTATATACATGAATTGTCAAATACTCATGATTGTCAATATATGTGTATTAATCATATCATAATGAAAGAATGAATACAATATACAGTCAATATCCTTTATGATAAAAGCAACTTCATACAAAAAACATAAACCAATATGCTTCTTGTAATTCGTCTGCCTATAACGTTTTGTTATATAGTGTTTCTTGTTATGCTTCAAAAGGGACCACACGTACATACCAATTGATACTGATCTTTCTACATATGTTCACGTCAAAAATTCACTTACTACTCGACGTGAGAATATGGTTCTTTTTACGGGTGTAACTGATGCTTTTAAATATTAGGCCACCGTACAGGAGAAAATGAAGAAATGGTATAGGAAGAAGGGTTAGTGAGGGATGGAGTGAGAGAGGATTGGATGTGGGTGGGACAGAGAGCGATGGGTGGATGAGGGAGGGTAGGGATAGGTAGGGGAGGGACAAACATATAGAGGGAGGGATTAGGGGGAGAACAATGGAGGGCAGAGATAGGGATTGGGTGTAGGAGGGACAGAAAGGGGGATTGAGTAGAAAAGAGTTAGTTTTTATTTTTATTTAAAGCTTAATTTGATCGTTTGTTATAATACACATTGTCAAGTAGTGAAGAGAATATTTCATTTTCTGAGTCACGTACATTTCACAGTTTGATATGTCTGATCAGTTAACTTTTATACACATGTATATTATACCGTACGTAAATCTCACAAACAGTGAATTATTCATGATTTCATCTACTAAGTCTTTTGAAATCATAATGTCCATCTCTAAAGTTAGGAATGAAAGATATTCACACTGAATTATGAAATATTTTTCCAATACGTGTCAGAATGTTAAACATGTTAACAAAGGCATCAACAAAGTGAGATAAAAGTGGTATATGGTGAGGAAGCTGTTCAGCTAGCTTGCGGAAGTTTGGTTATTTTACCAAGTTATATTCCTGGGGACCTCCACTGTGTACGCTGGAAAAGTTGCTATATTACCCTTACGTTAAACCCAAGGGGAAAATATGATAGATTGAAGTAAGAATTCACGTAGGTCTTATCAAGCCACGAACATGGATCTCACAATCTCACACTAAGGAATATAATTTATCTCTGAGATGAACAAATGCACAATACATATCGGAATAAAACAGCTTATAAATAAACATTCATTATATCCGAGTACAAACGTTTGAATCTAAATTGACAATTAGTAAAGCAGGTCTTCATCACAGGAAGTCTGGTTTATATTTTACGAAGGGGTGATCTCGTGTCACGTGAAAGTTATTGAATGGTTCAGGGTCTTTCAGCTGAATGGTCTGGACACGTTTAATTAACGTGTCGTGAGTTGATCGCGTTACAGAATGTCCGCCATTGTAAAGCGAGGAAAAACACTGAACTAATAGTTAAAATACTCAAGTTGTTAATAGTAATATTGGTACAGAACTTCACGAGAAGTTATATGGTAAGTATCTTTAAATTTGACAAATATCTTCTTATGTATTACGAAATTTGACGATTCATGAATGGACGAAACCCCAGATAGATTGTGATCTCAAAAAACATGTATTTTTCGTAAGGAAATACAACCTTTTTAAATCATATTATGATGCAGTCGGAATTAATTTCATGTCTTCAAAAGATTTTTAAAAGTGCCCCACGGACGGCACGGAGTTACTTTTCATATTTTTTCCCGATGCTAAGTAATAATGATTCCTGAATTTGAGCCTCTTTGACGAAGTTGCCATTTTGACAAGTCGTTATGGGTTTAGTATTTGGGAGTTTCGTAATTGATTCCGTCATTCCGCAAAAAATGCTTACAACACATTTTAGTAAGATTATTACTTTGTATCGCAATGATTTTGCTTTTAATTTTCTATGTTCTGTTTTTGACTAAATGGAAATTAAAAATTTACCACTTCCCCACAATCTGTAACGGCTTGTTATCTACACGCGTGAAAAAAACTCCCGGTAAGTAACGACAGCACGACTTGATGTTGATACATAGGGCCTGAAGAGCGTGATTTCAGACCCTTCTATTTGAGTGACCCTGAATGGTGGCACAAAGTTGTTTTTCTTGGACCATGGTTACATGAAATCTTTGACCTTCACTTTTGATAAAGACGGGAAAAAAACAGATTAAGAAAAAACATTCTGGTTCATGTTTACAGATTCCCCTAGAATTCGGTCTACTCATTCATTCATTCATTCATTCAAACCAAGCTCACGCCCGTCTTCTTTCGTACCTGTATTGTCACATTTCGCCTTCAGATGGATCAACACACACAGAGTTTCCTTGACTTATATTTGACACTGACGTTACTATACTCGTATATATATATATGTACCGTGGAACTATAATTACGCCATTGAGGCATTTAAATGTATAGCCTTGTTTAAACAATGTCACATTGATTATTTATGCCACATGGCTCTTCCCAGCACCAATTCAAGGATAAATGTTTCATGATAAAACTATCGTTAGCTCTTACTATTTAACGATAAGTATGTTCAATATGTAAAGGGATGTTCCAAAAGCGCGTGAATACTCAAGTACTGGATGGTGTATATCCGTCGACCATTTTATTAAGGAGCAGTATCTCAATTTGGTATGTTTGTAAAAATGTTTGGTCACAGAATTATTCTGATACCCTACTCTATCCCTTACGTCATTTCAAACAGATTTTAAAAAGAGAAAAATGCGACTCTCACATATCCCATGTACAGTTGTATCGGCCCTCCTTCTTCATACAATTTACAAAATAATCTGCTTTAGTATTAAAGGATGTTCATTGTTTTTGGATGTATACACCCAAAATGTTTGTTTTAAAGGCTTTACTTCTATTCGTTGCTGTAAATGTAAGAAATTGTTCTATTATGATTTTATTATATCGTGTATGCTTGATCTTAGATACAGTTTTTACAATATAAAAACCATTAAAAGATAGTCACTTGTTTCAAGTGGATCTAGTACTACTTATAGCTCTAGTCTCGTTTATTAGAATAAGTTCTGAAAACAATCCAAAGTGTGTAAATAAATGACAATTGATATAATAAGTTCAGATACACTTGGAGACACGACACGGATTTTAATTTGCAAAAAAGGATATAATGTTTTACTTTATTTTCACTCTCTCAACAACAGCCACCACGTTAACAAAGTCATTTTTGTCCTTCCATTTGCGGTTGCTGTATGTAGATTGCACTGTAGTTAGTTCTTGTAATCATGCACTTTCGAATATTTGTTATCAAGTTCGTTTTCGTTTATTTTCAGCTCTTGGACGCAGGTAATACGGAAATGTTTATCAACTGTTTTATAAAAAGTGTATGTTTCTTGTCACCTGATCCTTGCTACTAGAGTAAACAGGTAGGGAATTGGTTCTCATTCCTCATGAAAGTATGCTAAAAGGTAAAAAATGAGACAGTGAATCTACCGTACCTCGGGTCTTTTAGCAAGTCTAGGGTCGCGGAGATAACTTAGGGCAAGTACAGTAGCTTGAGACAATTTTTAGTCATGATTACAAGTATATTCACACTAGTTGTTTGTGGATATATTGTAAAGTGCCTATAACTAGTTTGGGTAATCCTGGCCATTTGATTGGCTAATGGTGATGACTGAATCTATCAATGGTTGATAGGAAGTAAATCATGCAGGCGTTGCTCTGTGATGTTGACCTAGATACGTTGTTGTGTGACATACTATCTGAAATGATATTTGAAGTTCAAATTCTATGTAGGGTTTATTCTATTTGATTTATGTAGGGTATGATATTACCATGTGTTTGTGAACTACATACATTCATTTCTTCATTTGTCAAATACTCATGATTGTCAACATATGTGTATTTCTCATATCATGTAAATATATTATAATCTCCATAATGGAGGATTGAATACAAATTACAGTCAATATCCTTTATGAAAAAAGCAACTTCATACAAAAAACATAAACCAATATGCTTCTTGTAATTCGTCTACCTACAACGTTTTGTTATAGTTTTTCTTGTTACGCCTAAACTTGTTGTTGTTCTTCATTTGTCAGCCATCGTTTCATTAAATTACGTGAAATAAGTTTGAATCAATGTTTGCATTATGCTTATATATATACATATTTTCTACATATTGTAACAATGCGATGACTTACAAGAGGGATGTGTTTGCGGGTACAAATACCCCACACTATATTTAATTCTTCACTATATCTTTTACTTTTTACTTTTACTGTGTTTTACGGCAAAGTCAGTCAGGGCTAAAATGTTTTCCATATTCCGTGTACAAATACTTACTTTTTCAAAAACAAGTGCAAAAGTAACAATGTGACAGTGTGGAGCAACTAACGCAACTCCTCTCAAACAACAAGTTATACCTTCTGTCGACCATGCAAATCTAGCAAGTTAAAATTGAGCTGACTTAATGGAATACATGTACAGCCATAAAATAATGTCAGTTTTGTATTTTTAGCATGTCCGCTTCAAACCGTGTCTAGTCAGGATGCACAGGGTTGTTTGTCGGTTCTTGGCCTCGTTAACAGCACTAGACAGTCTACGGATGATATATGCAGGTAACAAACAGAAACACTATAACACGGAGTTTAAACCTACGCTAAAGAAAAAATATCAAAACATCACATGTTTTTACAGAGTGTGTCTTATATCCAAAATCACGTGTTTGATTATACACGCAATCTTAATCATGATTGCGATGATAATAAAACAGTTTGATATATGACATGTTATCTTAAACATGGCCGCTTAAATGTCCACCTCACAAAAGAAAACACTCGTTTGGTGTGCCTGGCAATTCTTCGAGCTCCAGAGTCGATTAGCTGATATTTTTCTCGAACAATCAGACAGCGAAAAAGATAACATTTCTCTATTTTCTGCAGCCCGGTTGAGGGAAAACTGTACAAGAAGCATACATTTCTTTGATGTGACCATTCCTCGTTACAGTTTTGATGAATTTCAACATTATTTTCAGCTGACAATATACCTTCTTTTGCAATTATGCTCATATAATTGTTGATAAAATTATGTTAAGAAAATATTTAATTCGAAAACAAATAGAAACTGTAACTGTTATTTCAACTCAACTTTCCGTAACCATTCCTAGAAAGGTTGCAACATTTGTATCCTCTTCTGTCAGTGTCAGGTCCGCCATGTTGATTGGATTTTAATCGAGGTCAGAGCTTGATTAGTCTGATTTGAAAACATGTTTGTGATTCAATTAAAAAACGACAGAATCGCAATCGCGATCTGTAATTCTGATTTAGATTTGTGATAATATATACCCCACCCCAGAACGATGCTCTTCTTACTGATTTGGTATACTAGCACAGCATTGACCGATATCCAATTTTCTTTTTTAAAAAACGCACATTTTAGTCCTTGAAATGATGAGCCAAGCACGCACGATTGAGTCTGGTAATAATTATACTATTAAGCGGTTTTGTCTGTTGTGCTCTTGATTACCTGTCTCTGAAATCACGTGATAGTTCTGAGGAAAATTAGACAGGGAAGCAGACAAAATGTCAGCGGCTGCATGGATAAACAAACTTTTTGAGCTTATTTCTTACGTATCAAAATTTCTTTATTTTAGAAAAATATAAAAAAATACTTGGGTTAATTGTGTAACCGAGACGATTAGAACAAAGATTAGATAATGAGGAGAGAGGAAATGTGGAGCAACTAAACATGGTATCAAGACACACTGTCACATAAACAAACATGAAAAACAATAAATAACGTTAGACAGTTTAGAATATTACCTGTATTGTGTCTCTGCATGCCAAAGCTTCCAACGAAGCCCAAAATTCGTCAGATTTGTGCGCGTTAAAATACGTAGTTAAGGATAGTTTTTGTTTTTAAAAGAATCAATATTTGGACCTGCTTCTTTGATTAGTAAATTATCTTTATGTTATCTTTGTAATGGAATTATCTCTATATTAACACAGTTGATTTGGTCTCCGAGTTATCGATATTATACATGTACTCTTGCAGTATCTACCAAGAGTCTATGCGTTGTGTGAAGAGAGCTGTCCAATCCCAAGGACTTAAATGTACCATCGGAGACATCGTGACTAGCTCTGAAGTACTTATTCCAGATGTCGGTTTTAACTTCACGTCCTGTACAGGTAAGTGTAATGCTAACTGGCTCTGGTTTCTTTGAATATATGCCATGCATTAACTTGATCTTGATTTTACGCAGATGTACGATGGACCTTATTAATACTCCTAGAACAACAGGCCTAGATATGTTCCTCAGCACTTAATTTATGACTGATAAAATGCTCAATGCCATATGTATATCAGGGATATTGTGTATTTATTTAACGATGTGGGATTATCGGTGGTCGAGTGGTAACGTACTGGACTACAAAACGAAAGGTCATTGGTTCGATTCTCGGCTCCGCTTTTCGAATTTATTTCTCAGGGACGCTTTTTCAGTGTCCCATCCAAATACCGAGCCAAGTACTGAGTCTATAAACTCGCAGGAAAAAGAGCGAGGCGTGTATATTAATATAGGTCCTTTACACCAGGCACGATGAAGGACATGGAAAAACTGTTAGAAATAAGAGCAAAGATGCAAATGCATGAATCTTATCTATCTTGTCTCCCTTTTCTCTGGGACGGCTCTGAAATACCCTGTCGAATGAGTCGTTAAACAATAGATAAATTAGTTCAATTTTTTGCTAGGTGTATAACCATTGATACATTTTGATCTCCAGTTACTGAAGAAACGGAAAGCTTATGTTCAAGTGCCACTCGGTTGTCGAGGTATACATTCCTAACTTGTGGAGGTTATTTGGATATAATGCAGACATATGGGGGTGGATCCATGGCATGCACGTAAGTGAAACTTGGGTTTTACAAATAGTGTCTACATTGGTTACACGACTTTAATTCCTTAACATATTAAGCGATTCATCGAGTGCTTGTATGCTATTTTCTTAGTAATTTAGATCAGTTTCCAAGCTCAAATATCATAATTGTCTTTTAATGTCTCTAAAGTAAATTATGGCCAGACAATAATAATATTACTGATACATTAGTCTGACAGCATAATTAATCTGAATATGTATTTTAACATTAATCAGCTCTTTCTTCTCAACCATAATACTTTGAGAATGCTATTGAATTTTGAGCTCGGAGACTATTCTCAAGTTTTATATCCTCGGAGGCTGATTCGTATGTCGTCATAGTGTTCTTGTTCGTGACGCATCGTTTATTGTCCCATTTTTGCAACTTGGTTCTACAGCAAAACTTGTTAATACTTGTAAATTTATTTCTATTGTTTTGAAAACTTTAAAACCACCTGGCTAATACATTTTAATTACCTTACAATGCTTGTCGATAATAATCATCTCTGTAGAAACTGGTTTGAATCTTTTTTGCATTCTTTTTGTAACAACATTGTATTAATGTTTATGGATGATCAATGTTTAACTATTCTTACCTACTTACAAACAACCTGGTTCATTATATCATTTGTATATTGTGTTTATTAACCTCATATCACATAATGTATACATGTGCTAAGAGTTTAAATAAACTGTAAACTGTAAAAGCATATGATCTAGAATCAAACCAAGTATATGTTGAAAAATTGGCAAGGCAATACATGTACTCTGAAATCAAGATCGTTGCAATTTTATGATGGCTAAGCGGCTTACTGTTTTATACCTCATTCCCTGATAACTTAATTCTGAATTTATTTCAAAATTGACACATGCCATGATTAAACTTAGACTTTAACACCATGTTTTGCTGATAATGGGAGCAGAGGAAAGCACGTACTCGTGACATGTCTGTAAACAAAGCATGTATGAGTATTGTACAATTTTTCTCCGTTTTTCAAAGCCAGAATAATTTGCCTAGCAAAATCGATTAATTGCAACGAAAAGAGAAAAATGCATTATTTATGGTTAGGAGTTAGTACATTAATCATTGTAGATTTTTAAAAATCTTCAATCTAGATACAAAGCAGATATTTATATACCTCAGTACTACACGATTTCAACTACATTGTATGTTCATTACTTCGAATAAACCTCTTTGTCAACTAGGTCATCCATGATTCTACTAAACTAATAATAATAATAATATTTATCATAAAATTTATTTATAATATATGTTACAAGTACATGGCATAAATGCAAAAAACATAAAATGACAAATAAAGTAATAAATAAAAGGAAACGCAGGGTAAATAATCTATAAGAAGATCGCATATATTCTTAAAAACTAATTATCGAAGTATTGATACATATGAATAAAACAAGAAATGCCATGCCAATCACACATACCTTGGTATAACACAAGAAAGAGTAAACTCTTGTTTCCATTGTGGTTGCAATAAATTAACAATTGCAACTGATTCAGAGAGATTTCTTAAGTATAATCACAGATGGTTATGGCTGGGATCACAGATAATAAATAATCAATAATATGCTAATTAAATGATGATAAACATTATATAATACTTATTATAATAATAAAAAAAAACAAGACAAGATGAACTAGTAGATAATTCTATTCCTAATTCAAAACTTATATGACATAGTAATATATTTTATGAAGACAACAGCTAAGTAAAGACCTGATTTAGTGGGGTTTAATTCAGAGTCAGACCTGAAGGGCGGTTTATAATACACCATGTTGTATCTAAATGATAAAATGTTTTCTTTTTTTATATATTTATGTAGCTTTGCTCCAAGTCTTCTTGGGTGTGCTCAGTCAACTCTAAAATATCTTGGCATAACGTGTTCACAAAAATCTATTTCTTCTGCATTGGAGAGTTCAACAGCATCAGCTTTATTGAGCGCTCATTATCCAGGCCTCGATATCTCACAATGCTTTCAGGTAAATAGAGTTTACTAACGACGTATATTTGTTCAGCTACTTCCCCCAATGAGCAGTCAATATTGTTTTAAATACATCTACATGATTATTTTACTCGTTTATTAAGGTGCCTAATGATATTTGTCGTGGTGATCGATTGTCTTTTTTTCTTTTCTTTTATGTATGCCAAATATATAAACTGTTTATCCTTGTGTAAAGAGGATGTGATACTCTTCGCTCATCTGTCCTTCCAGCTACTCCCGTATCCGTCTCTAAATTTGACTTCGTCCGGGGCCCAATTCAATAATTGCCTGATACAGTTTGCTTCAATTCTAATAATTAATAGAGAATCCTGTGCAGTGTGTAGTATTAACGACCCACAAAACTGCTGTTAAGTACACTAATGTCTTCTTGTGTTTCTTGTCCGAACCATTGATCCAATTAAGCACAATTTAGAAGGAATTTAGACGTAAAGTCAATGATTGTTTTATTTAGTACAACACTATTAAAACAATATATCCAAACTTAAGCTCTTACTCATGTAGAAATCATTTCTTTCTCACAAGGCGTATGCTATTTCATTCCATGGATCGTATCTAACTATTTTCTCCTTCACATTCCCCCCTGCCTCCAAGCCAGTTTACGTACAAAGAAATACTTTGGCTGGGATGTGGACATGTCTTTGACTGACCCTTCCATGAGACAGAAGGTCACCTCTCGAATTGTTTAAGAAATAGCATCTTGTGTATAGCCTCAGCCCCTACACGATGCATACACCGATCAGTCGTGGAGTAATTTTCGGATATTTCTGTATTTTAGACAGATACGGTGAAAGATAACTCGTGTCCGAACTACATGGAAATCTTCTCAAACAATCGTGTACAACAGTGTATGGGGATAATAGCGTATTTAAATTTTACCAATGTGGTTGATCAAGTTTCCATAACAGCACAATGCAGGTACTGTTTTACTCGACGCATTACGTCCTTTGACGTGTACCGTTTGTTTCGGCGATAACAATAGCTCAGTAAAATCTCTTAAATGTAGTTCCAGTTGGTCGGAATTGGACAGAGTTGTATTATTCATTTACATAGGTGAGTTACTAGTACATAAATTAGATTGGTGTAGATTATGACTTTAGTTACGTAGTGATCGTGTTTTTTTAAAAGAGAAATCCGTGCAAAAAATGGTTGGGAATGTATGTCTTGTCACAGTCATTGTTAAGCTGTGTATGACAATAAACAATTCTATACATGCATACATAATTGTTTTGCAATTTAAATGAAGGACTAGAAAGTAGATAGTTTTTCGGCTGATTCAAATTTTATAACCCCTGTTTAAACCACACTAAAATATATACACACTATACAACAACATTGCCAATTCTAGACCTTGTTGGTGTATATACTCGTATATAGTGATTGGGGCGGCAAGAATCAAGGATTCTCTAGTATGACATACATGTACTTCGAATAAGAAAGTATACTCTTAGAATTTTGTTTCAAACAAGATAACTATACTCGAGTCGTGAAGTTAACTATTTACTTTCTTTTTTTCTGAACCAGTTTTCTGCAAGAGATAGAGAGTTGTATGGTTTTACGCTTAAAACTAAGTGGATCAACATGTACTATGGCCCAGGTTAAGTCAGCCGTAGCCACGTACGTCAAATTGACACCACCTGGTGGTATTTTAGACACTATTGGTCAGTTTGGTGTTTGTCCAGGTAAGTTGTATAATCAGAAATGGCTTTTTTGTGGAATATACTGTTGCATACTACTCAAAGTTTACTAAGCACAAACATGTCACCCATTATTATGAAAGGTGTCGCCACTTTTTCAGACCATCAAAACAATATACTAGTATCTCGTAATTACAGACCTTGACGGTCCGCTACATGACTAAGTTGTGGAGATAGTTCATCGCTTGTTAGTGGCTTCTTATGTTGTTATCTTCTAATCACATGAATCAAAATGTTTTTTTATTTTTTTAACAATGAGTGAACATGTTTAGATCCGTTGGAACGCTTGATAAAGAATGGTTTTAAGCTATCGTTTGGCTTGCAAGTTGTTTTGTATTAGCAATTCCAATACGTGTAACCACACTGTCAGGCTCTAGTAACGGACCTGTGATGCCTATGCCACCAACATGACGCAAAGCAATATCTTTATCCATCGTCAATGAAATGCCAGAAGTTAACTTGAAATTATATGACACTTGGGAACATTGTTATAATATACCAGTAAACCTCTGAAAACTGGACCCCCTGAAAACCGGAATTCCCTGAAAATCGGACGATTTTCCATGTGACATTTTTTTAGCTCACCTAAGCATGATAACCAACATATCGAAATTAATTTACTCAAAAACCATAACTTTGATATTCGTTTATAGCAAATGACAGTTATACGATGTCATCAATGTGTGACCGTGAATCCAGACTTGTACATTTTTATGCCACGGCCGGTAAATCCTTGTTTGAATCAGTTGCATCATTGGGATCTGCTATGAAAAGCTTCGTGTGCAGGTACGTATCTATGCTTTATTTATTAACTCCCTTTACTTGCCTTAAATTAGGTTTTGTATAATGTATCATGCATGTACCTATCGCCACCATAATACGTACTAGTAAAGAACCGCTCTCATTTATAAGTATGAAAGAAATATATATGGTCACGTGACAGATAATTCTAGATCTTCTCAGTTTGTCTGACGATCGATGTTTGAGTTTGCTGGTAGGATGACAGAACGGAATATAGAGATACAGCCCCGTGATGCTTAGATATAAAAATTTAGAGGCATTATTGAAATATGTGATACAGTCGCATTGCAAGAAAACGTGATAAAGTCGGTGGCTGAGCATGGTGTTTTGTGATGATACTACATGTAGCATGTCTTACAATGTTGTGTATATCATCAAATCACATCGTTTGATCATGAACTTCCATCATTGTGTCATCGGGGTTCGTCCCTTGTGTAGGTAAAGTCCGGATTCAAACCTTTATGGAAGCGTACGTTATACAGATTACTTGCTGCAATTATTGACATTATTCATTTATAAATTGTATTCTATGGGAACAAACCTTATTTGCAATAGTGTTATTTGGCTTGTTAAAAAACATTTATCTGTTCATTTTCAGGAACCTTTTCTCATTCTCTAACACTGTCCTACAACCACTGGGCCTTACATGCACGTTTAAACAAGTGAGTGATGCGTTGTCATCACAATACGGGAATACCGTCCTTACTGCCCTTTATCCAGGACTAGATGTAAACAATTGCTATATGATGGTTGGCAACGCATAGGATGGATGTTAATTGAAATACCAAAACAATTTTAATCGTTTTAGAATTAATGGTGTAAGGTGTTTCCTTGAAATAAATCGTTTTATAATTAATTATGTAAGGTGTTTCCTTGAAATATATCGTTTTAGAATTAATGATGTATGGTGTTTCCTTGAAATATATCGTTTTAGAATTAATTATGTAAGGTGTTTCCTTGAAATAAATCGTTTTAGAATTAATGTTGTAAGCTGTTTCCTTGAAATATATCGTTTTAGAATTAATTATGTAAGGTGTTTCCTTGAAATAAATCGTTTTAGAGTTAATGTTGTAAGATGTTTCCTTGAAATAAAGCGTTTTAGAATTAATGGTGTAAGGTGATTCCTTGAAATATATCGTTTTAGAATTAATGATGGATGGTGCTTCCTTGAAATAAATCGTTTTAGAATTAATGTTGTAAGGTGTTTCCTTGAAATAAATCGTTTTAGAATTAATGTTGTAAGGTGTTTCCTTGAAATAAATCGTTTTAGAATTAATGGTGTAAGGTGTTTCCTTGAAATATATCGTTTTCAGATACAAGTTGTCCTTGAAAAACGCCAAAACATTTTCCTGAACATAATTTTATCAATCTTCTCCAGCAATATCAGAACTGTAATATTCAAGCCGCAAAAACACACGCGCGCACGCACGTACAAAAACCACATCACGTAGAAATATAACCGTGCTTTCTTTCCCTATTGTATACACTAGAGATTCTGCTAACATAAATTTTAAAGTATCGACGAAAGATAACTCTTGCGTTGACATTTAATTTTGTGTCAGATTTATCTTGCCTCCATCGCTATTGAACCATGTTATCATTTTAGATACATGGTGCTGTTTTGTTTGGACATTCAATTGTCCTTCTAAAACCTCGAAACTTCTTTCATGTATGTGTCCGTCCGTCCGTTGGTTGGTTGAAGCATTTACATTATAACATCGTATTTGACGAGTTCCGTCTTTTTCTCTATTCTTATATTTACTCTGAAATCCGGGATAGGGCGACACTTATAGATTTATTTCGACATAAAATGAACAATGGCAATTATAATATTAAAACATACAAATACAGTTAATCGATGCATGTGTAAGCATGAATTAATAAAACAGTCATGTCAAATCAACATTAAATGTCAAGGATAACACAAGAAAGGGTTCAGAGGATTCCTTATTTCCATTCCATTTCTTATATCATTTATATATGTACTTGAATAACATTAATCGCAGAAATACGTACATACTCGTATAAACTCATATCACCTTAACATTTACAAATGCCTATCACTATCAATAAATATACATTTAAGTTCATCTCTCAGATCGATACTTTAATCTCAGATTCGCATCGAAAATAACCTGTTGTATTAGTGTATTCATAGTAATTTCATATTCCTTTTGAAATTTGAATCTAAGAAAACACGATATTCAGTATAAGTTCGAGTACAACACTTTAATGGGCTGTAAATATGCAGTTTAAATATCTGTAGAAAAGTATTCAGACTCATGACTGAAGATAGCATGGCTATGTAAATCACCAGATTCTTCATATTGCAAAATTACACAAGTCATGAAATCTAACCTGAGCAGAGTATGAAATGTAAATTTATAGGTGTATTAAACGTAGAGGACTTAACTTTGTCAACTACGCATTAACGATTCTAATTTTAAAATAATTATGAGCTGTTGTTAGATGTCGGCAAGATAAACTGTAATCATCCTGAAAAAGCCATTTACCTCAGTTAACCCTCTCTAGATTTTTATAGTCAGTTCGTAAACCATCCATTTGTTTATGAAATGTTTGCCCAATATTTAGGATTTATGCACCGGTCGGGGTATTTCTTTATTTAGAAGAAAGAGGGTAGATAAAGGTGAATCATAAATATAACAGACTTGTATCATATAATTATTTCTGTCCCATTATCAGTTAAAAGTTATGTGTAATACAACAAACAAGAGACAACGAATTCTAGATGAGGTCTTCATTCTAAGTTCATCTCTGGACCTTTATACAGAGTGTTGACATGGGTTCAAAAAGTGGCCAATATTTATTAAGACAACTTTGATGTCGGTGCTCATGTTTCAAATTTTATTCAAATTTTCTCCTCTCTCTAGAATGAAAAACATGAGTTAATTGTAAGTCATTGCATGATTTCAATAAGGTATTTTATTTAGTCACTAAGTTTAAAGATGGTTTTCATGGGAACAAAAGGTCAAAACATTTAAACATAATCATTGTATAGCTAAGAGTTCAGCGGCAATTTTACGATAAAATATATTTTTACACCGCCTAGGATGGGTCATTGACCTACAACAAATTTGCTTCGTCATATACTTTTTACTTAATTTACTTTACATTATAATTCTCAGGATAATGAAAAAAAATAAGGCTTTACATATATATAAGTTCTTTGTCCAAATCATTTTTGAGAATTGTTGGGAATGGTGAACACGCATTTGTAAAATAAGTTCAAATAACCACTCAGTTACACATATAATATAATTCGTGTTTAAAAGTCGTGATGTAATGAAATTAGAGTTTTGATCATAGACATGGACTGTTCATGATTAGAAGATTGTAACAAGGATTACAGAGGAAAGAGACAATTCTTATTTCAGTTGTAGTCCTTGATATTGATGGCATGACAAATAGGCACATTGAATATATCACATAAATTTTATTTTTTCGTTTGAAATACCACATACAAGTGTGTATATATAACAGTATTAATAAAGGAAATATAACCAGAATATCATAGATGTAGTATGTTTGAAAGGGACGCATTTTCAGCGTCCCAATCTTAACTACCTAACAAAGTAATGCGTCTGAAAAAGGGGCGCGGCGTTTATCGATGCTTCACACCAGGCACGATAAAAAAAACAGAAAATATCATAATAAGAGTAAAGGGTGTAAATACTGGCCTCTCACGAAGTCCTATCTTCTCATCCCTCTCTCTCTGGCGGCACCCTAACATGACCATAACTGACGAATGTGCCGTTAAACAACAGACACATAGATAAATGTTTTACCCGAAAAACAATCAGTGACAATCTATATTTTGCAAAGCTACATTTAATAGTTTCATAGTATAATTACGGATTTCGGATTTAGTAGTGTGTTGACTGTAAAGATATCACATGGGTATGTATGACACATTTAAGTTAATTATAAGTATCAACAACCTCAAACGAGTTAGGTGCTTAAACTCCAATTGACTTTATGTTAGTCAGTTCACCTTTTACTCTGTAATCGATACGTATAATACAATAAAGTAGAAATCATATAAAAATATACGACACATTCTTTGAAATGGTCCAGATAGTCGCTCTATCAGGTTGACGACCCTAATTGCTTTTTTGTTTCATCTCAATGTAAGTTTATGAGCAGTGCCTCGTCATAATACCTGTGTCAGGACTTCTATCAAGAAATTAAGATGAAAAGTTCGCCATAATTAGTCAAATCAACAAGCATGGCTGCAAGAAAAATTGTCAATCTGTCAAAATTTCGACCAATCTAAAAAATAAAGTGGCATGACTAGGCCAAATACATCCAGTGTTGGAAAAGTCTACAATTTTGTCAATTCTTTATAAAGGGCCAGTATCCATTGCCGCGACTGCATCGCCGGGTGTAAGTCTAGCGCGCCATCCACTGGGTCACGACCGCGTCCTTAACAGACTGCGTTCCATCACTTCTATGGCCGTTCCATCTTTAGTCTTTTGGTCAGATTATGCTGTGTAAATAAGTGGTGACACAGGTATGAGGCATACTAGCTTTTCCTGTCCAAAAACGACAGTGTTTTGTCAAACAGAAAAACTGTTTTGGGGTTCAGGTCAAATGTTTATAAATATATAGTACCATGTAATGTTTTTAACAGTATTTCATCATAGTTTTATCAAATAACTTTCCATAACTTGTATAAACAATGCGATAAATAACAAATGTCCTTTACTCAATAATCTTATCTGGTTAAATACAGTCACAAACACACTTTATGGTCAGGTCATTAGAAAGGTCAAACCCTCAAGTCAAATCATTGCTTGCAATTATTGTCTTAATTGAACTTATTTTCCTCTCAATGAAACCTATAAAATGTATAAAGGTTTTCAAAATCTGTTCACCCCATTTTGAGATAAATTTTGGCAATACGGCATCTGGTCATTGATGACAACCTGTGTCCACTGATAATGTCCCGTTATTTAAGTTAAAGCTATATCGTACAGACCTATTATTGTCAGAATAATTGTTCGTTTGTGATAAAAAAAATCTACATGTATCCTGTAAAATTTGAAAATGAAAAGGATTTAGATCGGAAAATGAAAATCAACATAATCAAACATTTTTATCGCTTAATCAGGCATAGTTTTCTCTCTTCCATGGTGAAATACGTTGTTGTTTCTCGTGAAAGCCAGCGGGCATGGTTGAATTCAGCAAACGCAGCTAGAATCGTTAAAAAGTGGAATAAAATGCACGGGAACACTTCTGATTACCTGTGATAATTATGTTTGTTGAATTACATAAACAAATTTTGTTAAAACTTTGTTCAGATTACAATGTGATCTTACACGTGTTTAACTTTTAAGTATCATTTCTCGTCAGATTAGATTTAAACACTTTTTACACGGTATAAAGAGATGGACGTCTTACATTTGTAAGGCTTAAACTATATATATAGTAGGTTATATTGAGTTATTCTGTAGGGTCTATTGTCAGCTGTTCAAAATAGACTATACAACATGTATTCCCAAATGTGCTTTAAAATATGTTTACCATACCTCTATAATAAATAATAACCTTGTTATTCAAAAAAGCTTTTTAAGCATTCGTGTAACGTATATATAACATTATGACAGAGGAAATGGTGTAGATTTACAGTGTAATATTTATACCCCGGGTCTTTATCCGTCATACTTGGCTTGTTTTTTAAAGGGTAAAGTCAGAGTGTTCGAATATAAACTTTAAACATTCCGCTGATATTTTCTAACAGGTCATTTACCCTAAATGGCTTGTAAGGCGGTTACATTGCTATAAATTCTAACATTTTACACAGTGTTTGAAACATGCATCTAATCGTGTCTAAATGTAATCATAGTACTAGAAGTACTCATGTAAATTGAACTTACATAAGCTTGTAATGCAACATGAAAACATTACATGGCGGATGTAGACATATGTTACGGTAGTACTTTAGTTCGCGTCAAAATTCATGCACTCTGAGCAAATCACGGCTACGAAATCTACCGGTCAGTTTCCAAAAAAGCAAATTCCTGAAAGTTAGAGTAAATATCTTTAGGATACGTTTTATTAATGTTATAATTCAGCAACGCTGACGGGATTTTATTGTCGCGAATAATTCAATATCAAACAATATCGATCCACCTCTCTTGGAGTCAAATACTTGTTTAATCGAAAGTTCTACATGTTATGCGTTAGTATTTAATAAAATAAAATTGCAAATGTTCAAAAACTGGTGTTTTTGTCCCCTGATTTTTTAAATCATGGGATCAAAGTATTTAAGTATAAATTTTGTGTAAGTTCTGAATACCGTATCCTGATAAGTGCACCTTAATGATACAGCTGTGACCAATTGTCTATACGAGTTTTCGTGTAAAAATAGTTTATGATAGACCTTGTTAAAAGAAATCACCATTTAATGATTGTATACCATGTACTTCATGTTTCATTGAAGTTTGGTGATAAACAACATAGTTTGTAAACTATTTATAATGTCTAACATTTCATATAACGGTTATCCGTAATCGGTCATCTTATTTTAGATTTATCAGAAGTAACCACGTACGTCATACTTTGAGCTGTTTACTGGTGATTTATTGTTGTATTGTTTAACTTCAATTAAATTTGTGTTGGTGGCTGTCCCCGAATAAAGGCCACCCTGTTCATAAACTTTATCCGAATAAAAACCACCTGTCAATAAAAGCCACCGTTTTCTTTCCGAAGGGCGGCCTTTGTTCACAGGTTTGATTGTGTGTACATATCGTGAAATAAAATTATGTTCTGTTCTGTTTTGGTACATGATTTAAAACCACTCAAGGTGTGAGTTTTGTTTTCGGAATGATAGATGCTACTTCATCATTTATTTAACAAAATTCTCGACCTTGTTACACATTGTAAGAAAAATCAGCCTTAAAAGAACCAGATTAAAAATTAAAGTTGAATGTAATTTCATAAAATGTGTCATTTGTTTGTACATCTCATTCAAACTAAATATAAGCATCGTATAAATATCCTTCTACATTTGCGTCTTTAATAACCTAAACCCTCACAAATGACATTTGTTCAGATAACGAAAAATGTGTCACTTGTCTCTCCCACTAACAGTCATTAATATTTGATTTTCTATGGATGGACAATCATTCGCAAATGCTAATACATGTATTAATCAGTTAAGAGCAAGTTTGCGCTAAAACAACAACAACTTTTTTGTTAATTTCTGCCTTTATAAATAATTCTTAAAAAGGCGACATTTCCCATATGCTAACCAAATATTTAACTCAGTACGGCCTAGTTCTGCAATATTTTTTTTTGCTACATCTAATGTTCGAGTTAATGGTTCAAAACATTCCACACGTTTATATTGTCATCATAATTAATGATGCAAAGTTATGTTTAAAATAAAATTCACAGTTGTAAACTTTCTGACTTCGTCATCAATGGGACAAAACCATTCAGAGTTCAATGACCTCAGGCGAACCCGAAAGTACACGAGTTTATCATTAAATTCATTTAGCTTCATTTATAATATGCATGTCATCTTATTTTTGTAATTCTACAGGGGAACAAATAACTTCACCAAGAAACATAGAGTATTTTATAGAACTCGATTACAGTAAAACCTCTCCAGAGCAGCCCTCTCTAGAGCAACAACCTCTCAACAACAACATATTTTTGCCATATTCCAATAGGGTGCTGCTTTCGAGAGGAGGTTTTATTTCTAGAGAAATACAACAACAACGATCTAAAACTTCTTCCGAATTTCTGTTCAAAATTTTGATGTCGTATTGTCGAACTTCTTCTGTCGTATTTTTAGCTTTTATAGCCTACGTCACGACAATGCGAAAATGCGAAAACACGAAGACACGACAGTCAACTTTGTTGTATATTCGCTTTTTGCATTTTCACTTTGTCGTGGCGAAAATACGACATTAGCATGTATCAAGAAAAAGAACAATTTTAGGCCTAAGATAAAGAAAATACATTCTGCAGCATGTGCTTTATTTCCATCGGTCATAAACAAACCACCTGACTATGACACAAATAAAGACCCGCGAAAATCATCGGTTGTTTAGTAATTTTAGTGAACCAAACCGTAAAATACACGCAATTCTATACTTGTCAATCGTTGTAACTATTATCTATTAAGTTGTTGGCGAGGCTTAAGGGAAGTCATGTCATTCACGTTCATCTTGGGTAAGTCTGATTTAAAATTAATTTAATCCTAAAGATGTTTAAGTTATATAATTATTACGTAGTTTTAATTAAATAAAATAATACGAAGTGGTCGCAATTCATTTTTTTTATTTCGAGTCAACGACCGTTCGAATGTGCACCGAATCTGCATATTGCGTCTGTTAAATCATTGTTATTATCAATTAATTACATTATGTTTGTATAAGGTTTTATCTACCAGCGAAAATTAACATGTTTTAGAAACGTCTGGCTTAACATGATGTATATTTTAAACTTGATTTTACATTGAAATAATTATGCATCACAGTACTTACAAAATTTTCTTCAAAACATAGTTAGTTGAAATGCTCCACTTGTCACAGTTGTAGTGTAAAAAGTTTAAACATATTTCATTGCTTAATTTTTTAAAAATTTATATAATGTAGTTAAACACGTGAATACCGGATCCCTTCCAAGCTGGGCCAAAAGTTTTGTGAGATTTTTGGCTTTCAGAGAGCTTTTGAAAAAAAAATCCGAGGAAAAAGGGACTTGAAAAATCGTCCGATTTTTAGGGAAGTCCGCTTTAAAAGGAGTCGGGTTATCAGGGAGTCCGGTTTCCAGGCGTTTACTGTAGTTTTAATATTTACAATATAAAACAAAATGGTTGAACCTTCTTTTTTCCAAGACATACTTTCGCCTCTCCTCGAGATACATATATTATAGTTGTAAATTATGTTTCTAAAAAATACACTAATGAGAACAATTTGAAAAAAAAACATCGTATTTAAACTGGAACAGACTAAAATTGTATATGTCTTAAATATATTCATGTTTAATATCGTTTGTGATATGATATCAGTTTGAAGATTTGAAGAGGTAAAACAGATATACGTACATATCTTATACATGTACATGTAACAGCAATCTTATAAATATTACACGACATAAAACCGCTATGTAGATCTACATAATAAATAAGTATAAAATTATGTAACCACTAAATCATCGTCTGTATATTAATCTCCTAAGTGATTTATCTGCACACTGACATTAACCATGTTTGCATGTTTTTACATCGACCATGCTAATTATTGTTGAAAGAAAATGCACCAATACCGTTATCATCATTTGCAACTCGATCATCAAATCGTGTAATGACGTCATTGACATCAAGTCCTGGTTATTGTAATGACGTCATTGACATTAAATCCTGGTTATTGTAATGACGTCATTGACATCAAATCCTAGTTATTTTAATGACGTCATTAACAGCAAATCCTGGTTATTGTAATGACGTCATTGACATCAAATCCTTGTTATTGTATTGACGTCATTAACATCAAATCCTGGTTATTGTAATGTCGTCAGAGACATCCGTCGGTTGGAAGTTAGATTTGACAAACTTCATTTTCAGAAAAAATCAAAAAAGTGTTGTTTGACCTGAAAACGAATCCTCATTATGTCTGGTCGTGGGTCTATTTCTTCCAGTTTGGATGACTTAGATAATTCAATTATAGGTAATTTCTAGACACAGTTGCAAAATGAAATAGTTGTGTTTCAAGTTTGATTGCAAATAGAGTTTTGTAACATAAGACGATACACTTGAAATATAAGTAGATCGTCACTTGTCCACATCGTGATCTACCTTTATGCTAAACAATTTAGGAGCGATATTGGTAATAATATGTTGAAACGATACTTGTAGCGGACATGTGATACCTAGTCTAAACAGGGCTTGATACGTGTAATGTAGTATCTATTGTTAAATCAAAGTACTGAAAATACTGTCGGAACGTGTTTTTTCATACGAAGCAAAAAAGAGAAATATGTACCCATATCGTTCGTACCCATGCAAATACTTTTAATCGATTTAACATTTATACAGAATACAGGGCATACATACGCTTTACTAGTCACTCAGCTTTTAAAAGAAAAAAAAGATAAAAAGAAATAAATCAATGGAAAGTTTAACAGCACATTAAATTAAGACAATTAATGAAATTGCATTAAGACTCTCTTTGTTATACACCAACAAGTGAACAACTCATAAGTAACACAGTAAACAGCATCAATACCTCTAATTTTGACACTACAGTACGTCACCGCATTAAACACAATCAGGATCACTCAAATAAAAATACCCTGACACAATAGTTTATTATTAAAAGAGTAGGGCCTTTAGTTATTAGTTAACCCGATTTTGATCACGTAATTCTAAATAATCTTACATAAAAAGAACTCTTTAACTATTATTTTCAACACGCAACCAGTATTTACGTTCATATTTAGAGACTCGAATTATCATTCGAGAGTCGCAGTTTAAACATTCGATCTCCGCAGGTTATCCTGTTTACGTCGCCATTTTATGTAAAGAATAAATAAACCAATACGATTAGACAAGACTTAGAATTCGCCCAATACTGTCAAAAATGCACAAAACACATACATCGCTGGTAGTTTAAAATATTGAAATGCATGCATACATGTTGAGAAATTACTGACCTATCTAAAGAAAACAGAAAGTAGAACTATTTTAATTTACGGAAACAGGATAATGCAAAACAGCAACACAAAGGCGCACTATTTCATTAATCCTACGCATTTGAATATGTCTTGTATTTTTACCGGCATGCACTTATTTAGATACATGCATGACTCTTTCCCTGTGGTTAAAACTTATTTGAAATACAGTCAGATCCAACACACTTAGTTAAGGAAATATACTAGACACATCAACATAATCATACTGTTTATTTGAGTACTATCTCCTTGTGCGGCTTTTTTTTAACCAAGCTGTTATTGGGTCGAAGGAAGGTAGTCAGATATACGACTATATAGAAAGGTGATTTTAATGAGATTTAGCTTGAGTTGTAAAATTTTCATTTATGATTATTATGAAACGATAGAAGTATACTCGTGTTTTAAGATGTCATTCTGATTAATACGATCCGTTTACAATACCGTACCACAGCTTTGTGATTTCTAAACGATGGCAATGCACCTTCCACGAAGCTTATTGTGCTTATGTCAAAATAGCTTTGTACGGCGTATTTTCATTAAACTCGAATATTACCTTTCGGGGAGTTGAGAATCACCTACAGTCCCTGTTAATTACCATTACAACGGACTGGGCCTACTACCCCCACCCCCCCGGTATTGATGTTTCTTCTTTTATTGCCCTATGATTAGGACCGGTATTTAGATGTTTTATAATCAGACATTAATTATTTATACTGATGTTGATTAATAGTGTACACTACAAATAAGTCCTTATTTATATAGTGACAGTGACACTCAACGGGGGAGGGTCAATGTCCTTCTTATGTACTAGTAAATGTCAACGAAGATTCTGCTTATGACCAAGTTAGGTCAAAAAATGGTCAAAACGACACCAGTGTCCATGTCCTTTTAGTTTATACTACCAAATACGTATTCGGTCATTCACTGAGATGGTCAATGTCACATTCTTTAAGGTCATGTTGCGATCACACTAACCGCATTTAACCCGAATTATATTTTACGGCGTCATTTGTTGACCGATCAAGTGGTCAGCGACCTGGATTGACCGTTTTACTCAATTTATGGTACAGCGTTCAAATATTTATCAATGCTGTCGAGATATCCAACAAAACAATATCATCTTGTGTGCGATAAAAATTACATTGTTTGTTGACCAGCCATCCAATTAATAACTAGAAAACGTGCTATTTCTTGTGCGTTTCTATTCCCTGACAAAGTTCACAGATAAAATGGTAATTTTACTTTATATCTTCATGGGTATATTTTATATAAGGTAGTGGATCCGACTTAGAGGTTTGTTGGTTGAGTGGTAACGCGCTAGACTACTAAAACAAAGGTCGTGGGTTCGATTGTCGGCTATTTTTCTCAGGCACAGTGTCCCCATCCCAATAACCGATACAAGTACTCTGTCTGCACAGTGTCCCCATCCCAATAACCGATACAAGTACTCTGTCTGCACAGTGCCCCCATCCCAATAACTGAGTCAAGTACTCTGTCTGCACAGTGTACCCATCCCAATAACCGATACAAGTACTCTGTCTGCACAGTGCCCCCATCCCAATAACTGAGTCAAGTACTCTGTCTGCACAGTGCCCCCATCCCAATAACCGATATAAGTACTCTGTCTGCACAGTGTCCCCATCCCAATAACCGATACATGTACTCTGTCTGCACAGTGTCCCCATCCCAATAACCGATATAAGTACTCTGTCTGCACAGTGCCCCCATCCCAATAACCGATACATGTACTCTGTCTGCACAGTGTCCCCATCCCAATAACCGATACATGTACTCTGTCTGCACAGTGTCCCCATCCCAATAACCGATACATGTACTCTGTCTGCACACTGTCCCCATCCCAATAACTGATACAAGTACTCTGTCTGCACAGTGTCCCCATCCCAATAACCGATACATGTACTCTGTCTGCACAGTGTCCCCATCCCAATAACCGATACAAGTACTCTGTCTGCACAGTGTCCCCATCCCAATAACCGATACAAGTACTCTGTCTGCACAGTGTCCCCATCCCAATAACCGATACAAGTACTCTGTCTGCACAGTGTCCCCATCCCAATAGCCGATACAAGTACTCTGTCTGCACAGTGTCCCCATCCCAATAACCGATACAAGTACTCTGTCTGCACAGTGTACCCATCCCAATAACCGATACAAGTACTCTGTCTGCACAGTGTACCCATCCCAATAACCGATACATGTACTCTGTCTGCACAGTGCCCCCATCCCAATAACCGATACAAGTACTCTGTCTGCACAGTGCCCCCATCCCAATAACCGATACATGTACTCTGTCTGCACAGTGTCCCCATCCCAATAACCGATGCATGTACTCTGTCTGCACAGTGCCCCCATCCCAATAACCGATACATGTACTCTGTCTGCACAGTGTCCCCATCCCAATAACCGATACATGTACTCTGTCTGCTCAGTGTCCCCATCCCAATAACCGATACAAGTACTCTGTCTGCACAGTGTCCCCATCCCAATAACCGATACAAGTACTCTGTCTGCACAGTGCCCCCATCCCAATAACCGATACAAGTACTCTGTCTGCACAGTGTCCCCATCCCAATAACCGATACATGTACTCTGTCTGCACAGTGCCCCCATCCCAATAACCGATACAAGTACTCTGTCTGCACAGTGCCCCCATCCCAATAACCGATACAAGTACTCTGTCTGCACAGTGCCCCAACCCCAATAACCGATACAAGTACTCTGTCTGCACAGTGCCCCCATCCAAATAACCGATACAAGTACTCTGTCTGCACAGTGCCCCCATTATCCTGTATCTTATCTCCCGTCTCTCTCTCTCTCTCTCTCTCTCTCTCTCTCTCTATGATGGCTCTTAAATGACCTTAGCTGTCGAATGGTCCGTAAAACAACAGATAAATAAATAAATCCAACATGCGAAATATCGACATTGAGGTCCATACGTCTGTTATAACTACAAATGTACTGTACAACCCTCCAGAGTGACCTTCTTTGAGAAACAACTTCCCTTTAACAACAACACGATTTTTCTCAACTGCACGATTTTATTGTTAAATAAACCTCTCTATAGTAACAACCACTCAGCAACAACACAATTTTGCTTCTCACTAAAGGTGTTGCTTTGGAGAGGTTACACTGTATTATGGTCAGGTGAAACAGGAAGGCTCGTTGAATTAAGTTCAGTAATGTTATAAATCGTATATAAACATGGCTCTAAACGGGAGATAACCAAATCTAGATTGAAATCTTACCAACCTTCTAATTACCTCCCTTATATGATTCACTCAATTGTAACACAGCGTAACATTACGAGACAGTCGTTACTGGATATCCCTCTTTGAATTATCACCTTTGTACACTGTATAGCGATGTTGTTATCAAACTAGTAAGGTATGAAAATTATGGTGGGGTGGGGTGGGGGTAAAAGACAATTGTAATATCAGATGATTGTGTGGTGGGAGGCGACGGGTATCAGACAATATATCAGATGACTATGTGGTGTGGGGTATCAGACAATTGTTACACTGATTATTATTTATGTTTTCAGGTTGCTGTTCGGTGCTCCTTGTATCACTACAAGGTGTCAGCACGTTAATCTGTGGTGAGGACTCTGATGTTTCTAATGTGGTCAAATTTCCTGCTCACCCACTCAAGATTTCCGATCTTACTGAAAAGGTTCGCAATTTCATTAATTAATATAATATTGTTTTCTGCGTCTGGTTTTTTGTTTGTTTGTTTGTTTGTTAGTTTGTGTCATAAGAGGCGGACAGTTTACCTTACCATCGTTCCTGTGTAGAACCGCACATCCTCCGTGAGCGACTGCCTACTTTTTCACGTAAAGAGACATGGTCGGTAGCTGGGCTCCAACCCAAAACCCTCAATCAGTGAGAGGTTACAGTGATTTGAAGCCAGCTACCTTAACCAAACCACGGAGGCGGATCCAACAGGTTGTGTTAATATATTGTAGGAAATTAGAAGACTTACTATCATATTCGTTCGTCATTTCGTGTTTTTTTTTTGTTGTTGTTATTGTTGTTGTAGTGAATAGATATTAATTAACACTGACCGTTTTTCAATAGCGTTTCAGTTATTTACCGATATTAGACCAAGCCAGATAGCGCTCTTTGGGTTAATTTATACTAGTTTTACCCCATTTATAAATCCCATATGATGCTTGGGGCTAATTACTTTGTACACTGCATGTATCGCCCGTGATTCGAACTTCCTTGTTACTTCAGAAAATTCAATATACAATAATTGTGACGGAAATCAAATCATTACTAACACTGAGCTAATGTGCATGACTTTATTCTACTCTTGGCAGACATGACTAATACACTGTATCTACAGTATAACCTCTCCAAAGCCACACCCTTTTGAAATAGCAAAATTATGTTGTTGTTGAGTGGTTGTTCAATTTAATATTTAAATCATACAGAGGAAAAAATCATGCTGTTGCTGAAGGGGGGGGGGTTGTTGCTTAAGAGAGGGCCGGTCTGGAGAGGTTGTACTGTATATACATGTATACTGTATCTAAGCATACATTTCTTTCTTTTGTACATACTTCCAATGTACCTTTTGTTCTCACGTGCATTACATGCTTATTATGAACACAAACACTTCCATTTTTTTCATGGATACTCATTTTTCTAATACATGTATAATCATTTTAGGGGGGGGGGGGGGTTAAAGCAAAAAAACTATATACCTAGAAGTAAAGCTCTTAAATGTGAAATTGAAGAAATCCAAATTTTTTGGTTGAATATGAAACCAATAGAACAGTTCATACAAAATTACAACCAATTATAATGTTTATCGCACTTCGTAGTGTTTGATCTTAATTCTTATAAATGAAATATTACTATAATCAGGGATGCTATATAACATCCCTGCTATAATTAAGTTTTCACGTCAGTCAATATGTTAGTATTAGTTTATGTCACTATAAAAATGGATTTACAAAGTGTCGAATGGAAGATTAAGCTTTGATTCTATTGAAGAATTTTGTGGCTGTGAAAATTGTGTTTTGGTGGATATAACGTGGAAGAATATGTTGGCTGTGATTCTAAAATACAAATGCGTGATTTCCTAAGCTTATTCCTCACAATTAAAGGCGATATGTATAATAATCAACCACTCTCTTTCACTCCAGCTTATTCGCCATATCCATGTTTGTGAAATATGACGTCCCACACACCTTTTAATCGATTTTAAATGGGTAAAATGGCGGCGCCCTGTACTCTTTCAGATAGCCAAGTTTCTACGATATTTTCGTAAAACTCAACTAATAATTATATTCGTAAACGACACAACTCTCGATTACTAAAGAAATAAATAGATTAAGTAGCATGTTTTGTTACATTGTTCTAATGTGACGTCATAATAATTCCATGGTTACAACGTTTCAGGTCATACCACGGACACAAGACGTGTCTCCTCCTTATTACGAGATATTCAGCTTTGATTTTCCAAATCAAACTTTACCATTACCTCTACTAAGAAAAGTTTCTATACGTTGGAGAAAAGGGCAAGGTCAACAATTTACAAACGACTATGCGGGATGGTGAGCCAGTTTAGTTTCATCTTTTTATGCAATAATAATTGAGAAATAACAGACTTATTTTCACATCGTCCGTAGTCATCGATGGATACCAACGGTCGCTGCCTCCGCTCCACTACGTACGAGCGTGTAGATAGCGGAGCGGAGGCAGCGACCGTGGGTATCCGACAATGCCGTACAGTATGACACCAAACAGTCTCATTGTTTACAATACATGTACAATGATAACAGATTATCATATTCCAATTAATGTTATTAGACTCATTTATAAACGATAAACATTGTCTTATGAATTTTCAGAATGATTATGATAAATACGTATATTGTTCTTTTTGGGAACAGTTTATCCTTATTTATCAACAGTAACTCACGTGTTTTTAGTTTGAACAACAGTCCGCCCGGTCAAGCTCAGCGGTTAGTACTTTGATGCACTGGTCAAGAGGTTATGAGTTCGAACCCCGGGCGAGGCACAACACTGGCCGTGACAAATAATGTTGAAAATGGCGTTAAAACAGATTCACTGGTATACTGTACCATGTGTCCATTTATTTTAACTGGTCAAGATGGCCGAACAGAAGTCTTCTTTTTGCTGATAGCCATGCACTAACGCAAAATAATCTAGGTTACTTCATGTTCCTTTTTCTTTTATTTCGTATTTAGAAAATGGCAATTTGAGCATCCAAAATGGCTTCTTGTCATGGTACAATAACAAATTGCATTCATTTGTTAACATTTATTTGACTGGAAATGAAAGAATGGGGGTATGAATCCAGTATTTATACCAATTGCTAAGAACCTGACAGGAACGTACTGGTCACCTGTTGCAAACGTACTAAAGACGTGACGGAGCAAAATTACAACCTAGTGCAGTCTTCTGTAACGTGATGTGGACGTACTGTGGTCTTACCGTACACCTGGTTGAGACGTAGTGAGAACTTAACTGACGTAACAAAAGCGTAGTAACAGCCCAGTGATAACGCGGTGAAAATCGCTTGCTGTCTTTTCAAGTCCGCACCACGCTTCTTCTGCGTCAATGAAGTTCAAACTAGGTTTTAGTCACGTCCCTGTTACGTTATTACTACGTAAGCACTGCGTTCTAATTTGACCACGTCCCCGCCACGTTATTTTTTGACATGTCAAAAGTCCCACCACGTCCTTCACGTCCATGAAGACCATACCACGCTTGAACCGGTTCCTACTGCGTCCTCATCACGTTAATCAGGTTCTTGCCACGTCCTGTCAGGACGTGGTGGACGTAGTGCGAACGTGGCCCTAGTGTGATGGGGGTATTAGGAACATGCAACTTCTCCATTATGTGGTGGAAAATCGACATTGTCGTCAAATTCTCATGACGGTCCTGTCGCGACCGGGGATCGAACTCAGATCTCCGGATTACAACCCCAACACAATAACCACTGAACCACGGCCTCGGCTTTATAATATATATGCTCATGTAAGCAGGTCACGGACCATTCACTAAGAATGTATTGTTCTTTGTTTTTTTAAAAAAGGTTATCACATTGTTCTTTCTTGTTAGGCTTCCCCCACCTTTTAGCCAGAATGATGATGGAATATGTGAAGGCGATACTATACTGTTTGACAAGGTGATGGACCGACCCTATCACAACACGTGGATGTTTAACTTCAGCGTAGAATTTCCTGAGAGTAACTATAATTTAACTACTCTATATTTGTAACACTTCGTGTTGCCGTCTAGATTCAGTTTTAAGTCAGTTTCACTATTTTATTAACTTACGGAGTATCTTCCCTATGATAGTAATTGATTCATACCAGATAGTCAAATATAAAATATAGTATCAGTATAAACATACACATGACCTAGCTGAAATCTGTAATTATGCTTCCGGTATCAGACAACTCTGAGCATTTAACTTGTATGTTCGTATGCTAGTGTAATTATATTTCATTGTACGTTTAGTAACTTATTCATGTCACTCCTGTTACTTTTAGAGGAGGAGTTTGTTGATGTTATTATCTTTCATTGTACGTTTAGTAACTTATTCATTCACTGTAACTTTTAGAGGAGGAGTTTGTTGGTGTAATTATCTTTCATTGTACGTTTAGTAACTTATTCATTAACTGTGACTTTTAGAGGAGGAGTTTGTTGGTGTAATTATCTTTCATTGTACGTTTAGTAACTTATTCATTCACTGTGACTTTTAGAGGAGGAGTTTGTTGGTGTAATTATCTTTCATTGTACGTTTAGTAACTTATTCATTCACTGTGACTTTTAGAGGAGGAGTTTGTTGGTGTAATTATCTTTCATTGTACGTTTAGTAACTTATTCATTCATTCCTGTAACTTTTAGAGGAGGAGTTTGTTGGTGTAATTATCTTTCATTGTACGTTTAGTAACTATTCATTCACTCCTGTAACTTTTAGAGGAGGAGTTTGTTGGTGTAATTATCTTTCATTGTACGTTTAGTAACTTATTCATTCACTGTGACTTTTAGAGGAGGAGTTTGTTGTGTAATTATCTTTCATTGTACGTTTTAAGTAACTTATTCATTCACTGTGACTTTTAGAGGAGGAGTTTGTTGGTGTAATTATCTTTCATTGTACGTTTTAAGTAACTTATTCATTCACTGTGACTTTTAGAGGAGGAGTTTGTTGGTGTTTCGTTTTCCTCAGCCCCAGAACGATACTTGATCAACTGGTATTGCTCCAAAAAGTACCTGGAAAGGGGTTTCGGAGGCAAATATACAAGTTGCAGGTATACATTGTAATATTCTTGATAAACCATTAATAACAATCCGTTGCTGCTACATCATTGTAATAACAACTAAGGTGAATAAATTACACCTGCCATTTTTTATATTTACTGTCAAACCTGTAAACAAACGCCACCCTTAGGAAAGACAAAATGTGGTTTTTAGTGACAGGTGGTGGCCTTTTT
>OZ026850.1:10018303-10144043 GCA_964023205.1 Lutraria lutraria
TTATGATATTTTCTGTTGTTTCGACAGTTGTGGTGTTAGAATGAGCATATACAGTTCAGATGGACCCAACCATTTACCATGGGAACTCATCGTCAAAGACATTTGTAAAAACAGAACGCCCAAGATGGATGATCCACGTTGGACAATGACATACGACGCACCGCAACGTAAGGATTATAATTATAGTATATCTAGAAATGGTCACACTCGAAATTATTTGTTATAATCACATTATACATGAAAATATTATCAGTGATTTCATGTGACATGTGTACTTTTTTATCTTTCTATAATAAGATTTAAGCGAAACCAGAGTCAGAAAATTAGATTAAAGACGTCTGCTACAGTTCGCTACATTTTTCACAAAGACATACATTTTTGTACATGTATCTAGGCAAAATAAAAACTGATCAAGAGATTTTTTTATAAACTTTGCATGATCGTAGCATATGATAACAGAAACATTTTAAGCGAAAAAAATGGGGGTGACTGATCTCGTCTTTGAGTTATCTGCCCTTGAATTTGATTTTTTTGCTTATTTTAGTTTTAAATTAAAAACAATTCTTCACCAGTTAACATTGTCCCTATATGTCTTTGTGAAAAAGTAGCGAACTGTAGCAAACGTCTTTCAAGGTAAAAGGGAAATGATATGTAGTTACGCACACATATGAACGTATCATTATGGCTATAATCAATGGTAGTACACTACGTCGTCGCGAACCTGCCGCTTCTTTAAATGAAATGTGTTTCTATTATATGAACTTGTTTTTAGTAAATGAAAATAATATAGCCCGCCAAGGGATGGCTATTGTAAAAGAAAAAAAGTTCATGTCGTTAATGTCTCATCTAAAGTATTTTTCTGAATGGTCCCACCCGGACTCTATAGCCACAAAAATGCAATAAACTTTATCCCGTTTTCAGGTCTTTATCAAAGATTCCAACAACAAACTTTCTTCACAACATCATAGAAAACAACTGTGAATCATTAGTGTGCTACATTGTTTTAAATTACTTAAATGATTTCATACAAAAAATAAGGCAATTTACCTGCGAATCGAGAGATAGAATGTCCGGGGTAGATCAACTGATGATGTAGTGCACTACCATTGATAATGTTCCATATCTATTTCAGTATGTAGCTTAGATCAGCAGGGCATTCGGAAGAAGAGATCTACAGGTTACAGACGGCATTATTTGTAAATCTACTTGATAGATTAACTAAATGTATGCAAAATAAACAATGACAATTCATTGAAGTCACTATCATACGTTTAATATACCAGGACAAGCATGCAGTTCATGAATTCCGGCAGACTTTTCAATACTTCTTTAAAACAATTTATTTATTGAAGAAAAAGACATTTGGGACACTTCGACTGGCTATGTCTAATGGATGGAGATGTGGAAACAACGGAGGGATTCCGAATGGTTTAACGAGCGCACAGATAGGACAGAATTTTATGCACTCGTTTGTTGTTACGGGTATATAAAGACAGCTAGAAGAATGGTCTTAAACCACTAGTCAAGCCTTGAACTGAACAAAATGATATTTATTTTAAATTACTAGTGAACAATTAAATATATGGGACCCATTGTTAAAAAAAGTGTACGAAACTCGTGTATTTTGTCGATATATCAAAATTAAAAATATGATATTAAGCTGATTCATTATACATTTTAAATTTCATCAATTTGAAAGGACATTACATTACTCGACACTACCCTGACATAGGAAAAAGATTGTATCCATTATTTTCTAATTAAATAAACATATATACTTTTTATTGATACTTCTTAGTATTTCTAACGACATGTTTTTTGTATACATTTACATATTATTCTATTTTACATATTGAAACTACATATTGTAGTTTTCAACATAAAAACATTATTTTCTTGTAAATAGATTTATGTGTATGTGTAATAAATAATTGATATCAACATATTTTATCAAGTATATTCAGATGTACTCGTAGTTTTTCAACACCTAGTGTTATGTGATTAGTTTAAAGACCCATTAGCTTTCTGAATTTAGTAAATTAACTACAGAACAATGGATATCTAATGATAGTAAATGTAAGAAATACATGTATATCTTATTTGCTCTAAAACAATATTTTACGTAATGCATTTCTATAGTCATGCGCATCTCGTAAGAAATAAAATGTTGTCAGATGCTTTTTATTTTTTGCAATATCACAAGTTTTAAAGAAAATACTGTGCTATACTTTTATTATGTACTTCGTGACTAAAAAACAAAATTTCGGAATGTTTTTATTGCAAGTAAAAGTCAGATTCACTGATAAGACATCTTTCAAGTAAAATAAGACCTACTTAATTTTAACATCCAAAAAGCTGTGGCTTTCAAGTGTACACAACCATATATCTGACAATAATTGCTACACAAATTTCATGAGTGTAAAATCATATTGTTTTTATAAGAGTTTTAAGAAAACCTGTAACTGTAGTTTCACCAATATTAATGTTACAAGTTATCAATATCTGATCTTAAGGTTTCAGTTAGTGTCTTCATGTTTGACTGAAGGTCAATGTGCACAGTCAATAAGAACATGTTAGATAAAATGTGGTACATCGCACGGAGCACATTCTGGCATACCATAACTGGTTAGCAAATAATGTACCCAAGAAGACAGAAAGAACGAATATTTACTGTTACGTATTGTTCCCAGTACCCAACAGTGTCCTCTCATTCGCCTGAATGGCGGGGGTTAAAAATAAGCGTATGGAATTTTGACATCTAGAAACGGCAATACCAGGGCTGATTTAGTACTTAACTTTCATAAGCATGGCTGTTGGGTAATGTGTAAAAGAACACAGGAATAAGAACATGAGGGCCATGATGGCCCTACATCGCTCACCAGAAAAAAGACCCTTAGAGACAAACATTTTTTTTCCTATATGAGCTTATGTAAAATCAAGTGACCCCCATAGCGGAGCAATCAGAGTTTTTAATGAAATTAAACTTTGGAAGAGCTTCATAAAAGAAACAGACCTGTAATGTTTCGTTGAAATTGGCAAAATGCTTAAGAAGATGTTGTTCAAAGCAATTGTTGAAGGACGGATGGACGACGGACAACACGCGATCACATTAGCTCACCTTGAGCACTTTGTGCTCTGATGAGCCAAATAACACTTCGAGTATAAATGTTTATAAATGCATTTTATTGATATCATTCTCAAGTTTTAATCTCAGACTTTACAAATGAATACAGTAGTTATACATCAAATAATACATGTTTCGATTGACACTGGCATCACAAGCCTGTCAGCTTAGAAGGCGCATTAACATTTTACTCATTCATGTCTCCTTCAGTATGATTGCCAAATGTATCGCGTTTTATACAAAACATAAAAGCAGACAATCATTTTTATATTCGTAATCAAATAGTTATCATAAATAAGCATACAAATGTAAAAAAATAACATGCTCAATTGCGTATTTTAGCTACAAGTTTAAAACATGCACATAATACCGTAAAGGAATCGTCAACAGCCTATAGCAATAAACTATTACCAGTTATTATAATAACTCAAAAATATACCTTCAAGCAATTACAATAATTTGTAACAAACGATCATAAGGAAGTAACAGGGAAAACGTTTTTGCAATGGTGAAATGACAAATACAAATATTCCACATCCTGAAAGTATTGTGTTTGAAAATGGTGCAGAAAAAGCTTGCTTTAAAACAAAGTTAGAAGTACAGAAAAATCGAAAAGGCATTACACCGTTTACACGAACAAAACAATTACTTTAATGTTTTACGAGTAACGATGCACCGGACAGAACAAATGACAATAATGTACCAATTTCACAGAACTAATTAAAAGATTGAAAAGAAAATTAAGGAATTGAAAAGTCGGTTTGTCAACACAGAAGTATTAATTAAAGAGCTAGTAACAAGTGCTATAATTATGTTCTTAATTTTGCTTATGTTGTTCCAATGGCATTGCAAGAGGAATAACTGAAATGAAACAAAATTGACTTTCGAGTGTATGGTGGTCTTTGGTGTTGACAAAGACGCACAAAAGTATATCAAAGCACAGACCCAGCCAACATGATCACATCGGCCCGATATTGGCTGGATGATAGCATATCGGTAGAGTTTTGCCGATCTTGGACCAATATCGGCTAGACATTTATATGATGCACCTTTTATTTTTTCTAGGTAGAACCTATTCATGAAATAATTTTTCAATAAAGCCATTTATTCTTATACTCTTTGAATAATTTAGATACTACTAGTTTGAAAAACCTTTTTTCAAGCATGTTGACCCGATGTCGGTCCGATGTTGTACAAAACACCTGAACCCAGTAATGAAATTATGATATCGGCCCGACATAGGTCAGATATCATATCTATCGCTGAATATAAATTTATTGTATATGTATGTACATGTGTATACATGAAGTCAAAAAAAGTTATTTTCACTACATGAAAGTTATAATCATGAGTAAACTAAGAGTTAGGTGTGATTCAGTTCATGTGCGTCATTTTTCCAGACGAATTTTAGTCATGGGTACGAGTTTATTCTAATTGTTTGCGAGTATGTAGTGTCTATTACTATTTTAGGTAAAACTGGCCATTTGATTGGCTAATGGTGATATCCGCCATTTTGATTGGTCAGTCATTGGACTGGCTTATTCGTCGCGTCATTGTCTATCTTACGCATCTGTTATCGTAATATCTATCACAACACTTAACAAATCAATGCAAAATTAATAAACTTCAAGTAGAACATAATCTTTCGTCAAAGTAGAAGTGACGTTACGTACGCATGGGCTTGAATATTATTATAGACTGGGGGAATACACAGCTGTTCTATAAATAATATGAGTTTATTCTAGTTGTTTGCGGGTATATAGAATAGTGTCTATTACTAGATTGGGTAATCATGGTCATTTGATTGGCTAATGGTGATATCGGTCATTTTGATTAGTCAATCATTAGACTGGCTATTCGTCGCGTAAACTGACATGTTTGACAGAATCTGTTCGTCTGCTCTTTTGTTTAGTTGATAGGTAAGTAAATAATGCAGGCATTGCTCTGTGATGTTAACCTAGATAAGCTGTTGCGTGGCATAATATCTGAAATGCTATTTGAAGTTTAATGTGGTTGTATCATATCATTGAATTTGTTAGCATTTATGGTATATTCTATGTGCTTGTGAACTATATACATGCATTTAATCATTTGTCAAATACTAATGATTGTCAATATGTGTGTATTATTCATAACATGTAAATATGTTATACTCCATATTAAAGGATTTAATAAATATACAGTCAATATCCTATATGAAAAAAGCAACTTCATACAAAAAACATAAACCAATGCTTCTTGTAATTCGTCTACCTTTAAAGTATGCACGGTAGGAAAACACACCGGATTCTTCTGTTTGTCCTATAACAGAGGAATCCGGTGTGTTTTCCTACCGTGCATACTATTACGACCGATACATTTATAAGCTTATGGGACTTTAATGATTAAATGGTTGATGAGGTTCAGTTGTCAACAATTCCATTTATTAGATTAAACTAAATTGAACTTGATTGTCCACCGGTATATACGTGTAACTTTGCCAGATCATTATAGGGGAAGTATATATAGAATTTAGATTATCTAGAATAGATAATGCGGATCTTTTAGATCCAAGTAGGGATGGAAATACATACAATGTATAGACTTTCGGCGGCATAACCTAAAGAGGCAGTACTCGTATACAGATAATTACGTTGCAGTCCCAGCATACCCCAAGTCAAGATCCACTCAGTATTAACACGGATATTTATCCGCAACAAATGATGTAAAACCTACACGCCGATTTAGCAATTTGCCAAAATATTACGTAGGATGGCATCACAAACTGGAAGGCGTTTTACATGAAATTCCGTATAGGTATGGTCCAACCAAGAGTGTAAGGACAGTTTATGCCTTTGTTTGAATGGGAAGGCGAGTGCGTTTTATGTCAACCTATGTGATCGGGAAGGATACACGGGATATTTAATTAATATATTTAAAAAGCGTTTCAGCTTTACCGAATTATCGGATACGGCAACAATCGAATTCAGCACCGCTAAGCAAACTTCTTCTGAATGTCTCAATAATTTAGTTAGAATAGGAACCGGAGTGAGAAGTTAATTATAGACTGAGAATGAAGTCATATATTTAGATATAACTCACTGATGAATTTTGACGTTATTTTATTAAACTAATTAGAATCGTATCAATAGTTGTGAACCAGTTGGAGAAATATAATTCTAACATTTGAATTTATTGAATTAGAGACATACAAAAAACTATACGATCGCGTGTCGTGTTTTATGTCACCAGTTACTACTCTCGTTCATCGTGCTTGCCTATACTGGTGTAAGTTTGATCATATTTGTTATATTGTTCTGTTCCCTACATTTCCGCAAAGGGTATATTTTCGTGTCAGTCGACCTGTAGTGCATATTTTAGGTTTCAGTGCGGTGCGAACCATTCGTCCCTAGTCTGTTACGTACTTCCCTTCATAAGATTTCTTTATTTGGTATAGTTTGCTATTAATTCTGTTTTATTGAAGGGCTTTTAGCATTTCTCGTAATTTTACAGTATCTATTACTTGTTCGTAAAAGATTTTGTCAGTTGTCATCCATTAAAATTTTCGTGGCACACTAGGACTTCTCTTTATGCTAAGAAAATAATTTTATGTCTGGTCACGAATAGTGAACAACATCATGTATTCAGTTTTTGATAGTATTTTACTTGTATTTTACAGTGTTTTACCATCAGTTGGAACATAACAAATTCTGAAGTATTAAACATACATGTCTTCAATAGTCTTGTTATCTCGTGATCTGTCGTTCCCGGTAAGCTACCTGGAGGCTTACCTTGTCGTGCAAGGTGACATCCAGAATAGTAATTCAACCAGCAATTCTTCGTTGATGTTGAGCCCAAGAGGCGTTCCAGCAGAGTTAGGTCTTTGACATTTAAAGCCATGGAATTATACCGGGACAGAGTGGAGGACTTTTACACAAAGTTGAGGAGTAGTATTCAACATTTGAAACATTATGTAAATGAAGACACATGTTTGTCACTAAATAGTGAAATATCTGTGTTGAATAAATGTAGTGACAGAGCAGTAGACTTTTTGTGCAACATTGTTATTATGGTGAATTCGTTAAATATTGGGAAAGTGTCAAAACTGAAGAAAGTAATAATGAAACAGTGTATGTTGATAACTTATTGTAGAGTGTGAAACTCTCATTAAAACATATTTGGGGAAGATCAAGAGCATCCGCTCGGAAAAATAAAGACAATGTCTTGTTCTAGTCATATTTCGTCAAACAATGACTCTGTGTCTACAATGCTAAAAAGTCAGCTGAAGCTAAGGCAGCCAGCTTAAAATTGCAAGAAAAGATCTTGTTCTTTCACGCATCACAGATTTTAATGACGTTTGTAACAATTATATGGCTTGGAAGGCCAGTTTTAGGTCTGTGGTCGATGAAATGGACCTCAGTAGTAGTGAAGAAATAGACCTGCTACTGAAATATATTGGACCTACGCCTAAGAAGTATACATTAAATTTAAGAAGTGCCTATTTACATGATTCTGATGAGGCTGTCGTTAAAATTCGGAATTGATTGGATAAGCGTTATGGATCCCCCTTAAGTGTTATGAACACAATAACTGTAAAACTGAAACAATTCCCTCGTATTCCAAACAGAGATGTGTCCAAGTTGTTTGATCTTGTTCACATTTTGGCGGAAACTGAAGGTTTGATAGACATTTAAGTTATGAAAGTTCTTTCGCATACTTCAATTCATCTGTGGGAGTCAATCCAATCATTGCTAAGCTTCCTTACAATCTGCAACAAAAATGGATATCGCGTGCTTCGAAACAAACAATGTACCTTTTCCTCCACTTACCTTTTTTCGCAGATTTTGTAAGGAAGAACAGTGTCATTTTCAATGATTTTTGAGACAAGTGACCAGTTAAGTTATTCAGCTAATTCTAGAGGTATGGGGAAGTCGGTGACAACTAGGTAAAAGAGTGTGAATAAAGTTCTTCAGATGAAAGTATGTCAGAGTGTCCTATCTATCACACTCGACATCATTTGTCAAAATGACATGCCTTCATTGGTATGTCTTATGAAGAAAGAAGGAAAGTATTGTTCTGTAGCAAATTGTATTAATGAAAATAGGTGTGAAAATGTGGTAAAACTTGTTACATAGAGAATCAATACCTAATTCCTCGAGTTCTCAAGGCGGGGAGCGGAAACGGCAATATACAGATCGGTCACATTCGAGTCAATATGCACAGAAATTTGTGAAGACATTGTTGGCAAATCGTGAGCCAAAATTGTTCTCGTGAATGTTATAAATAAACAAACTCCTGGCAAGATTTTGAAATGCTATGCAATCATAGTGACCAAAGTAACAAGTATTTGGCTAAATCTGAACTGTTTGATTTTCTTGATAGTGATAGCAAAATTGTTGACTGTACTCTTTCTTCATGTTCAGGTGTGTCATTACAGGGAGGTAGAAAGTCTGAAAACTTGTTGATACAATCTGTTGATGACATGGCTGAATTTGAACTACCTCCCATCATTGAATGTTCAGGTATCCCTTCAGATAGGGACGAGATACCACCTCCTTGTGTGGCAGCACATCATTCACATTTATCTGATATTGGCTTTTTTTCGAAGGAAGATCTTTTACGAACAGCATTCGCACAAGTTAACAATATGGCATGCGAACACCATTTTGGTGACCTTGATTCAAGTCAACGACGGAGACCGAACGCGACATTCCACCACCACTCCTCAGTACAACCGCTGAAAAGAAATCGTTGTCAGTTGATAGGTTGGATAAATGATATGCCGCAAGATGAACAGAATGACCTTATGAGAAAAGCACGAAAAGGTGGTATCGCTCTTAGGAAAAGACATAGAGAACAGGAAGAAAGTGTGCAGGGAGAGATTTTGGAAATGATGGAGAAGAGTCAAAACACAAAAAGGCGTAAAATGAATGAAACTGTGTGTGATTCAGATGAGGAGGATTACGAGGATGATATGTTAGTTTTAAAAGATATGTTGCCAAATATGGAAAGTGGATTCCAGGAAAATGAGTATGTGGCAATAGCGTATCAAGATGGGTGGTACCCAGGTGTTGTGGTTAAAATTGTGTCAAATGATCAAGCAACTGTTGATTTCATGACTCCATGTCGTAAACCGGGAACTTATATGTGGCCAGCGCGGAAGGATCTACAGACCGTAGAAAAACATTTTGTGCTGAGAAGGGGCATGGTTTCTGAGTGTTGCAATTCTGGAAGACAGTGGTACTTCCCTGACTTCAAATCCACCAATGACCTGTTTGGTAAGTACAAACTGAACTTTTTCCATGTTGAAATTTGGAACACTCAACTGATTAATTCTCAGTGTATGTACATGTAACATTTGTGTTCTGTTATGTTACAATGTATGTATTATGTATTTATTAATATTATGTATTATATTTATTATTTATTTATTATTTGCACTGTTTTTAATATTGTGTATTTAATGGTGTATTAATTAACTGACTGCTAAAGCCTATGATATCATTATGGCTAACAAATATTGGAGAATGGTTCATCCAGTATACCATATTCATTATCATGGTATTATTTGTCATTCACTTGATTTCAAATATATTTTTGTACAGTCCTTGAGGACATCCAGAATTCTTATGTAGATATTATCAAGATATTTATTTATATGTATCATGTATTTATAAGAGTAAATAAGGTAATACAATATTGAGGCATTGCATAATTTATTTTCTGTCTTCAGCTGTATAATTGATGATGCGATAAATAAAATGACAAATATTGCATATTAAAAATTGTTTATTACTTCCAGATTTTCATTTATTTCTTGTTGTATAATTTGTATACATAAAAAATAATTGCAGAAAGAGCATGAAAAAATACATTAAAGTGGAAAATTTGAGTTCACTATCTTAAAAATTGAAAAAGTTATTACTTAAAAGGTGTGAAATTGGGCTCCAAGAGTTCCGCGAACGCTCAGTCGCGCGTAACTAATTTTAATGGGAAGAATATCCAAAAATCCGTCAAATATTTGGGTCTTAAAATTTTCATAACTTTGGTTGTAGTCAAGATATTTGAAAAAACTAAACAGTTTTGTGCAGCTCTTGTTAAGCTCTATCTGTTTGTGAAATAATCTTTTATGTTTATTCATTTTAAAAAAATGACCTGCAGTTGCTAATATTGCCCATCACATTCCTGAGGTTGACAAAGATGCAAACATTTTGCTGTTGTTAGGTCGTGATCTTATAAATATCCATCATAAAAATTAAGTCATGTAATAAAATACAGTATTAACGAGAAGCTGAACGAAGGGTGACTGACATAAATAGGTTTAAAATTAAAAGGTGATGGCAAAAGTTAACATTAATAAAAATGAAGTGTCTAAACAATATACAGTCTATTATAAAATCCTACTTCCTTTAAAAAATGATAAGGGCTTCAGGTTTTACAGTTTCATTAAGTGTTTTCAAGCCTTGAACGCTAAAATGTTTTCTACGAATTGGCTGAAGGTCGATGCAGTCAACAAGAACATGTCTGATAGAATGTGGAGCACCGCATGGAGTACATTCTGGCATGCCATCTCCAGTGAGAAGCCAAGTGTGAGTTAATGAGAATGACCAATTCTGCATCTTGATATTACCTCTTCACGACGATTGGACCTGTGCGAGAGGTGCCATTCGCCGAGGGTTGGTTTGACCGAAAAAAAAGTGTTGCCAATGTCGGCATCCCATTGGGTCTGTCAGGAAGAACGGATACAGTTACAAATGGAAAAATTAAAATCAGTGTATGGAATTTTGAGGTTAGAAATTGGCAATGCCAGGGCTGATTTGGCAACTACATTTGTACTCAAGATTTCCAGAAGTTGACATAATCAAGAACACCTCATCAGGGACAATTATAAATAAACTCATGCGAATATTTGCAACGCATGGAATACCAGAAGTAATTAAAATCAACAACGCACCTAATATGGTTTCAGAAGAAATCTCAACATTTTTCAAATCGAATGGGATTATATATCACCGTGTGACACCATACTACTCACAAACAAATGGACTAGTGGAAGAGGGAAAAACTGGCGTATTGAACTTTTTTGATTTCTCTTGGATTATAGAATGACACCACACACCACATCTGGCAGTGCGCCAGCTGAGTTGCACTTCAACCGAAGAGTTCGAAATAAATTACCCCATATTCCAGAGAAGAGAAAGGACCAGTCCGTAAGACGGAGAGACAAAGATCAGAAATCAAAAATGAAAAAATATGCATACAGAAAAACAAGAGGTAGATTAATTTCTTATAGGCTAGGACAAGTGGAAAATTACATTCAAATAGTGTAATGACACTCAGGATCACAAATAAAATTGAGGTCAAAATGCAATGATATCTTTCGCAGACAAGTGTGTCAAACAAGACCTTTCTATGAACCGTAATAGTTCAAAAAGAGAATATATTTCAAAGAGACAAAATAAACCATTTAATAGTTAATTTAGACTAAACATGATTTTCAATAAGTTTCAACTACATGCCATTTAGACAGTGAATAAACATCGAGCTTGTTATAAATATTTCTGTGTTGATACATTTTCTTGTTGTTTCTAATTTTGAATGTCATGCCAGAACTATATGTGGACAATCGAAAATAGGCAACTTACCACATGTCCGAATACACAACTTTTAGAAAGTTCACTAGCCCGAATTGAAATTTGCTGGTCCCGGTCTGTGGGCTAGTGGGTTGGCGTGAAGACTGACATTATGTCGTAATTTTTCAACTTGCTACATAAATTATATTTTTTAAAATGTGTAATACATGTACATGTATTATCAAAATAAAAATGTTTTTAATTTTTAACAAATATTAATTTTACAATAAATAAATGTATAAGTTCTAATGTGTTGTGATTCTTTATTTTATATGTAAACACTTGAATTAGAACTCAAACTCAGAGATGGTTTTATACAAGTTTATTGCTCTGTGGCTATTTAATTAATTATGTACAATACTATCATAGAGGAAACACTATACTGACAGGTAACTGATAAGCCAAGTGACCCATTAGATTAACTCAATACTCTACATCTCCCTACTTTTGAAAATAATGATTATACATTAGTATGATCTAATTATAACCATGTTGTAACTAAATACATTGTAATAATAATTATTAGAAGCATGTATCTGTAGCAATGAAAACATTCTTAACTTGGTAATGATAAACTAGAACATTTAACTAATTACATGTATAATCAATTAGCTTCAAAGTCTAGTCTCTAATACTATCAGTGTATCATATCACCAGGTGGGACGTCCAAAACATCCAAGAATTGACAAACACTCTTCGAGACCAGTGGGCTTCAACGTAATCTGTGTGGGTCAATGGGAGGCCATACCCGGTACTGACGAATTTTAATGAAATGAAATTAACTTTTTCTATACTTTTACAGATGGAGGAGATATTTTCTGTAACTGGCTGGTATGTACACAAAGACTTGCTTTACATAGCACTGAAGAAGTATGCTGCCACTAATACTACCAGTCCAAAGGAACATATAGGGGAAGGATTGGAGTGTGTGCTGGCCATTGACGCTTTCATTAACTAGTGTGTTAATTAATGAACATGTTTAGAGCTAATAGATTTATATCAAGGATATTGTTGCTTATAGCAGAAATAGAACAAAATGCAGTAAACTACACACATTTCGGGGGAAATGGGCATTGATTTAGTAGCTAATAGAGGAATGGTAGACGTGTTGTTGAGCTGATTTGTTGGCGCGGTTTTATTTCATTAGCTATAAAGAAGAGAAATCTGCCAGTCATCAGTATGCACAACGTACAGCAGAAGTATATTCATGATGGAGATTTAGATTCCCAAAATTGGTCAAATACATCCTTTGAATATCACAATGTAAACAGGCTACTGCGACTGGAAAATGTTTTGTTAGTGGTCAGGGACATGTTTTTCCTAAATAAAGGGAAAAAAGTAAAATTTAATCATCCGAAAGTATAAAGATACAACCCTCTTGTTTCATGAATAAAATGACCATGTAGAGCAATGAAATTAACTTTTTCTATACTATTATATTTTCTGCATCTGGTGGATATGTACACAAAGACTTGCTATACAAAGTATTGAACAAGTCTTCTGCCACTAGTACTACCAGTCTAATGGAACATATAGGGGAAGGATTGGAGTGTGTGCTGGCCATTGACGCAGATTTCTTTCATTAATTACAGTCTGTTAATCAACATTATTGAAGCTAATATCTTTATAAGAATAGTGTTGCTTATTGCAGAAATAGGACAAAATGCAGTACACTGTACGCATTTCAGGGATAAAATAGGCTGCTCAAAGAAGAGAAATCTGCCAGTCATCAGTATGCACAACGTACAGCAGAAGTATATTCATGATGGAGATTTAGATTCCCAAAATTGGTCAAATACATCCTTTGAATATCACATTGTAAACAGGCTACTGCGACTGGAAAATGTTTTGTTAGTGGTCAGGGACATGTTTTTCCTAAATAAGGGAAAAAAAGTAAAATTTAATCATCCGAAAGTATAAAGATACAATCCTCTTGTTTCATGAATAAAATGATGACCATGTAGAGCAATGAAATTAACTTTTTCTATACTATTATATTTTCTGCATCTGGTGGATATGTACACAAAGACTTGCTATACAAAGTATTGAACAAGTCCTCTGCCATTAGTACTACCAGTCTAATGGAACATATAGGGGAAGGATTGGAGTGTGTGCTGGCCATTGACGCAGATTTCTTTCATTAATTACAGTGTGTTAATCAACATTATTGAAGCTAATATCTTTATAAGGATATTGTTGCTAATTGCAGAAATAGGACAAAATGCAGTATACTACACATATTTCAAGGAAAATGGGCGTTGATTTAGTAGCTCACAGGGAAATGGTAGAAGTGCTGTTGCGCTGGTTTGTTGGTGCGGTTTTATTTCATTAACTACAGCGTGCTAATCAAAATTATAAAAGCTAATACCTTTATAAGAATAGTGTTGCTTATTGCAGAAATAGGACAAAATGCAGTACACTGTACGCATTTCAGGGATAAAATAGGCTGCTCAAAGAAGAGAAATCTGCCAGTCATCAGTATGCACAACGTACAGCAGAAGTATATTCATGATGGAGATTTAGATTCCCAAAATTGGTCAAATACATCCTTTGAATATCACAATGTAAACAGGCTACTGCGACTGGAAAATGTTTTGTTAGTGGTCAGGGACATGTTTTTCCTAAATAAGGGAAAAAAAGTAAAATTTAATCATCCGAAAGTATAAAGATACAACCCTCTTGTTTCATGAATAAAATGATGACCATGTAGAGCAATGAAATTAACTTTTTCTATACTATTATATTTTCTGCATCTGGTGGATATGTACACAAAGACTTGCTACACAAAGTATTGAACAAGTCTTCTGCCACTAGTACTACCAGTCTAATGGAACATATAGGGGAAGGATTGGAGTGTGTGCTGGCCATTGACACAGATTTCTTTCATTAATTACAGTGTGTTAATCAATATTATTGGAGCTAATATCTTTATAAGGATATTGTTGCTAATTGCAGAAATAGGACAAAATGCAGTATACTGCACACATTTCAGGGAAACTGGGCATTGATTTAGTAGCTCACAGAGGAATGGTAAAAGTGTTTGTGTGCTGGTTTGTTGGTGCGGTTTTATTTCATTACCTACACCGTGCTAATCAAAATTATAAAAGCTAATACCTTTATCAGGATAGCGTTGCTTATTGCAGGAATAGGACAAAATGCAGTACACTGTACGCATTTCAGGGATAAAATAGGCTGTTCAAAGAAGAGACATCGGCCAGTCATCAGAATGCACAACGTACAGCAGAAGTATAACTATGATGGAAATTTAAAATTCCCAAAATTGGTTAAGTACAAAATATTTTGTTAGCGGACAGGTACACGCTTTTACTAAAAAATGAAAACAAATATAATCATCCGAGGGTAATAACGTCCGATAGAATGTAATGCACCAGACGGAACACATTCTGGTATATCATTTGAAACATTTAATTTTTTTATTAATACAAAATGTACACCATTCTAATAAACAGTCAGTGATTGAGGAGAGTTTTTCATGATCCAAAGTGATGGGGCAATTTAAAAACAATCCTAGAACAGGAAGAAGGTATAGCAGAGCTTACTGTGATACTATTAGAGGACGGTGATGGTCCTACATTGCTAAAATGAGTACCACAACATGGTGTCACAACAGTCTGCATTCGAGATTCTCCAACAATGCAGACTCTGCTGTCATTAAGGCTCATAGCATTTTTTTTATCGTGTTTCAGATGAAGATAGTGTAAGGTCATCTCTGATTACTTTGGCATCCTTGGTTTTGAGGGAAGGCGAAATGAGCTGGTTAGCTTTGCAGAGCTATTTCTCCTCCCTGTTTCCATTGCTGACAGTGAGCGGTGCTTCTCAATGCCGCATATCCTCAAGACTTCGCTGAGGAACTGTCCGTCCATATCCTCCCTTGACAACCTCATGAAGCTCTCCATTGATGGCACTTCTCTCTCAGACTTTCCTTTCAAGAGTGCTTTCAAGCTCTGGACTTCTTCTATAACCAGAAGGATAATCAGTGACTAGCACTGCAGATGCATGAATACTGAGAATGTAATTTTATACTGTTTGACTAGATATTCCATTTGAACATTCATTATATTTGTTTCTTTGATGCACTTAAACAAATTCTGTATGAAACTGAAATATTATGTTTTTATATTTAGGTTTTAACAATTTTCAAATAGAACACATGGACATAGCTTATCTATTCATCAACAATGATTGGTAGAAAGGGAATCATATTTAAATTATATCTAAATGCAAGTGATTGAACCTTAGGCCAAGATGGTACAACCAGAAGAAAAACATAAATTTCTAGATACCTCTGTTACCCTTGACTCGGGTGAAGATAGGGTTCACAAGAAAAGCTCATGAAACAGCCAATACGATTCAATATATGACACAAGATCAACTCGATGATCTTAAGCCAAAAAGGTCTAATCCAGAGTATTTGGTGGAAACTTAACATAAGCTGCCATTTACCATGAGTGGTCGTGCTTCAAATGAAGTTAGCCAATAAATACTTAAATGACAGCCTAAAAACAATGTAACTTTGAGGCCAAAAAAAGTTATACTGTGAAAAAAGTGAGTGACTTTCAGTGCATGGATCATGTACTACTTGGAGTCGGACTGCATAATGACATTACGCCAGAATTAAAGGACTTAGAAAATAGGCTACCAGACAGGTATTATGCATTAAAATTTTTGATTTTTTGTTTTATTAATTGAATTGTGTTTGATGTTGTTTATAATAATTTTTAGAAGAAATTGGGTTGAAAAAAAATGTATGTAATAAGATTATAATAATTAAAGAAGTTGCATTCTAGCAACTTTTCTCAATAGTAACATAAGAATAAATACAGATAGGAAGATCTAAATTTACCTACCTCATGTAATCGCTTTAACTTTATTAGTTATCTATTTTTCAGACCTTTCGATAGGAAATGTATTATATAAGAAGTTTTGATATTATCAGTCATTTCATTTAATACTTTAAGTAAGAAATAAACATTGTTTCATCGGCTGATTTCAAATTTTATAACAAGAAATTACATTTGATTGGTTAAAATTAACTATGCGACTTAAGGTACACATGAATTATAAAGAAATTGATTGGTCAGTTATTGTTGTGAAAGTTGTTGTCGTAAAGCCTTTCCTCTAAAGGGTCATAGATTGAATGACTCTGGTTAGAAACAGATAAATATACTTAAGAAAATAAATTGAGGAAAAGGACATCTTTTTGTTTTAGGTAAGTTTTTGTATTTTTGTTGTAAGCACTCAATTTCTTATGATTGTATATAATTATGTATGTTGCTATAATTCAAATTGTATGTATATGTGTTATTCAAATTGTTTTTCTACTGTTGTATTATTTGGATAAGTTTTAATCTAAGTAAATGTATTGTAAGTATGTACTTGCAGCAATCTTTTCGTTCAACTAGTCGTTTCGTTTAAATGTGATTAGTTGGGTTAATTTAAAGTAAAATAAACATGGAGGTTTCTGTCCGTAGAATTTATTTCTGGAATCTTATTATTGTTATTATTCAGTGAAAATTTCAGTTTTAATCATTTTTACATGTTAGAATGTAAGATAATGGTAAATGTGATTTAATACAGAATGTACATTGTAAATTCATCATCATTTGTTTACCTAAATCTAAGTTGAAATGACTTATTGAAACTTATTTATTGTGAAATAAATTAGATACTTTATTTTAACTTGTTTGTATGATTATTATATGTAATCAAACTTATATTGGAATTTCAAACTTTAGATCTGTTAATGTTTATCATTTATATACATAGATTGAATGACTCTGGTTAGAAATAGATAAATATACTTAAGAAAATAAATTGAGGAAAAGGACATCTTTTTGTTTTAAGAAATTCCCCGTAGAACCAACGACAACTCAAAGCAGAACACTTGGTGGGGTAGAGGTTGATTCGCAACCTCTTAATTTAGCAAGCGAGTGAAACGTAGTCGAGGAGGGATCGAGTCTGACAGATTATCAACCGATAACCAGTTGGATAAATGAAACACTGACAAAACATGCAGCTAACCATGGGAACAGGTGAAGACGGACATGTTGAACGAGAATTGGAAAGATGGAAGACATGTACTAATCCAACTTTTACGTCGTCGTGGAGAGACATTCCGCAGCAAGAAGTATGGTACAAGGAGACGAATAGACTAATTATATAAAATGTGATACAATACTAGTAGGTAGGTGCGGACTTAATTGTTGTAGAGCAAATCTTCTATTGTTTTATTTTGGGCTGTAGAAATTATTTAGATCATTTAAGGGCATACTAGTATTGTAAAATTACAGGTGTTATTTGGAAAAATTGTTAGTTTAGATGATAACCTAACATTTTCGTTTAGAAATTCATGGATATAAGTTATTAAGTACATGTAATAGACATCAAAATCATAGGCACTCGATTTCGTGATTTTTATACGTTTACAGACATTATTTTTCAATTTCACCCATCAAACAACGCAAACCTGTCGAAAGAAAAATCTTCATTTTTTCCCTTATTGAGTATATAAAATACTCCAAGGTAGTGAACTCGCCATCTTTTCGATTGACGGTAGTGACGAAAATAAGCGTGGGTCCAGGACAAATTTTAATTTAAGCCTGATCTGTTAACTGAACATTGTAATAGACTTAATTGTGGTGACATTATCAAATGAATTTAATGTGAATTGTTGTAATATGTTAAGAATTTTGTGTATTGAATTGACATCATATATTTTATGCGGATTGTTGTAAATATGTTCCTTTTAGTATATACATGATTGATAGTATATTTAAAGAAAAAAAACATCTAATAGAAAACTTATATGCAGTTTAAGCATGATATTGGTATTGTACTTAGAAAAAAATTATGTACATATATGTCATCTCCTTTCTTCTTTATAGGAATTCCCCGCAGAACCAACCACTACTTAAAGCAGAACACAAGACTGGAACAATTGGAGGAATATTTGTCTATGTTTCAAACACCTGAGGGAAAAGGAGACTGTTACTGGAAGAGTAGTATGTACATTATCTGAGTCAGTTTGGTTCACCAAATCACCGAAGACTTCGGCATTGGTGGGAAGCCTTCTGCAAGTTAAAGGAATACAATGTATTATGTCTGATAGGGAACTACAAAGACAACAGATTTAATGCCCTACATTGTATTACAAACGTCAGCTGAATTTTACCTCCATAATACTAGAAATTGGATAGCAGCGCATTCACAAATCTAAAAAGACCATTTATTTATTCTTTGCCAGAACACTTTGTCAATATGCAAAATGGGAACTATTAAAGGAGCAGTGAATTTTACACCTTTGCAAAAAAGGTTCATGAATGAATTCATTTATGAACTAGAAGAACTTCATGAACAAGTTCATGTATTGGAAAAAAAGTTCAACTTATACTGTATCAAATAAATCGTCATGAATTCATTCTCGACTTTCCAGTAGCCCTGTCCCATAATCCTTTGTGGCGAGATGACTCAACACATGAGCCAACACATGATTTATTATCGATTCATTATTCAGTACACTTCTATTAATCAATATTAAATTACTTTAAAATTTATGTAATATAGTAAATACAGTGGCTAAATATCTAAAAAAGACAGTGTGAAAAATTTGCTATTGATACCAAATTACCAAATAAGGCAAAGGGGATTTTTTTCTATGTTATAAATTGGGTATCACGACAATAGGTCACTACCGGAATGAATGTATTCATAAAGTAACTCTCAGTTGCTTGACAAGTGAACAGAGAAATGAACTATCAAATAAAACTGTGCCTTACATGATCGGAATTATAAAGACTGGACTAAAGATTTGACTAAAGTGCCTGTGATCGAAGAGACAGCCATAAAAAACTATCTCATAAATTCAAGTGTTATAGACCAGGCTCATGCTAGAACATACAAACTTACTAGGCCTTTTGACTTGAAGAAAATTCATTCACTCAGTATTATTCTTTGATAATGAAAAGTCAGAAACATTTTGTATTCTTAAGGGTCTGTGCAATTCCTCTCAAGCCACATCAGATGAAGTAAAAGCGATCTTTGCAATCTTTGACAAAATCTCTGGTGTGCCATATGTGGGCTACTGCACATGTACAGTGGGGCGGCCACATTGGGGCATTGTTGTTTGCAGCGTCTGATTTTATGGCAACTGGAATGACCGAAGCACCTTCCTGTACCGATACTTTGTGTCAGTGGACAGATCCCAAGGGAAGTAAGTCTGAACCTGCAGTAACCAGCCAAATCAAAATCAAGAAAAAGGAAGCATACGGCGCAGAACGACAAATGACTATGGCAAGCACGTGGCAACACCAGATTTGCCAGACTACGAGGCAGTTGTGAATTTAGGAGTTGGTTTGTAGAATGCTATGCAGTACCTAGGACATTACCCACCAGCAGTACACATACTAAATCCAAGCAGATTTTCCAAGGACGAAGCAGTAAGAAATCCACCATCTCCACCCTCGATCAAGTATCTGCCGGCTAAGCTGTCTTTGAGTGTGCAGAGCATTCCCCTTAGAGATTATTATGTAAGGTCCACTCCTGCTTCCATAGTGAAAATAGCTAGAACGGCATCCCAAACAATGGTAGGTCTAAGATATGAAGATGCCAACAGAAACCTTCTCAAACAATGGTAGGTCTAAGATATGAAGATGCCATCAGAAACCTTCCCAAACAATGGTAGGTCTAAGATATGAAGATGCCATCAGAAACCTTCCCAAACAATGGTCGGTCTAAGATATGAAGATGCCAACAGAAACCTTCTCTCCAAATGCACAAACATGGATATGAATCCTGAGGAAGTGGACAAACTTATTTCCGGACAGCACATGAATGAAGAGTGGCATGATCAAAGACATGGTGCCATAACAGTAACAAAATTCCATGATGTTGTTAATGTGTACATTGACACTAAAAATATGATTCGTTGCTGAAATCTATTATGTGCTCTGATGGTGCAGACAGACTGAAAAATGTGCCTGCCATCAAATGGGGAAGAATGAAGGTTAAATGAAGTTCAAGACCTCCATGAGGCATGAACCAGGACATAAATAATCAAACATATTCATGAATATCAAATTAATATTGAATTTCATGGATTCAAAATCAAAGCTCATGAACAATAAATATTCATGAAGAAGTTTCTGTTCAAACCAATAATTAATGAAGTAGTAGCTCAATTATAAACATTCACTGACAGAAGCTAATAATTTTTGCAAGCAATTCTAATTTTTAATGTATTATCTGCCTCCATCTCTGGACAATGAAAAATTTGCAAAACTGCGGCCATGTCATACTGTTCATAGTCATACAACAAAAAAAAAACTTTGAATAACAAGTTTGAGAACCTTCAAAAAGAATTTCTCATCTACTGACTGCATGATGATGAGAATGTAATGTACTGATGTAAGAAACTGAGAATTAAATTTCAATTATATTTCATGTTACTGAGATTTCTTGTCTTGATAATTAAGTTTAGGGGATGTACGTTTGTGTAAAAAAAATTCACCTGTGGCAAAATGCTAAATGTGAAATGTGTAATACTTCACTTACGACTCAAGAGCTCACATCATTAAGCTCATGAATGTATTTGTTCTTGGGCATTTTCACAACTTATTCAAGAAAGCTGTATTCATGAACTACTAGTAGTTCAAGAACAAAACAATAATGTGTGAATACTGGTAAGTTCCTGGAGAGTGCAGAGGAAAATTATTACATTTCGATGTAAATTCAGGGCATTAATTTGACCCTTAAAATGGGAGTTTTGACTCATGAAATTAGTTGTCTCTTGAGATTTTGTACCAATGGGTCAAATTTGCTATTATGATAGTAAGAAATTGGATTTTTTTTAAAATTATTATCAGCCAAGTGTCAGCCCTGACTGACCTACCTTATTATTAATGCACATGCAATCAGAACAAGCAAAATTGTTTTAACGTACTGAAAATGAAGTTTCTGAGATATGCAAGAGCTAGTTTCAAAAATGTAAATCTCATAATGGTGTGCAATACAAAAGGGCCAAGATGGCACTATATCGCTCACATGACAATCACTGTTCACTCATTAAAACATTGTTTTGAACTAGTGACCTAGTTTTTGACCCCAGATGACCCATGTTAAAACTTGTCCTACATATAAATAAGACAGACATTCTAACAAAATTTGGTGAAGATCCAATCAAAACCATGAAAACTACAGCATAGACTAGGTTTTCCTATGATTTGACCTCGTGACCTAGTTTTTGAGCCCGGATGACCTATGTTCGAATTTGTCTTACACATCATTAAGACAAACATTCAGACAAGGTTTGGTGAATAAACAATCAAAATTTGACATCTACAGTGTAAATTACTAAATAAGGTTTTCCTAAGATTTGGACTCATGACCTAGTTTTTTACCCTAGGTGACCCATATTATGAATTTGTCCTTAATATCATTAAGACGAACACTCTGACAAGGTTTGGCCAAGATCCAATTAAAACCCTGACATTTAGAGCTTTTACAAGATTTTTACCTAAGGTTTGACCAGGTGACCCAGTTTTTTACCCTGGCTGACCCATATTCAAGCTTGACCCACATATCATTGACTGATTGAGGAAAACATTCTGACAAGGTTTGGTGAAGATCCAATCAAAAACTGTGACATCTACAGTGTTAACAAAGTTTTCCTAAGATTTGACCAGGTGACCAAGTTATTGACCCCAGATAACCCATTTTTGTACTTGACGGTTATATCATTAAAACAAACAATTTGACAAACTTTGGTGAAGATCCAATTATAAACTACAGGTGAAATCCACAGTGTTAACATGGTATTTCATAAGATTTGACCTAGCGACCTAGTTTTTTACCCAAGAGGACCCATGTTCGAACTAATTCAAGATATAATAAAGACAAACATTCTGACAAGGTTTCGTGATGATCAAATCAAAACAGTGACTTCTAGAGTGTTCACAAGGTTTTCCCAGGTCCAGCAATTTGACCTAGTTTTTTACCGGAAATGACACATTATCGTCTTGACCTACATATTATTGAAATAAACATTCTGACAAAGTTTCATAAAGATCCAATCAAAACAGTGATTTCTAGAGTGTTCACAAAGTTTTCCCTTATTTAACCCTGGTGACCTAGTTTTTTACCCCAAATGTCCCGAGATTTTGTTGATATTAACATTCTGACTCTGTTTTGCTAATATTGAGCTAGAAATGTGGCCCTTTGTGTGTTTATAAGTTTGACGACACACGACGCCGTACGAAGACTTATCAGAAAAGCTCACCCTGTCACTTTGTGAGCTAAAAAGGAACTATCTATTATACTTAGTTAACTAATTAAGTTTACATATTGAATATAATCACTAAATCAGTTGATACATAATTACATTTTGACAATACGCATTAAACTTATATGGTTGTAAAGAAAGAATGCTGAAGTTCAAAACCTATACAAAAAAATATCATGTAATTTGAACTTTTAAAATGGATTTTCTCACAAGACTGTATGGTACATGTACCTTTTTACATCAAATAGAACCATATACAGGGTAATGATGCCACTTTTATCGGGTAATGATGCCACTTTTATAGGGTAATGATGCCACTTTTATCAGCACTTGGGGTCTTCATCACATTGATTCAATAGATCACTATGTTTGTCATGTTATCCTTTTTCAAACTAATTGAACAATTTCCAGTCTCTGAACTTACATATGTAGCTCTGGACCGTGTAAGTCCACCAAAACAGTCATCAGTCTGATTGGAAAAGGTCAGTGGTCCGATGGTCCAGTAAATTTTTTAGTGATTACTTCATCATATTTCGGATAAAAATGGAATATTTTAATCACTCTCTAAAAATATATTTTTAGCCAAATGTACTTTTTTGGTTCACTAAAACTTCATTCGGTCCAGTAAAGTTTGCATTTTCATTGGACCGAATGTCCTTGGCAGTACTTCAAAAAGTTTTTCGTGAAGACTGAATTTCAGTCCATTCCATCAACACTTAAGAATATCATACTTGAAACAATCTTTTTTGCTGGTCCTCATTTAATAGGCCCCTATGTACGGTAGGTAGTAATTGTGTTGTTGTGTCCAAACTTTTGATAGAAGAACTTCATGTCTTAAAGTCTTGTATGGATATGGTGTGTATATCGCCAACTCTAAGTAATGCTTCAGGTATCACCCCAATAGGTGTTTTCAAGTCAGAAACTTGCACAGATTGTACATTAATATCTATAGCACGTAGCATGCCTGACACTTTCGTCTTTTCATACATGTTAATATCAACAGACTGGCCATTCAACGAAGCCATGAGACGGAGAAATCTCTCGCGTAAAAATGCTCTCACTTCCTGTTTGCTTTGGTTAATATCAGGTGTGTCCATTGTAACCTGCAGATAAAAATGGAACAGTATACTAGCTGCTAAGAAAAAACATCTGATCAATAATCAAACAGGTTCATATATATAATATGTACATGTACTATAAATACTATAAATACATACATGTTCTCGCCCTGTATCTGGCATATATAAAACACCTTCTTGACAAATTAATTGGATGCCCAGATTTCTGTCAGTCTCAGACCGAAAAAATTAGTAAGCATCGAATCTTCGCGATAAAAGATATTTTTCTGATAACAATGATATATGTGACATCGTCCCCAAGAAAATCACGTGTTTATTTGGAATTGAAATCGTTGGAGAACACGATTTGCAGACAAATCACCATACTGAAGCATATTGTTATCATCCAGACCACTGATGGATGGGCAATATTTACATCCATTTAAATCTCAAAACTTGGGACTCACACTTTAAACATTTAGACGCAAAGATTTTTAGTCCTGCAAGTCCCAGGACTCAAGCAACTGAAATTGTAAACAAGAGGGCCATGATGGCCCTGTAAATGCTCACCAGGAAAAAGACCCCAGGGGAATAATTTGAACAAACTTTGTAGAGTTCCATTAGACAATGCTACATACCAAATATCTCAGCTCTAGGCCCTGTGGTTTCTGACAAGAAGATCTTTTAAGTTTTTTCTATTTGTTGCCATAGCAATCAGAGTTTTTAATGAAATTTAATTTTTTGAACAACTTTGAAAGGGGACCACCTAAGGATCATTACAGCAAAGTTTGGTTGCAATCGGCATAGGAGGAGATGTTGTTTTAAGTAAATATGGACGCCACTTCACGACTAACGCAGGGCGATCACAAAAGCTCACCCTGAGCACATTCGTGCTCTGGTGAGCTAAAAAATCACTGCATGACTACAATGTTATAAATAGTACAACCTCTGTAAAGCAACATCCTATGGGAGCTGCAGAAATTGGCCATTGTTTAGAGGTTGTTGCTCTACAGAGGTTAAATTTATAGTAATTATCAGCTCAGGGAAATTTTGAAGGTGTTGTTATAGAGAGGTTGTTGCTCTACAGAGGGCCACTCTGGAGAGGTTGTACTGTATCAGGGCTCTCCTTAGACTTTGAATGTCAAGAGTCAATGACTCTTGGGGTCAAATTTTCAAGAGTCAAAATCAAAATTCCAAGAGTCAGCTGTAAAACTTCAAGAGTCAACAATTTGTTTGACGCTGCGGAGGGCCATAGTTATTACGCTTTACTAGTCTTTTAGCAAGAGAAAGAACATTGAAAAGATTAAAAACACATTAATCTAAGACAATTAATTAAATTTGCATGAAGAAATCTGACATTGCAATACACAAATTGAACATAAATCCGTAGGTCCCTGTAAATATCAACATATATTTGATATTCAATGATTAATATTCGTAAACATAGTCAATCACATGATTAAATATCAAAAACAAGTTTATATGAAATACTAATAAGATGACATATGCTTGTATCATGTGCTGTTATCCGAAATTTGTTGTCCGAAATTCGTATACTTCACTGAAATGTATGTGTAATAATGTTTTTGAAAATTAATGAGCGAATGCTATTTTGTTGGCCATACTTCTAAATGCAACATGATATTGTATTAAATAGTCCATATATACTGTCTAAACATATGATTACCAATAAAGTAGTCTATGTAGCAATTTTCGGAAAATACGACTCGGGAGTGTACCGTATGGTACGAACTTTACTCAATACCACTGATTATGCAGAAAGACAGAACTCGCGATTAATTTGATCGAATAGTTATTTGCATTATGAATCATAGCTTGTGGCAATTAGAATTGGTGTTGGTATTGTTTCACGTTATACAGTGTATATGAGTGTCGCCTTTCTTTTCTGGTCGAGTGTATTACGTCATTAAAATAGATGTACGTTTAGGGAAACAAATGAGCAAATCAAAAGCAAACGTATTGTATAGTTGTTTCTGGCAATACCGCGGTATCGCTCATATCACAGTATTTACAAATCTCGTGAACGATGCTTAATGACTCCATTCCATCTAGCGTCCATTCTTGCATTAAATTTTGAAGGACCTGTGGTAAACTTTGTTTTAACAACAAACTGTATCGATCCCAGCGTAAAATGATAAGTTACAACTTAATATTATCCAATCCATTGAATTTGAAAACTTACCCTGAAGTAGAAATTCACCATCCCCTAAATCAAAGTCATGATCCTTACTACATAAATAAATTAGAAGTTGCAAAGAATTATCATGATATTTTTTCGTCTGGTACTGAAGTTTATGAAAGACATTGATAAATGTTGCATTGCCTCAATTTAATTACGTTACAGCTTTGTTTGAAATATTGTAAATAACGCATAAAAAAATTATGGATCTGCTTTGATTTACATTTTTAAACCAAAACACGCAGGAATACATGTATAAATCTTACGGACACTTTTTAATGAAAATTTGTGAATGTAAAGAGGCCCGTAATAGGGTTCTGGACTAAAATCATTTCCATTGTCCACATGTTGTCGACCTCGAGATAAGTAGGCTGGGAATATTTATTAAAGTGCTATATTTAGTGATTTATTTATAAAAGATATATATTTAATAATTATCAACGGTTAAAAGTATATTTGTGCGAAACGTTTTTTGCTCACACTGACAGCAATAAACCTTTTCGACAAACCCTTGCAGCGCCCCATGTAAATACTGTGGTATTATCGGAAGCAGAAAGTTTAAAGCAGGCTAAAAATGGCCAAATACAACAACATTGATAAACAAAGACGCAGACGAAAATGATTTTATTTATGTAGAATTTTTAATAAGATGTAAATGCACATTTTCAGTTGCTGAAAATTAACAGATGAGGCTTTCTTTCATTACGTCATTTTTTACCGCGATATAAGAGAACTCCATACTGAATGTGGAAATGACCCATGGACACTGATGGATGGACCACGTTTAACAACGTTTGTAAAACGTGCGCACGTTACTTTTATTGATAATAGAAGGTCAGTCGTTCAATAAATGAACAATCGCCGGTCAAAGATAGATTAAGATATAGTATATACAATATAACAAATATACTTACAACTTGATAAGTTGATAAACTGATATGGTCTCAATTAATAACCCTGGTTAACTCCAACGATTCGGGCGACTGAGAACGCCGAGACGTTCCGATTGTAATGCAAAATGTCATAATTTTTCACCTGTTGCACGAAAGGATTAGAGAATAACCAATGACAATAAGTATTTCAGCAGGCTATTTCAAAACATTTTCCATCAGTGTTATCGGTAATTAAAACTAAATTCACTATCTTTAAATGATAATGACTGCTTTGCTGGGTTAATAAACTGACAGATTGAGAACAAATTGTTTAAATATAAAATCCTTTCGATTTATAAATTCCGGAAGTGGGTGCTTGATGAAACAAAATGGTGGACACTGCTGCTGGGTGGTTACTAATCATATGACATTTTTGCGTTTTTTTGTGATCCTCAATTCCTTGGTAGCTGAATTTAGCGGAAAATGGCAGAATCTGAATTGAATATCGGTGATTTGGAGATTTCTGAAGAAGAGGCTAGTCAGTTTGATGATGTTTTAGTCGCTAGAGACGGAATCAACAACCTTCTCAACAATAAATTTGATGAAGCTCTAAAATTGTTCGATTCTCGCAAGTATGATTATTGAATTTTCCTTTTGATTATTTCCCTTTAGAAAGTTTACACGTTCCTCCCTGAAAGATAGTTGATGTTTGGGATTATTGTGTGTGGTTTACAATAATATGAAAATAGGCTAAGCCTATGGAACGGGGAAGTCGAGTCTATTGGAAAGGAACGACAACTCTAGGTAGTGATTGTTCGAGCACTTTGCGTAAACAAAAAGTGACATCATTCTACTTCCTGTCAAGCGTTTATGCGCACACTTTTTGCAGACACTTTTCACAAAGTTAACCAAAAGCGTTTGTATTTTTTAACTAAAGCTTCTTTTTTTAAAAACTTATGATTAATATATTACAATGTAAAAAAATATGCAAACACGAGAACGAGAACTTAGTTGTTACAAACAAAACGGCGGCCTCCATGATTTGGAAATGAGAATTTCGGCGATAGGTAATTAATACATTTGAAATTGTTGTAATTCACATTGAACCTTTTCTAACGTACGCATTGTCCATAGCCGGGTAAGGCCAAAGCCTGCGGCGGGCTCGGTCTTTGACTTCCCCATGTTATTTATGTATAATAGGATATATTTATACAGGTCACTTGATGGTACCAGATAACGGTGTAGTGACCCGGTGTAGCTAAAAAAAAATCACTGACGCAAACCAAATATTGTATTTTATTTGTACACATCTCTTTTACAAATACCAACAGTCAAATGTTCAAAATCTGTACTAATCTAGTGCCCACAATCAATAAATACAATGCAGTCGACCACCATCTTTCTTTCCTCGAATGATCTAACAGTGTACAAGAAGAAACCTCTGAAGGTCACATGGCGTCATAATGTAGAAGTGATATCATTAAGCTGGGTAAAACTCCAAACAATAATTTCAACACAGGACTATTTTATAATGAAAGTGGCATAAAAACGAGAACCTGCATTCAAAAATGCAGAAGGCAGTGAAAGAAATCTAGTTTTTCAGAGAAAAGCTACATATTTTTATTGAAATTTTGAATCATTCATAATTCGTGCATTTTTAATACAAAACTAATTTTAATGCATACTTATCCTCAAAATGACATTTTACCCTGTTGACAATGGTAAGTTATGCATGATGAGTGTATATTACGGACATTATAAGATGCACTGTTATTTGGATAACACCGGTAAATGGGGTACTGATTATACATTGTATGAATCTACGCCAATACAGTATACAGGTCATACAAATTACTGCAAGTCCAACTCTTAACTTGGCTTAAAATTAATGACAGTACTAGCATACAATCATAAATCGATTGTAATCATGTAAACAATTCTTCTTAATGTCAAAAAACATAAGAATACTCTGAAAATCATATGTCATCTGCTTGAATTCTTTGATGCGAGATATGAAATCATGCAGGAAATTCCTCCGACAGAACCAAACTCCTACCGATGTGCGGACCATTTATCATTAATTTTGCAGAAGTATCAGAACAGTGTTTTAAGCGATGAAATACATGTACAGTACAAAAAAATTAATAAAATGCGATACAATTTTATAGCAGTACTTATTAATTTGAATTCAATTCAAATGACTGTATGAATGATAAATTGACTTGACTGAAGAAATGACATAAAATGAATAATCAATAAAAATGTTTGAAAGTCGCAGCATGCATTGTAAACAAATGCTGGGCAGAAATGGAAGTGGAGGTGATGCGCATGTGTCAGTTATTGTTAACTTATTATAGTAAAATGTACAAGTATATGGAAGGTATGAAAATGGTTACAAACGAAGAACATTTAAAGATGTACAGCAAATTAAAATATAGGTTACATTGGTTTAATTTTAGCAGGCGACGGACAATAGATGGTTTTATTTTGGCATATTTTCAAGAAATCGTCAATTCTTGACCATGCCAATATTTAACTTTTCAAAAAACGCAAAATTTTAGCTCCGCCAATTTAAAGAAGTATACAGTATCAATTTTTTTACAGTAAATAAACAGAATAAACATATTAATAGGTGGAAGGACCACCTGAAATTCTGTTGTACCAGCAGGTTTCAAAAGCTGGTGGTCCTCTGGTCCACCATGGAAGATAAGTTAGTGTCGAGCCCTGTTGACTGTTCTGGATACTAATGGGAAGAAAAAACTTGTATCTAAATGCAGTCTTTGTAACTTTCAAATCATCACCTCATTTTTAATTTATGATATTTTCAGAGATGACAGTCCATTACTGCAAGCAGGATACAGTTTTGTTTATTTCATGGTGAGTGCCTGTGATTATAATGTTTAGGCTTCTTGAATTTAAATGTGACCACTTTCATGCCTTATAGTTTTATGTAAAAGAATATGAGGCAATATATCATTGTGTGTTTGGCAGTCTCATGAAGTCTGAGACACTCAAGTCTCAACACCTGTCAAGTTCAGGTGTTCTCTTTAGTATATATGGTTGTAGTCTTTAACTTATTACTTAAAGGGGGCTTCCCCTCTGATAATTTCTTTGAAATTATGCAATTTTCCCCAAATTTCCAATTTACTCCTTGAAATTTCATTTCCCAAATTGGTTTCAGATGATAATTTTGTCCCTAAAAGATGCTTCAACTTGCTACATGTATATACATTTTAAGGTCTAGGGCATCTTCCCAATGCATAAAGAATATCCTGAAGTTATTTATTTCCCATTTATTACAGTATTTCAAGTGGCAGTGATTCAGCTGCCAGCAATTTTTTTGCCTGATTGGGAAAGGTACCTATACCAGACAAATTGGGAAAAGGTTGCGACGTTTTGACCCAAGTAGGGAATCCTTTAATAAATTGGGATTTTTTTAAAAAACAAAGAAATTTATATCATCAACTGCTCCCCTTTGAGATTTATTTTAGCACTGAGTCTGAATGTTGCTAATAAAAATTAACTGTTATTTTTTACGGAAAAAAAATCTGTGCCAGATTTGCAATTTTTTTCCTTTGAAATTGGAAAAATGGATCATTTAATATTCAAATTGGGAAGATACCATTTACAAGTTCCAAACAAAGAAGGAAAAAATCACTGGCTGCTCATTACATGTACTCAGTTGTATTTACTTTTAATGTATCTTTTTGTTTTTGTTGATATAGTACATTTCTCTAGATTTCTGTAAAAATAATGTATTCAGAGGTAGGTTTGTTACGCATTGACGTTCCGAAAACATAGATGAAATTAACTTCTTGCTAAATGGCTTACTGTTAGAATTGTTTTTGAAGTTCTCTGTTTTACCAATTAATGGAACATTTTGTACAGTCAATATTATTATTCACATATTTATATCTCTGGATGGTTTAGCAAGGACTTATGTCTTATGAGGAAGAATTGATGGACAAAGCTATGAAAGCTCTTGAAGAGACAGAGAAGAAATGTGAAGTCAATGACGGAGTAGTCAAATCTTTGAAGAAGAAATTTTCATCCAAGAAAAAGAAAGAGGTACCTCAAATAATCTGAGATACTCATCTCACTGTCAGTTTACCCTTAATGCAACCATTAAAAAATGTGTCAATGTTTAAATGGGTTACCTTACTAGTTTTTCTCCATAAGTTAGAATAAAATTAATGCTGATGTACATGTAATTATATATTTTTGTTTCAATTTTACACTGAAATAAATTAAGTTAATTATTATTTTCTATGATGTGGTTTGATAAAAATGTTATCATTTTAGTTATTAATAATTTATTTACCTGAATTAAAATAATTTACCCACTAAGCTTCTGTTAATGCTATCCAAATTGATGTTAATGCTATTGCATACTCCGCAGTAAAATAATGTTATTGGTGCCTGAACGATGAGGTAACTGGTTATATTTCATATTAACCTTGTCTATTTTTAGGGTCAGCAAATAAGTTTGGAGGAGAAGATACAGCGACAGGTGATTGTTGGTGATGCTCTTCTCTATCAAGCTATTCTTGTCTTCACTGGGCAGGATATTCCAAGCTATATCAAAGGTGGCTGGCTGCTCAGAAAAGCCTGGAAAATTTATGAGAAAATGTACAGACTTGTTACCAATTTACGTGAAAATCCAAAATTGAAAAAAAACGCATCGAAGTCCAATATATCTAATAGTAATGTTGGATCTGAAGGCCCTATTGATGGTAATGATAATGAAATACCAATAGAAGTCTTGGACCGTCTTCAGGGTGCTGTGAATTTTGGATATGGAACATTCCAGATCTGCATATCAATGATACCTCCGAAAATTCTTAAGGTCATAGAATTTATAGGTTTCTCTGGCGACCGAATGATTGGACTTAAAGCATTAGAATACACATGCAACTCAGAGGCAATGAATGCTCCTTTAGCCACATTAGGGCTCCTGTGGTACCATACCGTCCTACGACCATTCTTTGCATTAGATGGGGCCAATGGATATGATGCTGGTAAATGACTTTTATTAAAGGCATGCTCTGATTTTAAATTTTTCTGCTTGTTTGCCTGAAACTAATCATTCATTTTTTAGCAAAAGGTTCTTTTTGCATATTTTTACATATATTTGCATGGTTTCTGTGTTTCAAATGTTTTTCCGAAAATGACTTACCATTTGTTCACTATTCTTAGAATAAATAAATCTTTTGAAAGAAGATAAGAATTTTTTTTAGAAAATACATTATCAATGATGATAGGTACTTTTATTGATTACCAGTATTCATTATAAAAATTGATAATTATTTATGATTAAACAGTTTAATTTAAATTTATTTAACTTATTTATTATAAAATTTTTAGTTACTACTTACATTTATTAATTTATTGTTTATTACCTCAATTATTCATTCTGACATTTCTTTATTACAGCATTTGTTATATATTGTTTCTTTATTGTTACGTTTATTTTGTTTCTCATCATTTTTCTGTATTTTTCTTGCAGGTTGTGATGATGCTGAAAAGTTAATTGAAACAAAAGAAAGCCAATTTCCAAACTCTTGTTTATTTTTGTTCTTCCGTGGTCGAATTCACCGTCTTCGTGTAGGTCAACATACTTAAGCATATAATTATACAAGCAATTTTAACAAAATTTATATTTTGCTGATTGGTAACAGAGGTAACAGATATTGCTGCAGAAAAATTATTTTTGACTATCATCAGTTGAATATTACATTAATTTTGTTGATATTTGTCTAGTAAACATTTTATGGTAGAAAGTTTCATAAAACTTGACTAGATAAGCTTATTTTCTGCTTAATACAGTTGTCTTGGTAACATATTTTATACTATGTATCTTACATTCTTACCAATACTTGTTTCATCTTATTTCTGACTATAAATTAATCATTTTTCAAGTTGGGTTATATATGTGTGAAAATAGCTTTTTATTCAGTTTATTGGTACTACGTGTATTCTTTAGGTTTCAAAAAAATATATTTCTAATGTTTAGGCACCCTTGTTTATTAATGATTCATTTCTGTTCCAGAAACAATCTGAAATGTCATTAAAACTTTACAATGATGCATACCATGCAGCAGACGGACAGAAGGAACTAGAACTTATGTGTCTGTATGAAATAGGTCAGCATTAGTCTTTTGTTTATATATAATATTGTGTGTAATTTGTTCACATTGAGCAATCAATGAACTATCAAGATATCTGCTGGAGGTTGTTTGTGCTTCAGTATCAGTCTCTGATGTAGGCGGTCCGAGTCTCAGTCGGCAGCTGCCATCATGAGGATTGACCTTCTGGTCCATTGCCTAGTCTTAATTTATTTGAAAGAAGTATTTGAACTGGTTGATTAAATTAAGTGTTTGTCATCTTTTCTTTAATGCTTTTTGAGTGCGGCAGTTTTAGTTACATAAATCCATGTCTGTTCCAGAATTGGATATATTTTATCAATTTTTATACGCCAGTTTAAAAAATGGGTGGTATTATGGGAACACCCATGAGGGGCGGGCGGCATCCACAATGTTGTCCCCTCTTATTCAAACAGTTCTATTCAGATCCCTATCAAACTTGATGAAAATGTTTATGGCCATGAGATCTCGGCCAAGTTTTATAACCAGCCCAATCGACCCAGGCGCTTATGAGTTATACGCCGTGATACATTGAAAATTGACCAATAATGCAGTGTCCGCTCTCTAAGTAGACCAATTATCAACTGATCTTCACCAAACTTGGTGAAAATGTTTATCGGCATTAGATTTCTGTCAGGTTTTATAACCAGCCCTATCAAGCCAGGTACTTCTGAGTTATGCCCCTTGATACATTGAAAATGGCTAAAAATTCCGTGTCCGCTCTCTAAGTTGACCAATTATAAACCGATCTTCACTTAACTTGGTGAAAATGTTTATTGACATTAGATCTCGGCCTAGTCACATAACTAGCGCTTTTCGGCCAGGCACTTCTTAGTTATGCTGTGTCTGCCCTCTAAGTCGACCAATTATCAACCGATCTTCACTTAACTTGGTGAAAATGTTTATTGACATTAGATCTCGGCCTAGTCACATAACTAGCGCTTTTCGGCCAGGCACTTCTTAGTTATGCTGTGTCTGCCCTCTAAGTCGACCAATTATCAACCGATCTTCACTAAACTTGGTGAAAATGTTTATTGACATTAGATCTCGGCCTAGTCACATAAATAGCGCTTTTCGGTCAAGTCTGATAACCAGTGCAATCATCCCTGGCAAATCTGAGTTATGCCCCTTGATACATTGAAAATTGACTAAAAATGCAGAATTGGTGGAAATGTTTATGGAAATGAGATCCCTGTTGCACCAGGTACTAATTTGCTACTCATAGTATCCCAAACCTTTTGATGGGTGTATTGTGACCTGACACTCTTGTTTTTCATGAGGGGAAGAAAGGATTATCGTTGTGTTCATTACTTCATTGACACATTGACTGTCTGTTTTCTGAGAACCCAATTGTTATGCATTTTATGTCCTTCAAAAATGTTAGATGAATCTGCAAAAAAAACTTTTATATGCATCTTATGTCATTCAAATCTTTAAACTTATTTTTTGCTAGTCTATCAGCTAAAAAAAAAACTTGATTTAACTTTTGATGATAATTTTTATGTTTATATTGTTAGGTTGGTGTAATATGATCAAGTTGAATTGGAAAGAAAGTCTCTCAGCATTTACTAGGTTAGTGTGTAGTTTATATCTTATTCTGCTGTAACACTTCAGTGTTTCATGTTTGAATAATACCCTAGAACAGTCCGTGCCACTGTTAATTTACTAACACAGCCATGGTCCTGTGGTGAGTGCATTGGATTTGTAACATGGTGATCAAGGTTAGATTCCCAGTCATGGCAGGTCATACACTTCCATGAAAATTTGAAAATAGCGTTGATATTCCTCCATATGTGGAGAAGTTGCCAGTTCCTTGTGGTAGGATACGTTAGTACTGGTTAGAATACATTCCAGGCAAACCTTGTAAGGTGAATCAGTTGCCATACGTAATTGAAGGTTATTTTGAGAAACGTTAATAAAAAATAAGTAAATATTTTACTAACAAGGCATAAAAATGTTTTACTGTTAATGTATTATTAAGTATGATTTGTTACAATGATTTACATACTGGTACACATGTAAACATTTGCTGAATATAACTATGGTAATAGTCATACAACATTTTGTCAATTAAATGTACAGTGCAACCTCTCAAAAGTAGCACCCTTTGTGAGTAGCAAAAATATGTGGTTGTTGAGAGGTTGTTGCTCTATAAAACAGAGGTTAAATAAATAGTTTAATTGTGCAGTGGGAAAATAATTCTGTTGTTGAAGGGAGGCTGTTGCTCTAGAGAGGTTGTACTATAGTTACACCTTCAATTTCCATTGGTGAAATTTGGCTACATGTGCATATTAATTGATATTTCGACTCAAATCTAAAATAAGAAAGAGGTTCAGTTGTAGATTTCAGCAGTTCGATTGGCCTTCACATATTCAGAACCAATCAATTGGACTAAATCTGGATCATAAAAGTTAAATTCTTAGATTGTGAACTTCAACTATTAAATACATGACTTGCATATTATTATATTTCAGGTTGAGGACTGATACAAAGTGGTCCAAATGTTACTATTCATACATGGAAGCTGGTAAGTTCAGTGGGTTGTTTAACCCATTTTTCAACGATATTTGGGCTAGATACAGTGGCTGGTACAAATAACCTGTTGTTCTGGACTGTATACCTTTCCACAAGGAGCCACAAACTTCTCTAAATATTGGCGAAAATCAACATATTTGTGTCAAATTTTAATTGAAGGGTATAAGTGGCAGCAACTTAATATATGATCGCCAGGTTATAAGCCCAGCACTTTAACCAGATGACTATTGCTGATGGTGGTTAAGAGTGCTCAATTGTAATTATGATTATCAATAGTATTTGTACTAATGGACTGTTTTTAACTGATGTTGGTACAGGAATATTCAAATAAAAATAACCTTATAATAGATGGAAATAATGCTTCTTCCTTCTTGGTAATTCGGATAAAAGAGCCAAAAAGCAATCGCATAATAATGATTTAGGATAAAAATGATTTTCATTTCTTGTCAAATTATTATCAATATGACTTTCTATTAGATTTGATCAATTTGTGTGGGCCGGAAATTAAATTTGCTTATTTCCCTTACACAGAAGGGCCAAATATCGCGCTTGAATTTCCCAAAATGAAAGGCACTGGCCCCTTCCGAATTTTTGTAAAAAAGGCCCTGGTGATTGTATTATTGTTGTTATTATTCAGTTAGCCTTGGTAGTATGGGGGATATTAAAGGGGCTCATCAGAGGTTTAAGGAGGTTCCTGGTCTATTGAAGAAGAAAAATAATCAGATTGAAGCCTACGTATCAAGATGCTCAGAGAAAATGAAGAAAGTTCCACCAACACAAGAACAATGTCGACTGCTCACATTAGAACTGGTATTTTTGTGGCATGCCATGCCAACTTTGACCAAAGAGGAACTCCGACCATATCTTGATGGTTTGTACATTATTAAATATCTTTTAAAAGAAATTTTTTTTCTTTTGTTTGTCAAGCATGAAATCCTACAATTGAGTTAATATGTTAAAATGTCAATTTGTATAGAATTGTGATGTCAGGGCAATATTTTATAGCACATGTCTCATTTCACTGTCATAACAATAAAAGAGATTGGTTCATAATCAACATCACTCATATCAACTTACCATTTGATAAAATACAGAACTTCTCAAAATTCAAGACACTAATTCAAAGACTCAAACATGCCAGGCCAGCACTGCTGTAATAATCCCACAAAAAACAACAAACAACAATATAGTCCTCATGGCAATCAGCACTACTGAATTTGTATTTAAAGCAACCATACTACAACAATCTGATCAGTACTGCTTACACAATAACCGTACTACAATTCTGAAAACAGAACAAATTAAAACATATATGAAAACTACAAATGGAATACACTGTACAGATTTGAGAATTTCGTTATGAAGGATCTAAATTTCCACAAATTATTAAAACTTATGTTGTGTTAGAATAATGATTATAGTAAAAGCATCATTTATTGCTTCATAAACAATTTGTATGTATGTTTCTCACGGTGATTAACCGGCTCAGACTAGCGTCCCCTGACTATTTTTGATCAAGCAAAGGACTAAGTCACTTTAATGAATATGAAGTTCAGGTGTGTTCAAAATATTTGATATTTTATAATTATGTTCTACTTATTTTATTTGAACTATTTATGTGCGACGGAACAGCACAAATGTATATTGACAAGAAAATAATGTTAAATCAACATCACAGAGAACAGAGTCTATGCACAAATGTAATCAAATTGCATTTTCCCTCGCAAGATTGGGCGATACTGTCGAATGAAGGAATAAAATGTCAATTTCCACAAGGTTTTCATGTTTTTCAATCGATATCGTTACTGAACTGAATAATAATAATCTATCAAAGGTCACTTATCGGGTATTTATCCAGTCAAAATTCAGTTCATTGTTGTCAAAGAGAAAAAACAACAAACCTAGCAGTGAAGGACTTCTAGTGATCATGGAAACGGACTAGTATTGATCAGTTCATTTGGATCGTTAAAAAACTGATAATTTGATATCTAAAAGACCCACGTTTGACTAAAACAACTTGGCTATGTACTATACACATATTTTAGAGCATTATACAAGCATGAAGTCTGAAAAATCTGTGTACTCTCTTAATAATTTCAGGTAAATGTTGATGCACTTTCACTTGAAAAACTTCAGACTTTTTCTTGATGTAAAGAATAAATTTACAAGAAATTGTTAATTATTTTGAATGTATGGAAAGAATGTATGTTAAAGTTCCGTGGTACAGAAATTGTAAAATTCTTACGTGTTTTTGCGCCTGAATCAGGATGTTTGTCCATTGATTTTAAGAAATTAAAAAGTCCTTTGCTCGATCAAAAATAGTCTGGGGACACTGATTTGATCAAAAAAGTCTGAGCCGGTTAACCACCGTGTTTCTAAGTTCTAACTTTTCAGACAACTATCATATTTCTATTACAGTTTGTGATATGCAGACAAATCATAATATATTACATATAAAATGTCTCATGGAAGGTGCTATATTTAATCAACTTGGTGAAGAAGAGATGGCATTACAGGTATTAATCTATGTCTCTTATATGTGCGATGTTAGAGTCCCAGTCATAGCATGTCATGCCCTTCTATATGTATGAAAATTTAACAAAACATGTATTGTGAAGTTGCCGACTGCATTTGAAAGGTGAAGTTAGTACAGGTTAAAATACAGTTTAGGAAAAACTTGTTTGGTGAACAGGCTGCCATATATTACTGCGATATTGTTGAAAATAAATGTTAACCAACTGAAACAAATATGAATTATTTCACTCTCATTACATTAAAGTCCCATTAGCTGTCTGTTATAAAGAAAATATGCAAAAAACAAGCAATGGCTAATATTATCCAAAGATAATAATTACCGACGAAACGAGCCCTTTTTCTTTGAAAAACACTCATGTCGCTGTGATTTTTGTGAACTCGAAGTATATAAGAGCGTGTGACGTCAGTGCGGGAAAAACACGATAGTGGTTTTGGAAACACTTTTTCTTGCTATAAAGTATGCACGGGAGGAAAACACGCCGGTTCTTCCACCAATAAATTTATATGCTTATGGGACTTTAAGTGCCATTTTTTCTAATTTAAAAAGATAGTCATATCAAGACATAGATGAGACAATTTTTTATGTTGTCTAACATTACACATGTTTCCAATTTCAATCATCTAATCTCTTCATTTATGATATCATTTGTTTGAAGATTCTTACACTTACAGTAGTTCTACTCTAAGAAAGTTAATGTTTTATGTACATGTATGAGGACTGTTACAAAATTTCTTAACTAGTATTGTTTAATAATGCATGAGGACTGTTGCAAAATTTCTGCCGTAAGGTAGTTACTAGTATTGTTTAATGCATGAGGACTGTTACAAAATTTCTGCCCTAAGGTAGTTATTCTTTCATGATTGTGGAATGTTACAAAAGTTCTGCTCTGTGGTAGTTATAGTATCATTTATGAGGAATGTTACAAAATTTATGCCCTAAGGTAGATATTTGATAATGTATGAGGACTGTTAGAAAATTATCTGCTCTAAGGTAGTTAATGTATCATATAAGAGGACTGTTACCAGTCTTCACGCTAACCCACTAGCCCACAGCCCGGGGCTAGTAAATATCCTATCGGGCTAATGAACTGTCTAAAAATTGTGTACTTGGGCTTGTGGTAAATTGTTTATTTTCTGTTGTAGGTTACCGGTAGTTATTGTATTATGAATGAGGAGTGTTACAAAATTTTTGCTGTAAGGATGTTTCTACATCATGTAATTAGGACTGTTCCAATATTACTGCTCTATCATGTATGGTATTTATTTATAGAATGTGTAAGCACTGTTACAAAGTGTCTGTAGATATAATAATCATGTATGAGTCACATATGTAATGATAATGGTTTGTATCTGGGTAAAAAATATGAATGTTTATTATAGTATATGATCATTATTGACTTCAGTGTTTGGATGAATGTATAGCTCGCCACTCTGGTATGAAAGATGACCTCTATATACCTCCATTTGCTCTCTTTGAGATGGCATCTATATACATGAAGAAACCAGAGGTAATATATTGTTTTATTTTTGTTCCTATGGCAACTGATCTATGGTGACAATACTTCATTGTAAAACTGGTTCTTATGTTAATGCTAATTTATTGACAAGTTTGTTCTATGGTGGAAATACATTACCCTGCATATTGTTACCTTAGTTGATCAGCAAGTATGTATACTATAAACTATTATTCTATATGATTAATTGCAGACTCTTGGTAAGGCAAAGTCTCTACTGCAGGAAATAAAGGTAATAACTAACTTATTACTGTTTTAAATTTACACTAATGTAAAAATATTTATGTTGATATAAAAATTATGCTTACTTAGCCATGACATGAAATTTACTTCCTGGTATGATTAGTTTTACTCTTGTTTAATTACTAAATGCTTATTTCAATAACTAATTCATCTTCTTTATGAAAATACTTATAAATAGTCTGGATAAGCACAATAAAAACAAATTGAAATTGGCTTCTTAGAATTATGTTTAACTGTAGTATTAGCCATGATTGTATTATCTAATTGATCTTATTTGAACGCAGAGCTCGACAAATACTCACTAAAATTCTGGGCTGGACGTCCAGCAGGACTATAGCTAGTCGGCTGAATTTTTTTACTGGGCTTTGGAATGTATAACTCATTTAAGATTTTGTTGTTAATTGAATGATTTGATATTTTAGGACAAACATAAGGATTATGACTTTGAGAATCGTCTTGTTGTTCGGGTGAATAATGCACTAAAACAGATCAGGAATTAAAACCAAGCTTGTTTCCTGGACTTCATGAAGTATGTTCAGTCCTGTTTGTTGTGTATGAAGGATGCGGAAACCAGGCTGTCTTCATCACCATGTGTGTTTACATCTTTTTTTTTCATGAAGAGAATTTTGTTCTTTTTTTTGTTTATTTTTCTTGTGCTGTTTATAGTAAAAGTGCTGTAAAAGGATGCTATGAGCCTATGATTACGCATCTTTAATCTACTGTGTCATCTTACCCATGTTATGTATTTATTTGACCTGTGTCCTTTATTTAATGTTAAAACTATACAACTATGGATTCTATTTTACATTTTATACAATATTTAATGCTTCCCTTCAAACTTAATTTCAAATCCATTGTTTAATGAATCAAGAATAGATTAATTTTGTAAGGATCTAGTTTCTAATTGGTTCTTCAGGGTACATATCAAGCCTAAAGCTCAAAATAGATTCTTTAAATCGTCTTGAAAAACAGTTATGCAAACTTGAATTTCACATTAAAGTCAATATAAATCTTTTATTTTTTCTTTATTTAACAAATTCTGAGTATAAATTATTTTGTTAAATTATCATTTTGTTGTTTATATTAGACAAAGTATAAATGAAACCATAGACAATGTTCAGAAAACTTTAAGGTTCTGAATGTAATATTATTAGATTGCTTTTTATTTAACAATTACATTAAACTGTTGGTATTTGTGTTTACTGTTATGAACAAAATGCAATGATGAGATTAGTCTTTTTTGTGCAGAAAATTTGTAAAATAATCATCTTTTAACAAATTATTTGACTTTGTAATTTGCTTGGATCTATTTAATTGAGCACACACAATTTTGTAATTTGAAATAACAAGACATGATTAGGTCAAATTGATATTCACGCTGATTTGTAGTCATTTTGCTGCAAATAAGGTGATATGAAGACAAGTCTAGTAATATCGGGAGGGCAGAAATACTGCCTTGATTTTGGACCAATCAGCACTCAGGATATGCTTGGCCTTCCTTGTTGTCTCTGTAGAGATGGAGTTTAAAGGGACCAGCTTAATTATTGGTTTGTTGTCTTAGATATCTACTGGAACAAGTCTGCTTCTTCTGTCTCTTTCACTGCTTAAGACATTAGCTGCGCTTCTTGTATTTAGTCCTGATGTGTTATGGGACTAATAAAAAAACAGGGAAGATTTATATCGTATCATCGGAATTGACAGACGTGGCATAAGTGATATTCTGCCGGTATGTTCATTGTGTGCCTATGAAATGCCATTCATGCTTTGATCTATTTGATAAAGGAGGGGCAATTTGTATTTATTGATACAGTCAAACATTTGGAATTAAGCCCTTCCTTTTTAAGAGAATTTAGAACAAAATGACCTCTGAATAAAGGGCACCTTTCAATATGGGCCACACTATGTCTTTTCCAAGGATGGCCGTTGTGCAAAGGTTTGATTGTATGTGAATATCGTCCTCAGTTTGATTTTCTTCCACCTAGTATGTTGTGATATTTTAGTACTGTATGTCTGCTTGTTTTTTTGTGCTGGTCATACCTTTAATACCAACTTGTCTTTCTTCTTTGAAACAAAAATTTATCCGGTTGATGGATTTTTATTTCTGAATCAGTTTATTGTCAGATTTTCTACAGAAACAACCATGTAAATTGTCTAGTTATGAAGTGGCCAACAAACAATATTCAGATGTAATCCATATTTTAGATTCTTATGTTTGTTAAGTGATAACTTCTTGTGATATTTATTGTTATATTGATATTCCTAATTGTTTCTTATTTCTTGAATCATGTGTTGAATCAAAATGAAAGTTGGATTTTTCGTTAACATTAAATTTATGTTTCCATATAATTTAAAAATTGTAAACTTCAAAGATAATATAGGTGATCTTTGAAGCAGGGTATAATCGTAGTCATTGCGATATTTGTAGCGTGTATTTACGTATATTTTGACATTTAAAATGTTCTGTTATGTAGTAAACAGTTTGCTTTATGCACTAAATCTCATAGAGTACATACTCATGAAATATGTTCAGTAAGATCTCATGAAATCTTTACAAACTTGTTTTTTATTATCCCCAAAACATTGCTATATTGCACATGTATTTGTGTTAAATTTCAAAATTAATTCAGATGTAATATGTATTTTGTGTGTTTGATAGAAATTTGTTTGAAATCTTATAATGTTGCTAGTTATTTGATCTGCATTGTTTACAAATCTATTCTCAGTCAATATCACAGCTCTTCATAAATTTAAATCTTGTTAGTTAACAAGTTCTGTTAATGTGTTACATACCAATATAGGCAAGAATAACATATCAAAATGCAGTGATCAAATTTTGGAAACATATATAGTTTTTATTCACTTCTGTACACATGTTTTGTTAGGTATTAAATTCATATTGGGAAAAATTATCATATCAAAATGGAGTGGGCAAATTTTGGGAACAAGATTTTTAACTATTTTCCCTTTAAATTTGCTTTGAATTTATATGAAGTAGCCCAGTTTTCAAAGATTAAAGGAAATATGATAATGATCAAATAATTTATGATAGATTGGTTACTGGTATACTTGTGTCGCACTGAGCAGATACATGAGAAAAGTACAGTATTATGGATGTAAATTAATACATATAGTATCATAAGATAACTTACCTACACAAATTTTGTCATATATGTGTCCCCTGATATACCTTATTACTTTGTTATTTCCAATCAAATTCTTGCACTGATGTGTAACTTGCTATATTTTTGTCTAACTTATGATTTCAGTTGTTGTTTGCTGTCTGTAAATTCTATTTTTGGAAACATTTAGTTGTATATGTCTTTATAAATGTACCGTATAAGTTTGCTTTTTATTTAACTAATTTATTCTTGTGATATGTTAGGCCTAAATGTGCTTGTATTCTGATCATACTTTTTCATACGTATTTTGCTGTTGTATGGAACCTGTATGAGTTATTATCTTTTTCAGTTCTCCATACATAAAGAGATGAATTGCTTAATCTTTTTTTCACATATTTTTTATGAACACACATTCAGGTGCATCAGAGCATTCCATCAACTGTCAGTTATTTTTATATGTCCTTAGACAAGATGTATTATGGTAACACCATTCTCTGTTTTGATACAGCCCTCTGGACAGCAGCATGTATTATTAGTTGAACAGTTTGCATTCAGTCTTCACCAAACTTTTATGTTAATATGGACATAACTCTATACCAGCGTATAAACTTGGACATGTTATTTCTGGGTATTTTATTAATCATGAATAAAGTTGTCAAGTAGATTGTTACTGTGATATAACAACCAGTACCTCCTTGCATTCTTCATTAAATATGTATAACTGGACCAATAACTAATTGTTTTAATTATCATTGATATAAGCTATTTATTTATGTACACTAAAATCAAAGTTAATTTCTTACTATGATTATGCAATGTTTAACTCTCTACTTGCCAGACAGCTTATTGTGTTCAGTCACTATTCATTTACCTGTAGACTGGTTGTACAATAAGTTACTGTTTATTTGTTTACCTTTAGACTGGTTGTATGAAAAGCTACTTTTTTGTTAAACTGTATGATTAGTTACTGTTTATTTGTTTGTCTGTAGATTGATTCTATGAACTGTTTTTGTTTATGATATATGTTTACCTGTAGACTAGTTGTATAAAAAGTTACCTGTAGACTGGTTATATAAAAAGTTACCTGAAGACTAGTTGTATAAAAAGTTACCTGTAGACTGGTTATATAAAAAGTTACCTGTAGACTGATTGTATAAAAATTTTCCTGTAGACTGGTTGTATAAAAAGTTACCTGTAGACTGGTTGTATAAAAACTTACCTGTAGACTAGTTGTATGAAAAGTTACCTGTAGACTGATTGTATAAAAAGTTACCTGTGGACTGGTTGTATGAAAAGTTACCTGCGGACTGGTTGTATAAAAAGTTACCTGTATACTAGTTGTATGAAAAGTTACCTGTAGATTAGTTATATGAAAAGTTACCTGTGGACTGGTTGTATGAAAAGTTACCTGTAGACTGGTTGTATAAAAAGTTAAATGTGGACTGGTTGTATGAAAAGTTACCTGTTGACTGATTGTAGAAAAAGTTTCCTGTAGACTGGTTGTATGAAAACTTACCTGTAGACTGGTTATATAAAACGTTACCTGTAGACTGGTTGTATAAAAAGTTTCCTGTAGACTGGTTGTATAAAAAGTTACCTGTAGACTGATTGTATAAAAAGTTACCTGTGGACTGGTTGTATGAAAAGTTACCTGTGGACTGGTTGTAGAAAAAGTTACCTGTAGACTAGTTGTATGAAAAGTTACCTGTAGATTAGTTATATGAAAAGTTACGTGTAGACTGGTTGTATATAAAGTTACATGTAGACCAGTTGTATGAAAAGTTACCTGTAGACTGGTTGTATAAAAAGTTACATGTAGACTGGTTGTATGAAAAGTTACCTGTAGACTAGTTGTATAAAAATTTACCTGTGGACTGGTTGTATAAAAAGTTACATGTAGACTGGTTGTATAAAAAGTTACATGTAGACTGGTTGTATAAAAAGTTACATGTAGACTGGTTGTATGAAAATTTACCTGTAGACTGGTTGTATGAAAAGTTGCTGTTTATTTGTTTGCCTGTAGTTTAGTATAGGAAGATTCTTAATTGCATTAATTTAATTTCTCTGTTGACTGGTTGTACTCTAGATGACATTCATTCAGTTACCGGTTGACTGGCTATTTCATAAGATGTTATTAATTGAGGACATTTGTTTACCTGTATACTGTTTATATGATGATATAACATTGATTCTATTGTTGATTTAGTGTTTTTTGAATATTTTGTTCCATTTTATTTAACCACACATACCTGCTAGTCAGGATGCATCATATTATTGTTATTTATTATGTAAGTATAATTATGTTGAAAAGATATGTTCTGAAACAGATACAAATCAAAACTGGCATTTGATCAATATGTATTGGCTGGCAACTTTATTTTTTGTGATATTAAATTATTTGTACAATTTTTTCGACAGTTAATCTTGTACATGATTATTCTATCATCTACTTCTATGAACAAATAAGTAAACAATACACACCTGTAATGAAAATTAAAAATCTTACTTATTTGATATTTTATATAAATAGCAATTCACTAATTGTTCGGAACAAGTTAAAATTACGAGCCTTGCTTATTTGATATTTTTCATTCATTTTTGCCAAACAGTGATAATGCAAATCACTAATTGTTTGAACAAGTTCGGTTTTTAAATTGGATTGCAATCTACATGTATGTTTGCTAAAAAATTCAGTGCTTGAATGTTTGTTTAATATTTTTTGTCTCCTGAATCCTCCGAGGCATTAGGTTTAATACTATTTAGTCTGGATGCTTTTTGTGACGTAAACATTTTTTTGTTACAGAATATCATATATCAGATTCTAATTGAGTAAACTTAAAAACAATTGTGTTAATTTATTTACATTACCAAAGGACATCATGGCAATGTATGTTTGTGTATTCTCAGATCACATCATAAACATTGATAGATAAGCATGTCTGTGATATAGCAGCACCAGGTCTGTTGTTAAACAATTGATGAGATTTTCGTGTACCGGTAATTGTTTACAAATAGTCGGACTGTTGTGTTTTGTCTGAGAATTTGTTTGAAAATCTGTCTCTTTGGCACATAGTCTTACCATTGGTCAGTTTTGAGACTTGGTTACTGTGATTATCCAATCAAATTGTTGGTGGTTGGGTACTCATATCTTGAGACTTTTGTTAATAACTCAATTAACGAGTGTGTATAGTGCAATTTTATTAAATGTCAAAGCTGCATAATTACACAGTCACTGAATGCGTTCATTATTAGCTTAGTACAACTGTCGACAGTTTCTGTTTACTTTACAGGAAGGGGAATAGACTGCACCCAGTTTATAGATTCTGAAGATAATTGTAAAACATGTGAAAGTTATCGAATTACATCAAAACTATAAATAAATGCTTGCATAGACCATAAGATTTTTCAGCTTTGACAGGTTAATAAAATCACTCAATACTGTATTTATAGTGTTATTTACTTATTTTGTTTTATTGATATATGAAAATATGGAGGACTCATTCTGTTCTTAATGAACCCATTTAATACAACGCTACTTGTTCCTGTTTACTTTGAAGTATCTACCATTTGGTAAGTGATTAATGTTTGAGTTTGTCAGATTAAATTAATTTGTATTAATTGTTTCATAACCTGATCCACTTTTACTCATCCTTGAATGTCTGTGTTCATTATCATGTGTTCCATTAACATTGAATTAAATGGGAATTCGGCATGTATATCAGACAATTTTATAGGCACTCAACCTCTTTAAGAACACAAGTTTGATGTCACATAAGAATTCCAGTGTGTTAAGCTTGATCACATTGAAGAAGCCAGGACTCAAACAAATAATCATTTTATCACTTTCTAATAAATCATTGACAAATAAATCATATTTATCAAACTGTTCTCATTTTATACCATGTCAAACAAGGTGACAAAGAATATAAAATTGGAGATTTCGCGTCCGGCTCAAGCATGCAAAACATCATGCGTCTTTTAAGCTGTTAAGTAGAGAACGTATATGAAGCACATATTCTTACATATTGACTTTTATAAATGTGTACTGTAAAATACAGCATTATACACTGTTAAGTATGTACTGTCAAAACCTGGGTATTAGTCATCTGTTAATACTGACCACCATGTGAACATCAGTCATTTGTTAGTATGCATTTTTTATATACATGTATTTGACCAAATTAACCGTGTGACCCAGCTGTAGTCAAAGGTCATATTTGTTTCCTTCTCTAGTGACTGTTGTTTACCTGTGTAACTCCATTTTCTTATTGTTTTTGTGAAACAACAGCATTATATATCAGCATTTCACTCAAATATTTTATTTTCATGCTAAAGATCAAAGAGTTTACATGTTATATTCATGTCTAGTCTTACTTACTGCTTAGATGTATCGAATATTTACATTCAAAATTTAATTTGTTGAATGTTGTTTGGTTAACTGATCTTTTGTGTGATGGTATTTTGTGCCGCGCTTTCTATTTGTTGTAAGTCTTATTAGTTAGGATATTTTGTATTTTAACTTCATTGTATTGTCTTATTTTCTGTTGTGTACTTTTGTTATTTCTTCCCTAATATGGACCAAGTAATATGAAAATAACTATGTTATGTTCTAACAATGTTTGTGAGTGTAAAAACTCTGTCTCATTATGTTACTTGTGACTTATCATCTAAGTAAAAGAATGAAACATAGGCATCTCAGTTCATATATTATTATCAAGATTCATTTTGTATGATATACATACATATTGAGCAAACTTCCATTTTACTGATTGAGCCATATCAGTTTACTGTATATATAATATTTACATTGTTGACAAATTCGGAATCGTCAAAAGACTGTAAATATATGAGACAATCAGAATTTTATTTTATAATAAATGGTACATGAAAACATCCAAGGCCGTAGGAACAGGGGATCCAGGACTGTAGGAACAGGGGGAGGGGACCCTCAATCTGAAATGCTTCCTAAGGGCCTAACATAGGTTATGATGGTACATATATCTGTTAGAAGTCCTGGATACCATGCTTTAGTGTCTCAAATATTTATTTGCTAGCTTATTGTATTGAGGTATTTTTGTATGTATTTTATAGTTTAAGATCGCTTCTGTCATATTCTGTTTTATTACATTGTATTATTGCTATGCATTTCTCAGATTTCTCGAATAAAGAAGTTTTTGTGGTAACAGTGAATGTATAACAAGCGTTTTAAGATACAAACTAGTATGTTAATTTATGATTTATAAAACTACTTAGGGGATACTTTTATATAGGCTGACCCATAATATGAATTATCTATTTTAGAAGTTTTATTATTTTGATGTGTTGTACATTATTAGACTCTTTCATTGTAAGATTTCTGCGCATATACACTTCCAATGTAAGTTTTCTGATCATAGACTCTTCCAATGATAATTTGTCATGTTTCTGTGTTTTTGTCACTGAGTAAACTTGAAGACTATGCTTGAATTTGGATTACTTGTACTGTGGTTATAGAATTTTTAGATATATGTTGATTAGCTTAGAAATTAAGATGTTTTAATGACTGGTAATGAGGAAACTGTTGATTACAGGGTCAAGAACCTTATAACTATGCATATAGATTTCTGATTTTGAGGTATCGTGTGTTTACGACATGTAGTTTATCTCCATGAGATGATAATCATGTCCTTGTCAAACTTTGTTGTGAACCTAAGCACACTTGCCGAAATGACCATTTTGTTAAATACTGTAAGTCATGATATTGACCCTTATAAAACCCTGGAAAATTGATGATAGTATTGATAAAAAATTTTGGAAGGATTGATTCAATGTAATTGCGTGTATTGATACTGTTTATGGTTGTAAATGAACATAGATTAAGGTAGCTGTTTTGTACCATAACTGACCAAACTAGTGTTAAATGAATACATTTCATCATAAAAGTGAGCCTATAATTAGGGAATGACTCCCAAAAAAACACAAATAAACCCCAAAGTGAACACATCAGTTATATGAAGTAATTCCTTACTTGTTTATCAACTAGTGGATAGTGTTTGTTTACATATTCAGTTGTTCTGTATTACCAGTTTGTTCTCAATGTTTTGCTGCCAAAATCAACAAATGCACTTTGTTATAAAGCTCAATCATGTTATGATATGTACACCTGTATCTGTGGTAGCTATAATTGTACCATTGAATGTGATGTATTATAACTGAATATTGAATTAAATTGATCCATTTCAAAACAAAGAAGTGTTGGTATTATTTAATAGTTTCACATATTTTTAAAGCCAAAGTGACCAGTTTGTATTTGTCAGCATTTATTAAATGTGTCATCTGAACTAATTTAGGTCTGGAAAAAGGTGTCATGGAGTCGATATAAATCGTCTGGGATGTGAAAAGTTAATCTGGAGAATGGTGATGATAAACTTATTTAGTATACTAATCTGAGTACAAGACAGTACAAGTGCCACATATTGGCACATAGAAATGTAATTTAAACTCGGTGTATCCAAAAACCAAAAATAGCTATTTTTGCAAAAATAGAATTCGTTCGCGGAAATAGCATGTAATTTTCTTTTTGCAGGGTTTAATTAATATAACATGGTTAAATATCGTATAATTTTCCATTTTATGTACACTTGTGCAGTTTTGGTCGGAAAAGTAGTTTATTTGTGATGTTTTGAAGGAAAAAAACACTTGCGCACTACAGATATATATACATAAGCGAGAAAACTCGTACATTTCAAAAATAGAAAACTAGCAAAAATAGCATATTCGTTCACGGAAATAGCTTGTAATTTTATTTTAAAGGGATTTATTAGTATGAAATTGTAAATTATCATAGATTTCTCAATTTCATATTACTCTAGTGCAGTTTGGGTTGAAAATGATGTGTGTTTGTAATGTTTTGAAGGAAACCTGCACTAGAGTATATGAAATAAAAACGTGTTGTAATAAGAATTAAGAGTATCGGAGTGATTTTCTGTATGAGATGCGGTTTGTATTGACACTTAACGTATCGGCATAGGTTGAAATCGCTAAAATATCATTTTACGTTATTTACAAAGATTGAATATCATACTTTAATACCAAGCAGCAAAACTTTTTAACCGAACGCAAAAAATTGTGTTTTATTGCGACAAATACTGCACCCCTTTATCGACTTTTCCTTATCAGCGTTTAAAATCAATAACGTAATGCGCATTGTATTGGTACGATATGATACTATTAATTCATTAAAGGGGCATACCCTACAACTGACAAACATTCTGTGAAAGTGTACAAATGTGTAAGATGTATATGTAAAACAATATATAATGGATAATTGCAAGAAGAACTTGGGTCATAAAATGACTAGTTTAGGTACTAACCGCAAAAAACATAGCTATGAATAATAAATCACTTCCACCCAAAAATTGTACAACAAATTCCAAAGAGTTTCCGATCTTTTATGGAAACTAATATTTTTGTGATTTTATTTTTAATTGGATGAATTTTTTGCTGAAACTTTCTTCGTTGGCTTTTTTCTTTACAAGCTTCTAATTTATCATCATTTTGCCTTGATTCTAGATGCACCAAGTTGTAGGGTATGCCCCTTTAATGACCATTAGCGATTTTGATTGGCTATCAAAATTGAAAGGTGTGCGTCAAATTCGTTGATTTCATGAGACGATAATGATCCGACACTTCAATTGTTAATTGCTCAGCTTAAAAAACACTGTAGGTGTCATTTTCGAATAAACATTGCCGTCTTATTTGATGACTGATATCAAAGCGGTTTCGGTATTTTGTAGCGGAAATGTTGATCTAGGGAACCATGCCTCAGAATTTTGATACTTGTTTTCATTTTTTATTTAAATTTACCTAATAAACAGCGGGGCTTTGGGTACGGAAGTTCTTTAACAAGTATCAACGAACCGAGGACATTATCAAAAAACTGAGGCACGGTTTCCTGCATTATACATTTATAGTGATTTTAAGTCTATTTGTTGTAATATATTCCTAAATACAGAGTACATGTAGTTATCGTTATTCAAAAAAATCGAAATTTGCGTGCGATATTGGTTTATAGAAGACCAATTAAATGTAATATGTGTTTCAAATCACTCGCAATGCACTTTATACAGTGGGTTTATTTTAGTATATAATTATGGTTTAGTTTTAAAATCTATAAATTGGTGAAACTTGATTTGACCTCACATCCACGGCAGATACATTAAAGCTTAAGAGACTGATAATTTGTACTTATTCGTTTTTAAGAACCACAATAATAATACGTCTTTCGTTATTGTTTAAAATCAAATTTAATTCTATTAATGTTTTCATTATTTTAATTGCTGTCTTTTTTCGGCATCAGTTTGATCCCTAATAGGCGCGACAACAAACACGTGTTTGCCTGATTGGATGTCACACGTGTGCTGATTGTAAGTGTCATTACTGCGTGTTGTTGATTAAATATTGCCCTGAATAGTGAACTTTTCTGTCTATGTAAACTTACTAAAAATGGCGGAGCACTCTAAGAATAAAAACAACAATTTAAATAGTATAAATGCTGTAGAAAGCAGTGCAAGTCAGGACTATGATGAACAGACTGATGGTGGATGGGGATGGACCGTTGTTTTTGCCTCGTTTATGTCGAACGTTATTTACGAAGGATGTAATTCATCGTTTGGTATACTTTATGTAGAATTCCTAGATGAATTTCAGGATACCAAGAGTAACACTGCGTGGATTGGGTCAATATTCTTATCTATGCCGTTAATATGTTCTCCAGTGTCGTCCCTCATAACACGAGCAATAGGTTCCAGAAAAGCTACAATGTTGGGTGGATTTATATCTGCTGCTGGGTTTTTAATTAGTGGGTTCTCAACTTCCTTATGGATGTTAGCGATATGTTACGGATTGATCGGTGGTTTTGGAATATCGCTGCCTTATTTTAGTTCTTATAAGGTTATATCAGACTATTTTCATAGGAAATTATCAGTTGCAACAGGTTTATCTGAGTGTGGAACTGGGATAGAAACTATAGTGTTTGTTCCTATTAGACATTTGCGGTTTAAGACGGTGACGGTGGTGGACATCGGATTTGGGATTAAATTCGGGGGTCATCTCAAAATCATTGATACATACTCTTGTATAGGGCAAGTGTTACTAATTATTGTGTTTGCATGTCAACTCAAAAAAATGTTTAATTTACAATTTTATTCATTTTCATAAGAACTAGAACCAAACCGAGTATACGCATCAATTTCGGTACTGCTTGTAATGAATCTGTTATACGACTCTTGGTTGTCCCGAATTTATTCTGCCAGAGGGCGTTTCTGCTGTCGCCTGCGTCTACCAGGTACCTGTCGTCAACGTGGCTCTTTCCCGTCACTGGGATCGGGCGACTTTGCATTTTCAAGTGATTCCTAAATTGGCCCATACTCAAAAGCTCTAAGCTGATTCTATGAGAATGTAATCGTAAACAGAAATGCACATTCATGAACAAAACTACTTACCTCTGTATTTGTCATATTGTTAAAATCAAAATTTGTTAATGAACAAAATACGAGTAAATTAATTCAAAATGATCACGAATCTAGACTATTTATAGTTGTAGTGTAATTTACCCTGACAATTATAGCAACATACCTAAATATACGCATCATATATATTGTAGGACATCTGAATGATGCTCAGCGGTTTGGTTTAATGCGCCACATTAAAGAAACTGAGCTACCTTTTCCTACTTGGAGACAAAATAGGGAAACTTAACATCATACCCATGACTAAACTTCGTCTAGAAAATTGAAGGCTACAAACCGAGATTTGTACCCGTCCGTACACATGGTGCTCTGTATATTCGCTAGTATCTACAGCTACAGCTGTGCGATGGTTTATTGATTTGCTACAGCAGAAACACTATGACAACAAGTAGATTGTCAAGCTTAGGACTAAATGTTTACACTGAAAAACAGCTGGACTCTGAACATGTTCTAGATGTAATCAGCCGAAAAAGGAATCGTAAAATTACACTGATATTCGATTAGAACTAAACACATTTCGTCTTGTGTTTTTGCGTAAATGTAGATCTACTGTTTTGCTGTTCGCATTTAATATCTGTGGAAATAACAGACATGCGACTTCGTATGTAGTTAGATTTATTGGTCTAATGAATAGTATGTACATGCGAATTATTTGCCAGTGTTAACAAAATATCCTCAGTCGTAAGGTATTGCAGTGTGTGGGGGCAAAAAAGTCATGGAAGATTTTACGAACTTGAAACAGGCATAGATTTTCAAGCGAAATATCTAAACCGCACTTGATCCGAGGTATATAATAACCCACACGAGCATTAAAAAATTTTGCGTACACACCATTATTGGTCAAGCTACGCCCCTGGAAGGTACCGAAAATAAAACAGATATATTCGACAGTATCGTCTTTATGTTGAGCTCAAGTGTTATAAATCAGTAGGAACAATATGAAGACATCGTCGGGAAAGTGTTACCACGTGTAGTAAATATTCGCCGGATCGTGAGCCGGAGAAAAGCAAATCGGTTTAATTCTGTAAATATGGCTTGATATTAAGATAACATGCATGTACTCCAATGTGATTCATTTTCATTATAAATGTGAGACGGCCCCTTTAATTTAATCCGAAGTTCAACACCGTCACCGTCACCGTCTTAAATCGCAAATGTCTATTACTAGATATTTGGTGTCGGTGTATGGTTGGAGAGGGACTTTGCTTATTGGTAGTGGAATTATTGCCAATGATATGGTCTGTGGTACATTGTATCGTCCATTAAAACATCCAGGTGGCCCAAAAGACGGAGTTTCAGCGTCTAGGAAAACTAAAACAGAATCGACTGGGAAGAAAGATACGGCTTACATGAAACATTTACGCAGCAAGTCGTTTTTGATATTCGCGACCTCATGTTTTGTAATGTACTTTTGGTATGACGTACCTTATGTATTCATGATTGATAGAGCTAAAGAATTAGGAATGACAAATGAAAATTCTTCTCATTTACTTCTATTACTTGGAGTATTTCGTACTGTTGGGATTATACTGTACGGATGCATTGGAGTTTTCGACTTTGTCAATTGTTCATTGCTGTGTGGTGTGTCTATAGCAATGTGTGGTACGCTTGTGACATTGGTTCCTTTTGTGTATGACTTTATTGGTCTTGCAGTAATATGCGGACTGTTTGGTTTGTTATCGTCATCAACTGAAGCTTTGTTACCTTGTATTTTGATAGATATTGTGGGGAAGGAGGAGTTTGATAACATGTTTTGTGGTCTAGTATTGTTCCTGGAAGGAATAGCCAACCTTACAGGTCCCCCATTTGCTGGTAAGTCATCAGAATCCTATTATATATATTCTCCAAACTTTGTTGCCAACTACCTGGTAGATTATTATCACGCTGTCATATGTGTTCCTCAAGATTACGTGATAACAAAACTAAGAATCAAATTGTTGTTTTTATCCATATGAGCCAAGGTATATACTAGGCCTAACAGGATACGAATGTTGGATTATATACATTTAATGTGTTTGCTATTCTTAAACAAAAGAAAAACGTGTGCCTATTGGAATAAGTGTGGATAGTTCTGAGTGAATAGAAATACTAGTAACTGAGTATTACTTTCATTTCCAGGTTTATTATTTGATATCACCGGCAACTACGATCTTACTTTCTTTATTGGTGGCGGATGTGTGTTGTTCACCGGATGTGTGTATGTTCTGATTGTCATCCGGACAGAAATACTTGATACTACAATGTCTAAATCTGACATAGCACGTATGATCAAAGGACTCTTCATTATTCCGCTGACAAATATCCCGTTGAAATTGTTTCAGAAAAACTAATTGCATTTCGGGTACGACGGTTGTAATGATGCAGACAAACTACAAAGTTTATATTTCCCTTGTTTATATCCTACATATATATACAATATACATATTTCCCACATCTACAATATTTACCTCCCTTGCAATTGGCAGCCATCTTGCCTGGCAGATTCAACAGACATTGATAGAAGATATTTATAGTTTTGCTTTAATAATTTTAAATATAGGATATTCATATGTGACAACTACATTTTCTTAAACCTGATGTGCTTATGGCGTTAACAACTTCATGATTAAGTTAATTTTTGTAAAATGAGTCGTTAAATAACCAATTTTCAGATTTTTCTATTAAGCGCATTAGAAATTTGCCTAACAAGATGGCTGCCAAGGGAGGTAAATATTGTAGATGTGGGAACTATGTATTGGTAAGTCATATAAGTGTAATATTATATAATACATAAGTACCATTTATCTACTATTGAGAACCTTGTGTGGTCATGTTTTACATGAAATAAAAAAGTGGGCAGTATGCCACGTCTTAGAAATACGGTTTTATATCGCCGCCATTCGAAATGTCGGAAAGGCTAAATTAATTGTTACCTATGTCCGTTCAAATGTTGGTGTCCGTCCCGTCCATCCGTTCAAATTCTGGTTTCCGAGCGATAACTCAAGAAATATCTCATGGATTGGTTTGGTATATGTATTATGTTTGCTCTATGATGGTATGGTACATTCAAAACATAATTACATGCTCCCAAATTGTATCAGTCGATCAAGTATGAATAGAAATTCCGCTCGACAAGAATTTAGTGACCAGTAAGAATTAAAGATTTAATGATCCGCGGTCAAACGGTCTCGCCACTTAAAATCATAACATTTCACAGTCGGGTTTACGACGGTGTTTTATCGTAGAATGGTGAACAGGTAGGTTTCCTGCATATTTATAGTGGCAAGTCCGTTTCAAAAGGTAGGCTTTCAGCACTTTTGTCATACACCGCCTATGTACGCAGTTATATTTATGATATTTTTGATATGCTCCTGTAAATGACATTCGAATAACGTTCAAACTTTGTTAAAGATGTCTGTCTATATTTTAATTTGTATGTCATACACTGTATTTTTCTTTTACGGCACTTTTCTTTAGACAAACACCAAGGAGTTTCGATAGAAAAAATTCTCTTTGTGCAGTGGTTAAGTTTGAAAATACACCGGGTCGTTTGTGTGTGAGTCACACTTTGTTAATTGACCTCCTATATCATGTACCACCAGTTTCATAATCTCCAGGTACATTTTGGAGTCTCTACATTCATATCATAATTAGGCATTTTTTCTGTTCTCTTCATAAATCAATCTGACTAAAGTACTCGATCTTCCATACAGCAGAGCGTAGCGGGTTTGAGGATATTGTTTTAATCAGATTGGATCATCGATATAATACAAATGTACTATACAATGCACATGTATTATACAAATGTTCTTTAGTAAAAACATGACAAGAACAAAGGAATTACGCAGTGTATTAAATAAATATGAAACAATAAGAACATGTAATGTAACATAGCATATAAATATAGAAAACGGTAATAAATAAATCAATACACAAAGTGTACATTGCACTAACTATTTGATTATAAAGATAAATTATGGCACTATGCAAATCCAAATCAACTACGTGCATTCGAATTCACACAAGCACCTTAGCAATTTATCTGGCATTCCATGAGTGGTATCAGCAAATGCATCTTATGTGGATGATTATGGATACAGGTTAACAATAATAAAATGTTTCACTGAAGCCTTTTATAGGAGGTATGCCTCGGCTGTTCGAGGTTTGCCCAAACAGGACTGGATGGTGTTGAGGGTGCGACAGGCACAAGGGGATTTTTAACATACCGGATGCTAGCCAGTCATAGTTCTCGCGGTCTTTAGTGAGTTTAACGCGCGTGAAATATGAAATCGAATTATGATCCACGTCTTTAAGTTTGGTACTTACAAATAACATCCCTGCCATGATGACCCCGACAAATTTCCATCTCCTGATAAATTAAGACAACAACATGTTTTTGTTTATTCTTACCATCTCCTGGGCAAAACATACATAGGAAAAAGAACTAAAAATCTTAAAATCGAAGTTTCCAGGTGTCGGTCTGACTTAGGTCAACAAGGAAAATTTAATTAATCTGGAAAATCGTTCATAAATATGGTTAACTTAATTTGTGTAAACCGACATGAACCCCCATGGCTGCTTAGTGTAAAGTAAGTACGCTATAAGCGTCTGACCAAGTTGGACTGAAGTGATGACGCAGTGTTCCTTGAGTCAGATGAAAACATGATATACGGCAGCCATGTTGCTCATGTTTTTCATTAATTTACAACCATTGGTGAACCAATCACAACATCACAATGAAAATCTACAACATCAACTCATTAAATACCTTTCGGTTTCGTACTCAAAAATATAATAGATTTTCAGATATCTGATCTACTGGGAAGCAGTACGGGTGCACGCGAATGTAAAACACCCAATATCGTGTTTTATCGTAGGATAATGTATGGATCTAATTCCCACATGGTTTATCGGAGGATAATATATGGGTTGAATGCCTATATTTTCAAGGTTCCCGATCGGGTAAGAAATTCATTTACTGTTAATTTTCTAGAATAATTGATTAAATTTTATGATTTCATGTTTTCTCTATCTACGTACACATATTTCTAAATACACAATGAATGGATAAAGGACTATGCCTACATGATCCAAAACGGCATACAACGTGTTTCAATGGCTAACAAAACAAGTTGTTGATACATTACTAAATACTATCTAGCTTACTAATATTAGAGAGTTTTACAAATATTGTTTTAAAATATGTCTGTTACGAACTGTTGAAAACATATATATTTCCAGAAGTTTTGGTTGATATACTCCAAAAAGTTTCGTTTTTAAAATTCCATTACTATTAATAAATAGGATCTAATAGAAAATTACATACTGTCACTATATGCAAATAACTGATTAAACTTATTAAGGAAACAGGATCAATAATGTATTAAAAATATGATATATATATTGTAATAGGAGGGATTTTACAGGATTGTTGTGTTAATATTTTCTAAACAATCATTGAGCGAGTCATATCTTTTACAAACTACTCATCCAAAATAAATGCATACAACAGTCAACATTACCAATATGATAAAATGCATACCTGAAATGTCAAGGCACACTCGCTTTTGATTTGGCATTTAATAACTGCAGTAAAACCTAGCTTATCCGAAATCAACGGGACCGAAATATTATTTCGGATAATCCATGGTTTCAAATAACACGATTCGGATAAACAAGTTTTTATATGTGTAGGGGAAATTGGGACCGAAAATTCGGATAACACCAGGTGTTCGGATAATCCGAGTTCGGATACTCGAGGTTTTTTCGATAACTAAAATAATGACAATCGAACCATTGCTAACCTACGCGAGTTCATTTAGATGCCATAGTTTGTCTGTATTTAATATGTAGTTTCTAATATGTGTTAGCGTAGCCATTTATGAAATCAGTCAAAACTATTCATGCTTTATCTAGTATGAATATAAAAATAAAACTAATCCATCTTGATTTTGAACCATACTACATAATAATGCATTACACGTCTTGCTTCTTAGTCTTGAACTGTTGTGTTTGTAGTCAATGTCGCCCCGACTAGGGCCTCTAACTATTGTAAAATATTGATTTGTTTAAACATCGTGTCTTTTCGTTCCAACAAACGTTGACTTAACCATCATTTCCGTCGACTTCTCGGTATTTGAACTACCAATGCTTCCATTGCACTCATTCTATCAAACACACGTTTCACTATATTGTTGATCTTCCGCTTGAGCAGTTGTAGTATGACCAACAAGTATTGGTGTCACGTGGTGTTCCCTATGGTCACGTGCCCGGTCAGCTGACTTTGACCGGAAACGATTCTTAATGCGCTGAAGAGTGGACTGACTCCCATGACTGTCATCTTTGTCCGAGGCAGGTGAGCGAGACCGTGATTTGTTCTGAAACATGGGAGATGAGCTGATGTAACGTATGGATATGGTCAGTGATAGAAAACAACACTACTATCAAACAATCTAATTGAATTTCCTACCAAATTCGTTGATACCGATAATTATAGACATTGTCACAAGCAATGAAATTGACCTTCTTAAACAAACTGCATATCTTAGAAGTTGAGACGAATATTTACAAACGGAACAAAGCTAACAAAACAAAGCACATGATGCAAAATTTCCCTTGACGATCGCGTGTTAGTGATATGCAGCCAAATATATATTCGTACTGTTCGGATCCAAACAGCAGAGAACACGCCATGTTTTCCCCAACAATTGGTAGGGTATAATAATACTTGATTCCACCAGTTACCTGACAGTGTGTGTTATATCTACTTAATTAAGGCTAAAGTATCGTAATAAAAGAAAGGATAAAGATATAAAAAATTACCACAGTCATTAACTTATAATGGTGATCAATATGACACGGTTGCAAATGAAAAACAAAACAAATAGCGAAGCATGAAATTCCAAAGAAGGTCTGACTTTTTCCTAAACTAGAATAAGAAAAGAACGACGGGCCCCAAAATATCACAAACCTTTTTGCCCCTATCTGATGTACGACTGGTCCGTTGTTTAGTGTCATCATCAGGAATATTTATTGGGGTCAACTGATCTTGTGTTACATGAGCATCGTCCAGCAATGAACTGTCACTTTTTAACTTAGAAATTTCGGACACAGAAATGCTTTTATATTCATTAGGAACGTCATCGTTTTTATCCGCGTTTTCGTTTTCTTTCACTGCTTGTAACTTTTGAATCTTATCGTGTTCACGGGCGCTTTGTGATCGTTTCACTTTCGGACGTAGTCGTTTCTTCATCGCTATAAACATGTCTCTTAGTCCTGAATGTTTGGATGTGTTTTCAGCACTTCTAGAACGAGCAACAGCGCCACCACTAGACCCTACCCCTTGTGTATCTCGTGGCTCGACACTTATTGACCCATCGTCCATTGACACAGAGTTTCTTAGTTTACCGTTTCCACTTATATCGTCATTACTTTCCGATATATATAACTCAGTAGAGCCAGTGAGACTTCTACTGTTTCGATTCGGATTTAACTCCCTTTTTCTTCGGTCGGGCCAAGACATAAAACTCGCGCTAGTATTTGGTTGTGCCTCAAAGAATCGTTTCCTTGCTGTACTAGGAGAAAGTCTATCTAAACTTCCTGATTGTAAGTTTCCTGCAACACCTAGACCAACACCCTCAGATGTTGGAATGAAATTAAACGGACCAACCGGGGATGAATCTGTAGAGGAATTCTTCGAACTAGCACCGGTTATTGGAGCGGAAAGTCGATGAGAATGAGAAGTTTCCAAAGACATGGATTTCAATACAGGTTTAGTTTGTTTTCCTTTCGCCATAGTTGAAGGGGCGGGGCTTGTACTTCGTGATCTCGGGATTATAAAACTGGGTGGAGGTTTCGGAAGTGACGTCACTTTTGTTTCTACACGAGTTATGTCACGAGTCGTCTTAACACGGTGAACTTCAATATGAGCGTCTTTAGCATCGTTGTAGAACGACGATTGTTCCATAAGAATGTTGTCAATATAATCAGGTTGGACACGGTCTGAAGTTATTGTAGTCCCATCGTGAGTTATCTGTCGTTGTAATCCATTATACTCTCTACCGGAATCAGACGACTTCACTTCCGGTATCACACGTCCTGATTCTTGCGGACCAAGGAGAAATTCGTCTTTCAGAAGTTCAATTTCTGAACTTGACAAACTCCTGGAATATGAAAGTATTTCATTTGATATTATTTCACTTAAAAATTTTCATTGAAGACCTATTCTATATATTATATCCAAACTCGGTAAAGTTGTTTTTCTGTTGTTGTTACATGTTTTATGTATTTGTTGATCTAATTTAGTGTTTGAAAATCGATTGTTCGAATGAAAAATAATGTTTGATACAAATACACAATATGTGTTTCAACTCTTGAGTCTTAACTATACCTTCTCAGTGTTTGCTTTTCCTCTCGAGATAAATCTGATGATGGACGTGCAAGTTCTTCTGTCAGGAAGTGGATTTGTCTCAAAGACTGAAAAATGAATACAGATATGATCACTAGTGAAATACAACAAACATGTTCATGTTTAACAATATTTTAATATGTATCTTTTGTCAATTGTGCAAAAACAATAATAAGTTTATGTCAATATAGGATTAACTAATTTAAAAGCAAAACGAAATTTCAAATTTTGAACAGCAACTTGTTCAAGTCACGTTTGAATAAATCAAGTATACATGTAATTACGTGTACCAAATAAATAATAGTACATGTATTAAATATGAAGGTGTGGGTGTATTGACGCTAACACTATTTTGTGATTCCTTAGTACAAAGGGCCAACAAGCTTGTTGATTTGGTCATGTTTGAAGAAATGGTCGTAACAATATACCTACCTCTTTGACGTATTTCAGTATCACCTGAAATGATTTAAGAACACATTACTTATTTAGATCACTTACATTTGTATAATTATATGCCATATTACTGCTGTAAAACTTCAAAATTTTAACCAGCAAACCATGCAAACCGATTTTTTAAAATTATGTCTTATTACCTTTTTTAGTACGGCTTTTAGTGATTTTCTATTTATATCAAGAACAAGAACAACTATAACAAAACGTTATATTTAGACGAATTACAAGAAGCATTGGTTTAAGTTTTTTGTAAGAAGTTGCTTTTTTCATAAAGGATATTGACCGTCTACTTTATTCATTCCTCCATTATGGAGAGTATAACATATTTACAAGTTATAGATAATACACATATTTTGACAATCATGAGTATTTGACAAATGAACACATTCATGTATATAGTTCACATGTACATGGTATTACCATACCATACATCAATGTAATAAAGTACGCCCTAAATACTACCAAATCCACCATAGTCTGATATGATACAACCAGAACGATGCCTATATTACTTACTTGCGGAGCAAACGAACAGATTCAGTCAAACATGACAGGTACCGCAACGAATAGCCAGTCCAATGATTGACCAATCAAAAATGACCGAAATCATCATTAGCCAATCAAATGGCCAGGATTAGCCAAACTAGTAATAGACAATACAGTAAATACTCGCAAACAGCTATAATAAACAGTATAATTCGTCTAGAAAATTATTTCATTTACTTAGCAGTAAAGACTCAATTCTATAATAAGTGTATCTTTAGACGGCCCAAATGATAAATTCTCATTAAGCAGTTACACATTTCAGACCCCTTCCTTACCTGATCAATATTTTGTTTAAGGTCTGTCATTTCGCTGTCATTTTCATGGGAATGAACTGGATCAGAAGCAGACGCTGCAGACGCATCTCCACATCTGACGTTGTCGTCATTTCCGTTGCTAGGTAACATAGCAGAATTCTCTGAGTCAATCACAATTGTAGCAAGTTCTCGCAGTCTTTTCAGCTGAAGTAAAAAAATATAACACATTTATCATTTTAAGTTATTTTGTATGAAAAGAATTAACATTAAATTGAGATTTAAATGGAGACCTTAAGGTAATCGGATATTTTACATATTGTAAAATGTTCAATACTTACATAAATATGAACCACGAGGGAAATCTTTAGAAATGACGTGAACAAATAGTCTCGAAAATCAGGACCTTTTATCAAAATAAACTTACTGCTGCAAGAACATCATCAATACGACGAACGTCTCTAAGGTGTAACTTTCTCATTTCAGCAAGTCTTCGTAATAGCTCTCCTTTCTCTTTTGTCCAACTATCTTGTTCCTTCTTCTGTCTCTCTTTGATGTCATCCATTTGTTTTTCTAGATGTTTTACTCTTGTTTCTCCGGTGTTCATCTTTGTAACAAAATTAATTTGAAACACATTTTGCTTTATATATACGTATGTTGTGTCATTTGGAAAAAAACTGAATTTCTTTTCTAATGTAAATACTGTACTGTTATATTTCGTGTATATCTTTACGGACTCGCGATTAACAATAATCAAACGTTGATTATTCGCAAACATATCGTACCTCTCAGAAAATCATATGCATAAATGTATTAATATAATTACATCAATGATTTATGACTAAAGAATGTGTACTTTTATATAATATTTCGGACGAAATGTTTAAATACCTCTAAAGACATTTTCTCTCTCGACATTTTCTCATCATCGTAATCTTTTCTACGTTTATCTAACTGTTCTAACAAATTCTTCTTCTCACGGGCATTTTCTTCATCTCGCCTACTGAGTTGTTCCTGTACGGACAGAAAATACAATGAATAAGAGTTGCTTTATGCATGGTATTTATCAAACACATAGAGAAATATTTTATAACAGATTTTGTATATCTAAAGTTTTGGCTCAGCTAGAAGTAAGTCAGAATATTAATCAGACATTGGCAATTTATGTGATTGATGTGTGTTAACCGCCTACAGCTTGTAATGTACTGATTTATGATAGAAAATGTGTTATTTAGAGATCATAATTGACTTCCTTTAATATTTCTTTTCTATCTCCTACATTTTATCTACTCTACCTACCTGTAGATCCATAGCTACAGCATGCGCATCATTCAAAAGACGTTTTTGTTCGGCTCTTTCTTTCTCCCAAGCCACTTCCATCCTATATTGTACATCTTTACTTTTGGACTGTGCTTGAACAAATATTGCAAGTTGTTCTTCCAACTTAAAAAGAGAAGCGAACAAATGATTGTCAGATAGAAATTGACTAAAAACAGCCAAGAAATCGCTTCTAAAAAATCGGAACTTGTGAAACAGAATCATTGACGAAAATAGTCGACATGCTCAGGTTATAATAAGAACAGACACTGAGAACTGAGAACGTGTTTATCTAGTATTCATTAGTTGACGACTTCCAATCATACGTATTCCAAAAATGATTACTATGTTACGTTGTAAGTTTAAGAACATAATTTATCACAAGGATATCGGGTGTAATAGTAGTACAGATACCTGGTTAATTTTGCTGGTTTGTTGTGCATGTTCAATATCCCAATGTCTACGCTCATTGGTCATTTTGTTGACCAAATCAGTCCTCTCGACATCTTGGTCCGTCAGTTGACGTTTCAATGCATCAATCTGAGCTCTCAGATGTTGTGCTATTTCCTTGCCTTCTTCTATCTATATTTTTGAAATTACAATAAGATTATAATTGATATGAAAAAGTAGGTAATTAGACATTTAATTAAGCTTCCGGAATAAAAAAAATATGAACGTAATTTACTTAACTTCATTAGAGTCTAAACCAAGTACACTCTGAAATTGATGATTAATCAAACAAACCGAGCTTTGAATTGAAAATAGTTCAAATTCATTCTTTAAAGGAAGAAGTTGCTTGCATAATAAGATTGACAACTCACACAAGACATTAGAGATCAAGATTTATTAATTATTAATTAATACAGAAAACTTCACCTGTGAAATGTGACTTTCCAGAACATTTCTCTCATCTTTCCAACGTGACAAATCTACTGTGTAATTCTGTTTGATGTTTGCCATTCCCCTCTGAATACCCTGAATGATTTCTTGGTCCAGGTTTTTCTCCTTTTGAAGTTTCAAGACCACTTCGAGTAGCTGCATGTGCTCTTTCTGTAGACGGTCTAATTGTGTCTCGTACCGCACCTTCATTGCCATATATTCTGCTCGAAGGATTTTCTCATGATGGTGAAGCTGATAGTTAATGTCGTCCTGTTCATAATAATGCATTTTAATTTTAACATATGTAACAATGTAAGTACATCGCAACATTACCAGTAAACACATGTATGAGCACGAATATGTAAATACCTTTGAGATTACAAATTCAAAAAATACAATGCATATTTTTTACCTTTTTAATGTTATCAATTAATTAGTAATAAAATGCAAGCTTTCAGAGTAAATGTGATTTTATACATTTCTGCCTGCTGGTATCTAAATCTATAATTACCTGTCCACGCAGCTTCGTCAATTCGTCTGACATCTTATCATTATTATTCATCTCATGAGTTAACATTCGGATCTTTGAAGTGAGCTCCTCTGTCAATTTGAATTTCTCTGTTTTTAAAATTCTCACAGTATTTTCATGTTCCATTTTGTTCAATCTGAGCTCATGAACTAACTTCTCACGCGATTCTATAATTGAGTGAACTTCTCGTCTAAGCATCTGCAATGCCTGAGACTCTTTCTTTTCCGCTGTCTCTTGCATAAGTCGCATCTTCTCCCTGCAGATACTAAGTTCGGCTCCGAGAGTCGACCTATCGCGTTCCCACATTAACATTGCCTCACTCAAAGCATGCTTAGCTTTGTCAAGTTCATTTTGTAGCGTAACTTTATCAGTATGCAGCTCAGTTATATTTCCCATTAAGTTTTCTATGTCGGATTGAAGTCTTTCATTTTCTGTTTCAATCTCTGTCTTTTCGACTTTCAATGTTTCTTCAATTTTTGTCTGTAATTCTACGATCATAGATTCACTTTCCTTGCGTTTCAGAACAGACTCGTGGACTTCTTCCTCCAAATAATGTAATTCTTCATTCTTTTCTTCTATGCTACTACTCAATTGACTCAGTGCATTTTCCCTTTCCTTAATGCGTTCTTCCTTCACACGTACCGTCTCAGATAATTCTTTGATAGTTTTTTCACGTTGAGATATCTGATCAAACAATGATTGCAAGTCTTCTTCACGTTGTCGTATAATATCTTCTTGTTCTTGGATTATTTCATCTTTTCTTGTAATTTGAGCTAAAGTTGAAAATATCATAATATTATACGAATGGGCCATATTATTGATAATCGCATATTACCTATTGTTGATTTCTTTATGAATGATCATGAGTTTACAAATATATTAGGAACGTCCATGTTTTCAGCTAATAGTAACCTGCAATGCATGCATGACATACAACAAAAGGTCATTCATTTATAAGATTAATATTCCAGCCACTTTAATAATCCAACTAGTGCAGACAAAAACGACGGCTATCATATAAACAATGCTCGTGAACTTGTTACTTAAGTATGTTGTTTCTGAACCACACAATGTAGTGCAATATGAACCTACATGTAGTTCCCTAGTCGAGAATGTTGTCATGGACGAATATCAACGATAATATATATAACAGTCATTACCTGTTTTCTCTTTTAGATTATTGTCTCTTTCTTTCATGAAGATATCTTTCATTCTATCCTCTTCTCTGAGTTTGTTAATTTGATCTTCGAGACGTTTGACATCTTGTGATTTCTGTGCCAGTTTCTGTTCCAATCCTTGCTTCTCCCTTTCTGATGCCGCACTTTTTGATATCCATATTTCATTGATCTAGAATGTTCAAATCAGATACTAAGTGAATCGTTAGAGTTTTTAGGCTTCGTGCGTTTGAGTCTCACACTGAATCTAGTACTACTGATACTATGACGGTATAAGGGATCAAAGACGACCGAATGTCCTGCATTTTAACAATGAATTGAAAGAACCATTAATGATTTTACCTAGAAGTACTAATGCTATTGAATAATGATTAACTAATAGAATGCATTTTCGGAAATTTTCCAGAATAATATTAAATATTTTAACTGAATTAAAGATCGTTTTGTAAAAGTTTATTAATAACAATATTAGTGCCCTAACGGTGATATTAGATGAAATGGTAATAATAAATAACCAATTGGGATATCTGACAACATGTCTTACTTCTTCAATTTTTATCTCAAGTTCTTCAGCTTTTGCCTTGAATTTCAACAGTTCGTCACTGAGCTGATTTTTCACAGTTTGTAGATCAGCGCATGTCCGGCAGTATGACTCCTGAAACAAATCCGTTTTACTTTACATTAAGCATCACATGAACAGTCCAACTGACATTGTGCATCCATGGAGTTCTTAATTTCATTTATAATATGTTACAAATGATATCCATTTCTTGTCTTTCATAGCATTTTTCATAATATCCCCTATATTCTACAAATTTTCGATTTGACAGTTTGCATACTGACTACTGGCCACATACATAATAAAAGTATTTATATAAATAGTTCATTATATATAAACTAGACTTAAATATAATTCAACATTTACCGCGATAATATAAGGTACAGATGTAGCCATAGAACCGTTCAGTTGGCTTATCGTACCGATACACATGTATAGCTCAAGTTGCCGTTTCACTGTCTTTGGTTATCTATTAATCAATATTGCATGAGTTTGTTGATTTCTCACTTCAATAAAATACACTCTAAATTACAAGATATTTTTGTACTAATTATTGTTGGCAAAGCACCCAATAATTCATACGCCGCTTCAGGCATTGCAGCAAACATACTCAGCAATTTTAGAAATAAATTTAATACAGATCAATTTAGCTTCTTATGAGAGTTTTTGGAGTTTAGTATATTGGTCTGCAATGTTTGTATTTATTTCAGTTATAAATATTTAAAGAAAACAGCTGTCTTAAGTGATTTTTCTCGAAATAAAAGAAATTTAAACAAACATATAGGAATTTGAATGGAATAACATTGCAATTAGTTTACTCTTTTATTCAAGTGGTTTTTTTCATTTTATCTCTCAGAATCACAGCTGCACCACAAGCTCCATTAGCAATTGAATATACGAAGTTCACACACTCCCATAAATGTAGGGTCGGTTTTGTTAATCTATTGTATATATTTTTTAATATTTTGGTGTATTTTCTTAGTTTAATTTTTTTAGAGCAAAACATGAATCGAAAGGGGTGATTTCAGTAAGTAGATAAGGATGCCACTAACATATATATATATATGTTCATTAGAATGGCCTAAATATGTCCGTTCGGATAAACGGCATCCATTTCCAGCTGTTTTGGGGAGTATACGTTTGACTTGACATAAAAATTACTATTTGAGACATACCAGCGCATGATTACCTGTGGAGAAGTGCATTTAAACCGATCCGTTTATTAGACGCGGTGTTTATGTAATAATTGCATAACGTCGATGTTAGAGCAAAATATTATATAAACAGGCTTTGTCTTGTATGGAAGATGAAACATTCCAAAACGTTATTATAACATTTATTGTTTATATATAATAGTGGCGAATAGCTCAGCTGGGCCAACCACCTGATATTTTTCTGCTATAAACTAGACCAGGATGTACGTAAAATAAATACATTTTGTAATATTACAAACATTTTGATGAATGGCTGAATCCTTCTTTAAACTGTTACAAACAGTAGCAGATGAACTGCAATTTACACCGGCTGTTTAACTTACCTGTTTTCCATCTGAACTTGTATCATCAGATGAAGCGGAACCTTGTGGTTTGCGTTTAAGTTTTGGAGAGCGCCATCTTTCGGTCTCCACCTTCTTCAATTTTTCCGTCAGACTTCGGATTTGGTCGTTGGCAAGAACAGCGTGTTTCTGACTCTCGTGAAGCTGGAAACGAAAGTGTTATTAATGCATCAGTTATATTCCTGACATGTCTCATTGCTTAAACCGTTGTTCCATCTCTTAAACAACATTTTAAAATTTGTTAAAACCAAGGTTTTAGAGGCATCCAATCAAATGAGCTGAAACTATGGTTTAAAGTATCACGTGACTTTTAACTCAGTTGTATTATTTTTATAATTATGTATAAAGATTAGAAAATAATTGAAAAATTAAACTTTTTATAAATTAGAGAAAGGCGACGATGTATGTCAAATCAACACCTCTTTAAAGATTCCGGTCAAATCATGCAAACATGTAATAAATATGATATTTTCAACTCTTAAGGCATCAGAGAAGGGCGACGTAATATGTTTAATCAGCACTTCTTTATTGTCCACACGTGTCAGGCATATCATTGTATCCCAACTTCGTTAAACGTGAATTGATCTGATTAATAGTACGTTAACTTTGTTGTTTATATTATCAAAATATGCCTGCCCACTTGGACCATCATGAGTTACGACTAGAAACAAATATTTCCGGATATCAATGGACCACAATTTGGACAAATCTGCTAGATCCTAAAATCCTTAATTCCAATTACAACTTAACAATGTTCAGTAAACAAAGCGAACAACATGCGTTTTATCAAAACTTCTGAACATAATTCTTACCTCTGATTGGAGTAGTTCTTTCTCCCGCATGTGGAGTTTTGTATCATCAGACATGGCGGATGATACGATGTCAGAACTGTTTATTTCCAACTGTTTAATTAATGAAGAAGATTTCTTCCGTTCTTCAGCTAGGAGGGTTTCAAGTGATCGAATACGTTTCTTAAACTGTTCCTGCAATAATAATGTTGTATGCCTTTTTAAGTTTCCACCAAAGAAACAAATCTAGTATTCAAACTATAATAGAAATCATGTAGACTCAAAATGGTGAGAAACCATTATGATCTTTTGTCAACTGGCTCATATTTAGCATCCTTACAGCATTTATATTGCCAAACTAAATACAAAGTACATCAGTGAACAAGCTTCAGACATTTTTTAATTCAATGCAGAGTTAAATGTATATTTGTTTGATTCAGACATATCGTCCACATTCGCTTCATCAGTTGTAAGTGTTTTTCTAATTCATTTGTTTCATTTGTCATCGTAAATCTCCCTGGTTAGCTCGGTCGGTGAAGCACCGGACAGATGATCCTAAGGTCGCGGCTTCACGACTTGGTCGAACCACCGAACAAATTAGAACTAGTTACACATAGCTGAAATTTTGTTGATTAGCTCTATTGGATTAAGTACATAATATTACTGATAGTGATGATGAAGATGAAATTTCCCAGATGTGTTTCGATAAAGGTAGATGGAACGTTATAGACATCAGTTGTTCTAAAGGCCCATCGATACACATTTATAATGATATAACACTAATCTGTATTCATTCTCATACGGAAGCACTTGTTTAAAAACCTCATGCACTCATATTGTATACATTTCACACACCTTTATCACTGAATTATCGTATCGCTTATCTAAACCGCATTGTACGTTTTAATGCATCATAAAGGATTGTACGAACAAAAATAGATAACAGAAATAGTCGTTTAGTACCGAAAACATTATTCATAGTAGACATCAACCGACTATGCCATATTTCATAAGTTTTTAGCGGATGTTTAATTTCTATTTTTGTCATTAGTAATGATTTTCCCGACTTTTTTTGCTTAAATACGCAAAATACTCAAAGAATATCTACATCTAGTTCTAAAGGTTCTATTGGTTTTATATAGCCGTTGTTTGCAAATCTATACCATAATTATTGTATATTCTTAAGAAATAGAATGTTGTATTTAATTTACCTCCCAAAATGCTGTGACCTGATTTTTGTCTACCGGAGATCCTTCGAAAACATCGTCACTTCCATCGGAATCTCGAGCCGGAGCTGTACTGTTATTACTTTTCTCTGACGAAATGGATGACGAATCTTGAGCTTCGTTAATTTCCGTTATCACTCGTTCAAGTTCGTCCTCCGCTGCCTCCGCACGATCCTGGACGATTTCCAAAAGATTATTTAGGATCTGAAAATATAACATAATTGGGTGTCAGTAAGAAATTTATTAGTTATACATATATACTGGCCTCGGTCAAATAAGACATCCATTCATTATTAGAGTTGATGAACTTACATTCGTTCTTGTTCTCATAGCCAAGCTAACAGCTCTGTACGCTGACCGATCGTTTTAATGTTTAGAAGGAAATATATTTATAGCGCTAAAACTAAGTGGTTTAGAATGCGAACATGAGAAAACATATTGATGTACCCTAATTGGTAATATCATTAGGATGTAATTTTGTATATTTTGCACCGAATAATGTATAAATCTGGACAAGGTGAACAACTGTTTAAGATTCAGTTAGATTTTTACCAATGTGTGCGTTCATTGTGGATATGATTGTAGCGCAAACAGTATAGATACACCAAACAATCAGTGAAATACTCAGTGTAATATAATGCGTCTTGAAGACTTTGTTAACAATGTACCGAGACCAGCTCATACTATCAATGATATAGTACCCGAATAAAACAATCGTCTCTGAGACTGTAGTCAGAAATAACGTCATTGCTTAAAAAAAGTTATCAGCGACACAACATCATGATGTGACTAATTGAAGCACGCCATACAGTCACCGATTAACAATATAACTGATCAGTTATCACAACATAGGATTCCTTTTTCCAAACATTGCAAAGCAATGCTTCTAATATATCAAGATTGTACGTATGACATGTAATAAACTTCATCATTAACGTGACAACGCGAGATTCAATATACAAATAAATAGGAGACGAATTTTAGAATTTTCAACCGAAACCAAACATCATTATACATGTAGATATATCATAAGTATAAGGCTTGTTCCAAGTACCACTGTCAATTTTGACTTTCAGATATGATCTGGATTTCCAAACCAAAAAGAGAGGTTTTAAAGCTAATGCTAAATACAGACAACAAAAACTTCCATTGAGCAATGTTAATTATTTTCCTTAAACAATTTATCTTATGTTTCTTGTGTCATGTCCGATCTATTTGCCCAGGTCTTATAATTGTGTTATAAGAACGTTTGACTCTTTGTAAGATAACCATCAAACTATAAATATTTCTGTCAGGACTACAGCAACTGTTCTTCGAAATTATTAATATTCCATAAAGACAAAAGCAAACATACTCAAATGCTGTCAAATGATCAAGGCTATTTATTGGCATGGTAACGTATGTTACACTATTTATAAAGCTGTTCAAATTCTTTCATTATAATCGACACTCGAATGTCAATTACGACAACACATAATTCAACACGACCATGCTGCTTTTAAACAGACGTTTTAAGTTATATTTCCTTTTAAATTGTATCTTAAACACTACTTTATCATATGGTACTTCAATTAGTTACTTCAACCAGATAATGTCTAAAAAATCTCATATTCAGACACTAGACAGAGTATCTTGTAATTTTTCTAATTAATGAATACAATATGAAATCAATTAGAATTCACAAAACAACGCATAAAATATAAGAAAAGAACACTCTACTTTCAAGACATTGTTTTATAACCGGGTAATGTTATCAGCACGTCATCAATTCACAAATCAAGGCTGAAACAATAACAAAGACTAACATACACTGTCAATATTTGGATAGAAAGTAGAAAATGGGTGAATCTGGTTAGTTATGTCTGTATCTAGGATTATAAGTTCAGGTATTACAACCCTAAGACTGTTCTCTTCTCAAGTAACTGTTCAATACTACACAAAAATGTTATTGCCCAATTTCTGTGATAGTTATCTCGTATACTTCAAATTATTCTAGTACATTTTTTTAACTTTAATATTAAGAGCAGTTGCCCTTATTCAAAAATTGAAAAATATCAATTAATATAGATAGTGCATGGTGACCAATATTTTTCTTAATTAAATTTGATACTGTGTTATCGTCATTTTTACCATGAATTTACATTGGAATGGATGTTTTTTTGACTTGATTTTTATCAAAATCAAGTCCTTTGTAATCATTGACTTATATTTGTCGCTGGACTCCATAACAGCTTGGTTAAAAGAATGCCACATAAAGGAAATAGTACGCAACTAAATGGTATGTTTATATAGAAGTAGCTGGGATCTTTCCCCAATTAAGTGTGTCAGATCTAAATACATTTCAAATCATTCTATTGTAACTACATGGACAGAGTCATGTATCTAAATAAGTGCTTGTCGGTAGATACATGAGATTTTCAAATGCGTAGAATTAAAACCGCGTATTCACTGTCCAATAAAATATCTTGCCGTAAAAGTAGTTCTACTTTCGGTCTTCGTTCGATAGTTCAGAAAAATCTCCACGGACGTATTCATGCATTTGCAACAATCTACCATCGATGTGTGTGTTTTGTGCCTTTCTAACATTTCTTAATATTACAAAGCGAATTCTCATTTAATCGTATTCCGTGATATTCACACCAACTAGTGTTATTTTGATGACGGAATCGCTATTTATAGACTCACTCCCCGCAGTGGCTAGTAGCAAAGCGTAACCGATGTGGGGAGTTTGATTTATCGAAGGTTGAATGTTAAAACTACGGCTTAAGAATAATAATTCGAGTCGCTAAATACGAACGTAAATTACTGGATACGTGCTTTTAAAATTTACTGTTTAAGAGTTCCTTTTACGCAAGATTATTTAGAATTACATAATCACGTCTGAATTTCATGCGACATCGTCATATAGGTCTTACTCTACTGTGTCAGGACCTTTTTGATTTGAGTGACCTTGAATGTGTTCAATGCGTCGATGTTCTGTTGTGTTAAAACCAGAAGAATCAATGTTTGTATTTACTGTTACTGAAGTGTTGTATACTAGTTTTGTACAATAAAGAGTTTTTAATGCAATTAAATTGTCCTCAATTAATGTGCTAATCATTAAACTTTCCAATATCAGGCTTTTTCATTTTAAAATTTTAGCAAAGGGACTATAGTAAAGCCCTAGCTTATGTCATTTACCTATATGCATATGACCTGCATTACAATATGAATGAAAAATCGGTCCGTAATTTTAAATGTTAAAATATTTGTATGGGCTCGAACGATGTGGGTACACATTTCTCTCTTTTGTCTCGTATGGTAAAAATCAAGTCCGACAGTACTTTCAGTACTTTGATTTATTTCTTTAATCTTTGAAAATTGGTTATTCCTACAGATACAATTTCAAGGGAAATTGGCCCAAAGGAGTCATTGTTTTTTTAAAATATGGTAAATCATTTTCTATTACGGAAATCTTGAGGGCCTTAACACTTAAAGTCGGTATCTGAAATTATTAGTTATGAAGTCGAGAATTCGAGGACTTGATGGACACAAATGAACACAAATAGAAATTCAAGCAGTTCCAATGTATGTTTTAATTAAGCATCAGCATCATATTGTATATACATTGTATTTAGTTACGGCAATTCAGGTAACATGGTTGAAATGGTCGGTAACACAGGAGGGAAGATAACCGCCATACATAACTTAAATACTTTTTCATAAGCGACGTTAGCTCAAAATACGAAAGTCAATAAATTACTAAATCATTTAATCCTTGGTCATAGCAATGTATATTGAATTCTTAAATTAAAACACAAGTGCATCACCTATGAAATATAACGCTGGTACAGCTTCACTGTCAGTGATGATTAAGAGGTACAACTTGCTCCGGAGATATTAGTTAACATTGACATTCGACACTTGTAGGAATGAAGACCATTTCCAAAACGAAACTAGTTACACGTGTTTGCAATGTAATACGCCTGTCGAGATTTGATCCAAAGCCAAACATCACCGGATCGGAGAAATGTAACATTTGTAGTCTCGGAAAAAAACTTTGAATTTATACGAAGCCGACTACAATTAAACAACATTTCTGGATTCAAAGCTAAGCATCTGAACTCGTAAATGCTTCACATCTTTTACATCGCCGTGGGAAAGAATTTCAGCTTCCCGAACGACTTATATTTGAAATAAACTCACGTAATGAATTAAATCGATTTGATATTGAAATTGCACACTTTAATAACTATTTTGTCTCCGATGTCGCATTTATAAGTGTCATCAGTATATTCGAATGATTGAAATTGCTGTCTATATCTAAAATTCCATCTCCGCTTGAGTCACTATTTGTTCTTGAGGCCTTATGACACTTCGCTGGAACCTTCCTTAAACAATATAAGTTTATTGGTATCTTCATATATACGATAGGGTCGGAAAATCCCTCTGAATAGTCCAGTGTTTAGAATATGCTCTCATGGACAACAGACCCGATCATAACATGTATGGAAGATATTAATAAACTCCATGAGAAGGCTGCATCGGGTACATGTTTTTAATCATACAAGTTCTATATGGCTCGATTCGTTATAATCTTAAGTTATATGTTTGCTCCCAAAAGGCTAAATTGAACACAAAACTTTAAGCGTCGATAATCTATTCTACGTTTTGTCCGATTTTGACAATCATTATCCACACTGACTGATCATAGCATAACGACATCTGCTTTGAATTGCAACCTGGCCAACTTTTCAATTTAACCGAATTCAAAGGAAAACAATATGCCTGAAACATTTGCACTCCCAAGGTCTGACAGTATAAAACAAGATATATTTGTTTATAAATTGACTGAAACACGATTAAGAATGTGATACGTTATCGTGATTTAAAACTTCATGATAGGAATGCATTGAACGATTTTTCCGATTCTTTCAATGTTGTTAGTAAAAGCCCAGACATATTGTTTTATTTAATTGCTCCGTATTGTGAAGTTACTGGTAATGTTACAGCAATTTATAAAACTAACAATGAAGTTTGAATTGTTCCAATTGTTTATTGAACATCACCTAGTTTTATTTCAACGTTTTAACTATAATGGCTTCATTATATTGCAAGAAGGAGAATAGTATTTTTAAAACACATGCCAAAAAAAAACTACAAAAAATATTTTTCAACTTCAAAGAGATTGCTGATTGTTATCAGCAACATTTGGAAAGGTGAAAAAATCCACCAGTGGCTTATAAATACTTCTATGTACAGTTCTAACAGGTGGTGTTGGAGCTAGAAGATCTCTCTCACGGCTGTTTTCATTCATAATGGTCAGTTAAGAGATTTAATAGCATTAGCTCGTAAAACGCTTAAGCCTTAATATAATAATATTATAATGGTTTAGCTTGGCAAAAAGGTTTTGTTAAAGTAACAGGAGGTCAGTACTCAAAGAAACATAATGTTTGGAATCAAGTATTCCTTCCAAGACAATTTTCAGGATATTCGGCGCCAAAAGAACTCAAAATATTTATATATACCAATTACTATGGTGTACAATTTTGCTGCAAAACATGGCCATAATAACAAACTATGATTTTGATGTTTCGTGGTGGTACATATGTTAACATTACGTAACTAGAATAAATTGCTTGAGAAAAATATGATTATACCATAGTATGTACGAAAAGGTAGTAAATGTATTGCTTTCACCACCAAAGACATTGATCGGCAGTGTTTTAACAGCCAGGCATTTCAAGTCATGCTAATTCTTTTTAAACCACACTTTTTCAAAGAATACAAAGCCGAAGGCATGTAGGCCTACCGACGGCAGACCACGGTGATCAAATAATATTTTCGAAACTTTTTTAAACAACCAATCGACTTTGTACCCATTATGTAAGTGATTTATTAGCGGGTCTTTATTCCAATGTATACAATGGGGCTCTGTGGTTGCTTGCTTCGTTTTGGTTTCTTAGCCAATGCTTAGTAATCACTGGCCACTACCGCTGAGTGATCAAACATATCCCGGGACCAGGAAACAAATACATGTGAGGACTTACGGAAGATTGAAGGTTCTACCAATGTGTAGGCCAGTGGTCTTCCACTGGCCTTAGCCTTTGACGTGACGTTAAACCTCAGTGAAAAATAGTTATACAACATTGGACAAAGTACCCACTGTTGTTTTATTCTGTTATCAAACTTCATTTAAATAAACATTCACTAGATGGCGCTTTTATAAACAGAGGCAAACAAGTAAAATGAAGTGGAACTAATTGTTTCCAGATTCAGGATGTTAAAGAATTCTGTAACTTTCAAGGCCGTTGTAATCATGGTAAACTTTGTTTTGTTATATAAATCAACAGTCTGTTTACTAACACTGCGGTCATTTAGATGTATTTATGTTGTTTATACAGACTAAACATGATTTCAATTGTAAGTTCTGCACGTAGGTAAGACAAATTCTCGATGTTTTTGAGTAAATGTATTTCGGAATGCATCGTACATTTTGAAACAGAAGAACACTAGAATACTGACCACGACCCGTATTTAAAAGAGTCAATGGTAGAAATAAGGGTAAACAACATTATTTGTGTCACAGGGTCATTTTTTCATGTTGTTATTGGTATTTATATTTCTGGCCACTTGTATATAAACGATCATTATCATTGTCATTAATATTCTTCCAGTCCAGGATTTTACGGTCATATGTATTTTTTATATATGACCTATACCATTATAGTTCACTGCACTAGCACGCACTTGTCGTTTAGCCTTCGTGGTGTGGCGTTGAGTAAACTTTTACATTCATTGCGTGTTACTTTATTCTTTCAGGTAATATTTGCTTGGTGTTCTATATGCCATTTGTTGTTGACTGTCATGTTTCGTATCATTTTATGTGGTGTGGAGACACACGAGGCGTTGAGTAAATTTTTACATTCATTGCGTGTTACTTCATTCTTTCAGGTAATATTTGCATTGTATTCTATATGTATATGCCATGTGTTGTTGACTGTCATGTTTCGTATCATTTTAGGTTTTGTACTTGTGGCCAGGCACTTGTAGCCTTCGTGGTGTGGAGACACGTGGTGTGGAGACACACGAGGCGTTGAGTAAATTTTTACAAGGTTATACTATACCTGCTTAAACCAACGTGCTAGTGAGCTTTCTATATGAAATCAGTGGGGTAAAGTACGCGAGGTACTCAGTAACAAAATAAAGTACGACCATCAAATGGAATCGAACTCTTAGATTAATAGGTAATAGCCAGCGTGATTCATTTGAAATAAACCAGGGCATAGATTAAGCAAAACATAGACACGTCGTATTTGGTTTTTACCTCGACTATTGTACCAACGGCTGTGTAATTCGCTGATATCATATTCTAAGGCAATTTGATAACTTCAAAGAACATTTCAAGTCGACCCCATAGCGCCGATTTCTTCTGGTTTGATTTGTTTGAAGACGCCGTAGCTTTTACCAACGGAGTTAACTCGTTATATGTAGCCACGATCGGTTCAAGCTAAGGCCAGATACACAGGACGTAGGTTAATCACGATATCCGCTATGTGCTAACGAGTCATGGTTATCTATTTATACAGGTAGCGAACTAGACACTAACATACATGTTTAATGACTTACAGACGGAAGAAGGTATCTTAATAAATATATATATGAAGGAGACTTCTTCAAACGCAGGTATTACAAGCAATTGTAAGATAGTAGAGAGATTAGCAAACGAACGTCTACATTTCTCACATAGCACACTTGATGATATTTCAAAAGTGGTAAAAGCTTAAAGCTGAATATAGATGGCGTCATCGGAAATCTAACAGAACAGCGGTCAATTTGATATTCTGAAAAGAAGAAAACAACACTAATTTCTAAATCTACACTATCCTATAGTTGGATTACGTATCTGGAAGCCCTATTATTAGAATGCGGCAGTCGTTGTGTCTCAGTATACTAGTATATCAGTTATATTGTCCGACTTTACTCCAATTACTTTGAATGTCATCATCAAGTGGTAAAATCGTATGGACAAACACATTACCGAGGCTTGTAATGTAATGTAACATCTAGAACTTAAAATGTACTAAAAGCAAACTATATGTACCAGAGAATGTTCCAGTTGAAAAATCCCCATAATCATCTCTTTGAGCGACCTTTGTCAAAACATCTGTCGTATCAAGTGCTTTTGTCAGATCTAATTGAATACATGTTCTTCAATCATTCTATTTTAGATTATCAGCGACACAAAACTAAATATTTCATTCTACCAAAGGAATCATTGTAATTGTTTAAAATCCTGCAATCAGCGATGTTTGCAAATAATTCCAGGCCCATGATCCCCTTTAACTATTTATAATACTGAATTTATTCCTCTGCTGGTTTGGCATTAACCCAGGATTCCTTTTTTTCAAGCAAGCACGAATGTTGCGTACACACATCACTGACTGATCCAAGCGGCAAATTAAATTTCTAGAATTGAAAAACGGATTTGTAATTTCGGATTAAGGTTTTGCAAGGGCAAGGGTTTAAATATCGTCTTGAATAATACGCTAGTACATTGATTTGGGCTCCCTGATTTAGAGGCAAATCATTTTGACAGAACCTGTATAATTTACATAAGATTTACTCCGAGGTAGAATACCAGTTCAAATTGCATCGGGTAACTCTAGTGTTTCCGATTGGGAAAATGCCGTCGTTTTTCTGTTTTGTATTTTTTGCTAAGCAATTGTTTGATACATAACACAATCTTAATGTCAAAAGTTATCTTGTCTTCGAGGAAACATCTGTAGACATTTATGTTATCAGAATGCCAGTTACGAAAATAACTTTGTTATAAAAGATATTTTATGTTCTAAACAATTAGAAATATGGTTTCAGCGTGTCTCACTCCTGCTTACCGGATGGATGTTACAGGGCAGTCATGAAGCATAGATGAAAACAACAACAGAGGCTTGTCTGCATGAACACAAGTAAGCTTTCTTGGTACAATCGTGACGTTTATAATACAGAAATCTTGTTTCAGGCCAAACTATTTACATAAGCGATGTCTGAAGCATTATTTTTGAATAGCGAAGCAAATTTTGCAAAGGCGATATCTTTTAGCTAATTAGATGAAGTGCAGTGTTTTGTCAGTTTGTATTAGAAAAGTACACGTGTTGTAAGCTACTTCATTAGTGCAAACAAATAAATTTCATCGTGTCATTTAGAACAAAATGGGTCAGCCCAATTGTATGTTGCTCGGGCATATTGAAACACAGAATTAGTTATTACATTTGGTAAAGTGTGATACAGAAAGTAATTGCTATTCAAACAGATAAAGATTGCACGACAAGGAGTAGTTCAGATACTGTTGTCAAATGTAACAATTGGAATTGGTAAATCTTGATTACAATTGGACTTCAGTATGTTTGAATGTCGCATTAGTAATACTAAAATACATTTTCATTTGTTTATTTGTAATACAAACATTTAACAACAATGGCAAACAATTATGTACTTTAAATTTCGCTTGCGATTCGTCCTTTGAACAAGAATATAAAAAAAACGTACATGCCTCACCATTGGGCGTGGAAAAAAAATCTTGAAATTCAATTTGCAAAACAACAAACAAAATTACAGAACTCATTAACTTAACAAACGTGAAAACTAACTCTATCTGAAAATATATAAATTTACCTAGACAGTGTGTGGTCAACATTCCCTTCAGGAGGATGAATATATTCAAACATTTCCGCAAATCTTTACTTTTTTTCTTCAATTCACACCGTATCTTTTTTAAAGAAGATTCAGCAACTCCTCACTACCTATTATCTCCGGCTATACAATTTTAACACGAAACATTTTTTTACGTAATTGTCTGAGATGCTCCCTGAACGTCGCTCCGAACGGAAACTGATATGGTTTAACAGTGAGGGTTTTTCATTCTATTCTTAAACCCCAGTAACATATCATTATTGATTTTTCTTACCTTGTGAGTAACAAGGGCGTATTGATAAAGATACGAACCAGGCCACAATAAAAACATGAAAACTTGAAGTTTACTGGTCTGTAGAGTTAGGGCGGTAGGTTTAGTAATGTCTCTGAAAATATTGCCAAGGTCATGCTACGTTAAAGAACGACCACCTGCAAACGGTTCACAGAGCTAAATCTTTGTACAACATGATGGGTATCTCAAAGTCGTTGTGCCGACGACAGGCAATCATATTTCTATTGCAGCTTTGACATTCAATTTTATTTTCAGAAAGTAGCAGATTCGATATCACGAAGATCTGCATTATCATTGTATCACGAGATCCCAAACTCACATTGTCAATAAAAAAGCTATCAGAAAGATAAAATTTACGCAAATGCCTCATGTATACAGTGTAGCACTGTACTAGCGCACCGTGACAATGGACAATATGTAATAAAGCTCAATGTATGACATTCCATAATTTCCTACGTTTAATTTACATGTATTATAAATAAGAACTTGACGTAAGAAGCATTGATGAAAGAAATGATAGGGGGAAGTGGTACATTTAATGGAAATTCTGTACATGCTGGCAAGGTGCGCTGGGGAAAATAAACATGGTAATCGATGAATAAGGGTAGATAACGAATAAGAGGTTTACATAGGGCATAATATAATTTAGGGGGAAATGGGAGCTCTAATGCTAATACGTCCAAATAATATTTTTAAAGGTTAGGTACTTATTAAAATCTATCTACTACTGGAATGGATTGCAACCCAAAGGAAATAAAGGAGCCAACCAGAGTTATCATAGAGAACACAGCTTGTGGATTGTTGAACCACTGTTGTGTCTACAATAACTAGAACATGCAACATGAACTGATGAACCGTGCTGGCATCTTCAATAAATAGAACGCAGAAACTAAAAGTTGGGTAACATTTCGATCGTAGTATAAAGTTAAGATCATGTCTTAATAACATCACCAGTTATGTATGACATAAACCATTTATGATGAAGGTTGTACGAGACGAAGGTAAGACGTTTTTATTCCGGAATAATTACGAACTAATCTCACGGAAATTCAACAATATAATTATGTGATGGGTATAAAACAAACAAGTAGATACAAATTAATTAGTGGACTGAAATGTAAATAGGTTGCTTTGTCTATAGGTTCTTGATAAAACCCGAAGAAAACACGTAATGGTAAACAGGGAGAAACAAGGTGAATATCGTTTTGGGCATTAGGCAGCTAATACCTTGAACCAACCTATTTAATGACGACATTTATACTGCTGCTCTTTGTACGATAGATCAAAATTAGTTAACTAGCCATGTATTTGCATGGTCAACGAAGAGAGCAATAGATGAATCAATCAAGGATGACGAAAGCAGTGGATGTTTTGAAAATTAAACAAGTTTTTAATAATATTTTTGTTAACTACGGCGCCCAGTTCACTTAACGAATCGTGTTGGTCTGTTTTCCAATCAGTTCTGACTTGTTATCCTTCCACACGGAGTCAACAACTTCTCCACTTACGGAGGAAAATCGACAAGTTTCATAGTAGGGTATGATCTGCTGTGACCGGGATTTGAAATTGGATCGCTGGGTTAAAAGTCCAAGGCACTAACCACTGGACCACGGTCGCAGTTTCACCCATTTGCATAACAAGAGACTCTAATTTTGATAAAAATTAAAACGATTGTAATAAAAAAACTAAGGATTGGCTTCGTGACATCCAATTCAACTAAAATGGAAGGTGAAAAAAACTAAGTCTACTGAAACCAAACAATATAATTGTGGACGGATCTGCAATATACTTAGTATTCGTTTGTATTTCTGTCTTATATTTACATAAATAATAATAATGACTTGTTACACCCTCTGCTAATCCTTTGGCATAAACAGTGCATTGCAGACTACCATCAGGATTATATTTAACGTCATAATAAATAACTAGGGTAACCAAACATGAAAGGCACTTAGTTTGTAATTAATAAGTTCGTAATTAGGAATAGGTACTAGAGTAGAAGAAGAGAGAGGGTTACTGCACGGAGAATGTGATAAACTTAAGGTGAGCAGTATGTGCTGATAAACAAGTAACTTAAGTATGATTGTACAATGTAGAACACGTATGTAGTGTATGACTCATTTTTACTACTAGTAATAAAGTAAAACCTGTGGACAAGGACCATCATTGGGAAGGACATATGTTGGCCTTTAATGACAGGTTTCCGTTAATCGGAGGTAATATTGTTTTGATAATGTTCTTAATAACCTGTGACTGTGTTTCGAAGAATGGCTTTATTTATAAGGTGGTCATTATTCGAAGGTGACCAAATTAATACATGTTTTACTTTATTTGCAATTTTAAAGTTGTTCAAAAATGCATTGACCCGCCTTCGTGGTCGAATGATTAAGGTCGCTGACTCAAATCACTGTAACCTTTCACTTATAGAGGTTCTTTGGTTCGAGCCGCGCTACCGACCATGTCTCTTTATGTGAGAAAGTAGGCAGTTGTTTACAGAAGATGAGAATGTAGTACTGGTTCTTCACAAGAGCGATGCTTAGGTGAACCGCCCATCTCATATGATTCTGACTGTTGAAAAGAGGCGTAAAACTCGAGATAAACAAACAAATAAAAAATCATTATGTCGTAAAAGCTAGCATTTTGCACCACCGGACGGTACGATAGAAGAGTCAATAATTTGAATTTCTTTTTTTATTTTGAGATATTTTTACATCAACTCTTCTATACAATTTGGTTTGTAACTTTTATTATCTTATCACTTTGTGAAAATAAGAATATTTGTTCACTGGCATTTTGTTTAGATTATCGATCTTATTCATTTTCTTATTGTACGATTGGTAAGCAGGAAACATCTGTAAAGATAAACTATGCCTACTGTCTCTGAAACTAGTGGCGTTTTTCAGACTAAGTCACATGACCAGTTTTCTAAAAACTGCAAGTTGCATGCATTATCAGTGCTATTCCAGATATCTTACTCTCCTTTTACTGAAATATCTTGTACGATAAAGCAGTTCAGATCATTAGTTCCATGGTTCAATCAAGAAACACGTTTGAATCAAAGTTTGTTTATCTTCTAACGCTTTACAAATAATTTACATAGATTTAAAACATTACGATCAAGTTAAAAAAGAAATTCTTTCCATTCGCGCATGAATCCGTCTTCACTGAACGGGATAAGGCTCAGCTTAAGCTTAGATTAGTTATGAATTTCACCCGAATGCACGAATCATAAAACAAGTTTCAGATGAACAAACATGTAAGTCCTGTTCTATCGAAACTTTCGATAAAGTAGATTGTGCTTTGATGCAACCATTCTCGTAATAAAAACCACTTTTGTAATAATTATAACAAAACTGGTTTTTATTACAAAAAAAATGTTTGTAATGTCAAAGCACTTAAAATATGTAATAAAAACCATTATTGTAATACAAATTTCAAGTTGAAGTCAAAGTTGAACTTCAACACTTATCACCCTCATTTTTGATAAACCATTTTGTCCTTATAAATGATAATTGTCATATAAATGTCAACTACTAAAGTGGTTTTATAACAAGAATGGTTGCAACAGTGCTTTATTGATATAATTCGGTCTCCTTTGCCTTTTCCAATCTTGCCCGCGGGCGATATCACGTTTTTCGGGCGATATGTTCTTGTATCCAACTCACTGAAATACATCAATTGTGTTTTATAATGAGGTAACACCTGCCTCGATCAGGAAACTATTACGGTCCGATTGACTTCCTAGATAGGAGGCAATTACACAGACGCTTGCAATGGCTTCAGTAAAGCGTTCAAATACCTCTGATCATTTCAGGAATCCGATAGCCAGGATGAAGTGATTCTTATCTTAATCTTTCACCGATTGCGGAAATATAAAACCGACATAAAATGAATTATTGATAATACGATATCAGAGATCATCCAAAAATCTCATCTTTTCACATAAATACCACGTGTACCAACTAATAACGGTTCAATAATAAATCTAATTATATATATTTCATAAGAGCAAACCTTGTTGATACTACTGAACAAGAAAACGCTGAAAATCGTCTGTGTGTGTTAAATCCTAGATGATTATAAATACATGCTCTTTATAAATAAGATAATTACACGTTTTTATCTAGAATACATTCTTAGCAATGAGACGAGTCAAGTAAATGAACATTTGCACAACAACGTCAAAGGATATATAAATGACCGCACCTCATATTCGGTAAATAGGAGCACATATAAATTATAGATCGTTCATTCGTGTTTTTGCGATAATTAAAAGAAGAACTGCTGCAGCTGACTAATTTAGTGGTTCATTCACACGCCCCTCCCAATCGTACATTCTCCTGCTTGGGTAGCTTCAAATAAGTACTAACCATAAAATCATTGATATAAAATAAACACCATATAGATAGATAGAACTATCTGGATGTATCGACACATCAATGAAGATGCTCCCATTGCCTCTGCTTCACTTGCAGGATACTTTTTTATCTTAAGATTGGGTCAAGGCGAGCTATTAATGTTTCAGATATAAATCAAAATATTCATGTTTTAACATGCTTGTAGAGCTAATCAGGTTTCAATTGCATCGACCACATTATACCTTTTACTAATGCGGATATAAAGACTAGATATATCACATATACGTAATATACAAGAATGCATTCATTTTAAAATTTATATTGATATAAATATATCCCTGTATAATTACTGTCAGATCGCTTCTTCTGATATTTCTAAATTCGAGTACCAACCGTATCACCAATCAATCATTTACCGTAAGGACTGTATTCAAGTTTTCTATCATGATTTAAAATCTCCTTATCCTGTAGGACTTACTATATGTTGGTAACGGGTCATTATTTCTCCGGCATGGCCAACATAATAAGCTTCATAAATATTAAATACAACGTTTTTACAAAACAATAAAGTCAGAAGCCAGACACTATATACAGTAAATGTAACCAGCTACAGTGTAATGTACCAGGGAAATGAATTTAGTGGAATAAATTGCCCAGTTATTTGGGCAATATGGTCATTAAATTAAAATCATCTGGCAGTTAAGTTAAACATAATGCAAAAGATGTTAAACATAATACCTGAAGATAAATAGGTAAATCTAAACTTTCATCGAAAACCACTTAGAACAAATTTACCATCCACACTATATGAATGTTACAACACTCGTTGTCCGCACTATAATACCAAATGAAACAATTCTACTAGCTAGGATAGAAGACTTGTACGTGGGTATGGCACTAGATGGATCAATTTCTCTGAGATCTATTATCAGATAGCTGATGTTAATTGCTTGTATGTACCGATGTAAATCTATCATTGAATACAAGTTAAAGATATAGTGAAGATGTTTTTCAGATGTAAAGATTTGAAGTTTATGCCAAATACAACGGTACCAGATCTAGTTCTTGGCTTACTCTCTTAAAACCATGGAATTTAAAAGTCTAACAATATTCCACAATAAACATAATAGCACGTCTATTAACAAGAATACTCGTGCCATTTTCGATAATTGGGATGCATTTTACTTTGTAAATATATTTCTTTACAAGGCGAATGAATGCCAAACGGACAGGATAATGAGGTACCTAGAAGCTGGTCTGGAAACGGAATCATCCTTACGTGAAAGTAAGGGGTTCATGTTCATGGCGGCAATCATCAGCACCTGATGTGAAAACATAAATCAGTCACTGGTGGGTGGTTGTTTGCTTTTGTTTGAAGCACACTAGATATAAAACACACTGTGCTTTAGGTCGACTTTGTAATTTGGTCAACTGCGCATTATGTCAACTGCACTAGGTCAACTATGCATTAGGTCATCTGCATTAGGTCAACTATGCATTAGGTCAACTCTGCATTACGCGAATTGTGCATTATTTCTCTTTGCTGACCTCTGTTCACAGGGTTTGCTGTAATTGTTTGTATTCGGAAATCTATGTTCTACATTGTTTGTATTTCAAAACAGTTTTTATATAAATAAATGGCATGATTGTAAGATAATGAGATATTTTACCTCAATAAAGAAAGCCATTCTACAACATTCTTGACAAGTTTTGTAATCAATTTTCTTAAAAGATAGATAAGGCTGTAGATATAAACAAAGATGTAACTCTACCGTATTAATAAAGATATGGTTTGGAGAGTTTGATAAACAAAACTTGGATATTATATCTCTACATCTCCATCGATAATATTCAGATAACGGAAGCATGTTCCAACAACGATTACTACAGAACACTATGTCAGTGACTTTCTACAGTTCGACGAAATCTGGAATCCCTATAAATAATTAGAATTACATCTATGATATTGGGTAAGAAATGAGTTAAAAGTGCAATGTTCAGAGATTTCATTGGTGCTTACAGTTAGGAACTGACCAATAACATGACTTTATTTTAAGAGTAAGTTTATCAACTAAACCACAACATGAATAGTTAACTTATTGCATTTGAGTTAATACATAACTGACGTAAAGCATAGTTGAATTAATGCACATTTGAATTTATGCATAGTTGACTTATTGCACAGTTGACTTAATGTACATATTAATGACTTAATGCATAGTGACTAATTGCACAGTTGAGTTAATGCATAATTGAATTAATGCATAGTTGACTTATTGCACAGTTAACTTAATGCATAGTTGACTTATAGCACAGATGACTTAATGCATAGTTGACGTAATGCACAACTGAATTAATGCATACTTGACTAAACGTATAGTTGACTTAAACACTGTTTAAGTGTTTTCAGAAATCATATAACAATGGTTAAACTTCTCACTTTTATCATCGGACCAAACGTTCTCAAAGAGAGTGTTTTCTGTAATGTTCAAAGTAACGTTAATTTAACCGAATCATGCATGAGATATAATGAGTTCTATGAATTCCTAAGTTGATTAACAGCACCGCTTCCTACAGAGAAGTGTGGGTTAGCCATGGGTTAGATATGTATAAATATACATTTGTAGGTTTACACCAAAGAAAAGAAAACACTTATATTATGATGCATTGTAACTAATCATATCGATCCTTACCATATATATGATTAGATAAAACATATTGAATCTAGCTGTTTCGTGTCAAAAAAACAACCAGGTTTTGTTGTAACAGGTAACAGTTGCATGTATCAAAACACGCCATTGCCTTAAACCAGCCCTAGTTAAGTTTGAAACAGGCCTCGTCTTTATTTAAACGCTGTAGTTCGAGTTTCATCCGGAACCAATCGTATTTAAGATGTTCGGATGTTGCCGAGCTAGCTTATGGTCGGTAGTTCTTACCCAGCTGTTGATCTGGTGGTCTTCATGTGTCGTTAAAGCCAGAAAATGGTCAAAATGAGCCTGGTTAGTGGGTGATACGACGTTAAACCCCGGTGTAAAAAACAAGCACGAGCAATACTGACCAGTTTATTACTGACATATTGTATAAAGCTGACACAACTAGAGTATACAGTACAACCTCTCCACAGCGGCCCTCTGTAGAGCACTAACCTCTCTATAACAACACCTTCAAAGTTTCACTAAGCTGATATTTACTATAAATTCAACCTCTGTAGAGCAACAACCTCTAAACAACGGTCAATATTTACAACTGTTACTGTAATCTACAGATTGTAAATGGACGAAAATGCATTTATTTGTAATGGAACAATACTGCAGATTAACATTGGAAAAACAAAAACGTAAAATAAAACGTACAACACACGTCACGTTATGAGAGCTCTAAGTATGTCATACAATTGTAGTTGTCTTTAAACAGTCAGAAAAAGCAAATGCACCAACAGCATCTTCGTATTGTGTCAATGACGTTAACCCCTCTGTATGTCTGAACACAAGATTTAGTTTTAACAAAGCACCTGTACCGCTGATACAACTTTCTAATATAATAACAATAAAATGGCTGGAGTTTTTCAGTTTTGAAAGATAATCAATTAATACTGAGCCTTGTTCATTAAAATACTCCTGATTCCGCTGAAAACCATAATATTTTATACATGTACATACAGCTTTATACAACTTAGATAAACTACTTTATTACTAGGATTCAGATGAAAATATCGCCTTGCTATCAAACATGATATAAAAAGTGAGAGATGCCTCTTAAATTGACAGTAAAAGTGTTACAAACAGATGACCGCCTGTCATGACTCGTGGGCTGAATGCATCATTAATCTTCACATCTTAAAACATTTTACAAGAAACATAAGCCTGATATAAAGTTTGGCATTCCTCTGATAAAGCAATGATTTCCTGAAGGCTAATCGCTCCATTATTTTATCTGTAGACACCTTAGTGTATAATAACAGTCAGTTCTCTATAGATAATGTAGATTATACCGCAATATTTACTTTTATAAAATAACATAAACAAAAAGCTATACACAACAACAGTGAATCAAAATTACCTGAGAGCAGTGCACAAATAAACAAATACTGATTATATTGTGCAAAGTAATAAATCGTACTTGACTGACCAATGCAATAAAATGCATAAATATATCCATATAACGGACTGATATGCTTATTTAATTTCGATAACGTTTGCATATTTAATCGCTTAAAATAACGATTAGTGCCTACAAGTGCTTGAATATTGTTCTATTGATAACTATGTTTAATTTGGGCTTGATATTGAAGATCTAGTGGAGGGCGAGTCATGCACAATCTACAACGGTCAGAGACTGTTTAGACGAAGCAAAGTTCAGTTTTGGTTGTCAGACATAAATAATGTTTAATTTTGAAAAAGACCTTTAAGACACTATTTATTCCCAGGATTGTCAGCAGCGTATACGTTTGTTGTTATATTATTTCGAACGTAGACTATTAGCGAAACAAAACAGTTTATGAATGTTGTCATTGAAGTAAAATCTAATATAAGATTAAACTGTGGAAAAACAACATTCATTTTCAAGCGGACCGATATTTACATTTTTTTATTTCACTTTTGAAAGCTTATGCAGGTTGAAGACAATCAGTGTGTAAACTAAATCACATAGATATAATAGTATTACATTAGATAGACTGCACAAACTAGAAGAAGTGTTTTGGTAAAAAAATTGTTTGAACTGGAGAAGCATCGCCTTTCTGTTTCACTCGTTCAGATGAACGTGTTTTGCAAAACCCTTAAGGGTAGATCAGCAACAGTTAACATATTATTTACACCACTATCGCTCTTAATTGTCGCCTAAAGGATGTCTATATTTACCAAAATCAGTTAATCTGTACTTTGTCCAATATATACGAGTGTTATCTGCTGTTTATAAACAAAGTAATGGATTTATTCTTGGGTGTCAATCGAGGACTGCTACCTTGTTATTCATTCATGAAAAATGCTTTACCGAGACAGGATCAGAGCAAATAAACGTATGTGAAGACAAATAGAACAGTTTTTGAAATGTATGCTAGCATTGTAGATTTCTCGACTAAGGAAGTCGAAGGGAAAAGCATATTTTATCAGCAAGTCAAAATCGTCTTTAAGAGCCAAAAGCAGGACTAATTCCTGACATTCAATTGTCGTTTACATGATAAGTTTTAAGTTTGATAAGTTTATTTATATACAATCCTGTAAGCCATATGGCCCATGAGGATACATGGTATAATACAATGGTAATGCAGAATAAATGAAACATATATACATATAATCAAGCCATAAGGAGAAGGTTTTCAAAGAAACAGATCATGTGCATTAAATCAGTAATAAAGCAATATTAAATAATAACACAGTATTTTCCCTCAAAATGCACGAACCTGCAAAAATCGAATACCTACAGAGAAAAAACATCTACTGAAAGAAAAAATATCCATCTTTTTGTAAGTAAAAATGTACACAAGAACTGTGACGAAAGTCGGGTGTCAACAAAAAGAAAAAACAAATATAGAGGAGGTTAGAAGTAAACTATCATTTAATTTATAAAATGTACATTGGTCCTTAAGTCAAAGCACAAAGCTTACGCTAATATATCATGAATCTTATTCATAAACGAAACGAAAACTCATTCATTTCTAAAAATTATCCTTGACGAAAACGAAAGTTCAAGGACAAAATAATGAAGAGTTTCGATGATGACACCTTCTACAAGGAAAAGAAAAAAAAAGAAAAAAAAGAAAAAAAGTTTACAATCGAAAAAAATAAATATACACTCTTGCATATATTGACATAGTATAACATATAATTAATTAATGTTAACTTTTGTGTAAAACATAACAAAGTTTTACACCTTTAAGATCTGTCATATAACATTTGATTTCTTAATTCAAAAGCATGAAATATATACTGAGCTAGATTCTTAAGTGTATTCTCATTTGTTGTAGTAAAAAGATTTATTAACTTGAGCATATTATGATTTCTTCTATAGTATAAAGGGATATATTTACGTCTAAGTTCATTATAAAGATGGCATTCTAATACAAAATGATATTCATCTTCCAATAAATTACATGAAAAGCAGTTCCTTTGATCAAGAGGTAAACTCGGTTTAGTCCAACGACCTGTCTCGATGCAAAGTCTATGCGAAGAGACTCTTAATTTAGTCAATACTTTACGGTATTTTGTAACATTTACAATATTAAGATATGGTTGAAATTTAAACTCAGCAATGTTTCTATAAAATAAAGCTCTACTTGAATTTTCTATTCTATTAAACCAATTTTGTACAAAATGATCATTTAATCTCTGCTTAACAATATTCAAAAATATTTTTTCATCACCAACATATTGAAATAACCAAGCATCATAAAAACCGAGAGAGCATAAAAGATCTTTGACAAGTGAACACCAGTTTATTTTATTAGGCAACAATTCCAAATCATTCTTCAAAAGATTATACACCTTATTAACATACTTATTATTATTACATTGAAGTACTTTAACCCAGTATTTAATAATATTATACAGTCTTAATGTTCTAAAAGAAAGTCTTCCAAGTTCCCCATATATAAAATCGTTCTGAGTTGTCTTCTTAACGCCTAATATTCGCTTACAAAATTGAATATGTACTTTTTCAATGGCATTGCCACGAACAAATCCCCACACTTCACTTCCATAACTGAGAATAGGAGAAATTAATTTATCAAATAAATCAAGACGATGTGAAACAGTTAAATTTGTAAAATGATATAAATATTTATTCATGGTATAAATTGCTTTCAAAGCTTGACCGGCAAGAGTAGATTGTGCTTCAGAAAAAGAACCCCCTGTAGTGAAAACAAGTCCTAAGTAAGTAAATCTGTTCACAATTTCAACTGCCTCATTTTTATATTTAAACTGCATATTTCTAGGTAATCTTCCGCCTTTCTTGAAAATCATTATTTTTGTCTTGGACGTATTTACTGTAAGTTTCCATCTATCACAATAGTCTGATAATAAATCTAAAGCTAGTTGTAGTTCTTCGCTGCTGTTAGCGAATATTACTATATCATCCGCATATAAAATCAAAAACAGTTTATACATATTAACATCAATGCCGTCTAAGTCACTATGGTAAAAACAGTCTTCAAGATCGTTCAAAAACATGGAAAATAAGAAAGGCGATAAGCATTCACCCTGCCTAACACCAAGCGCACAAGTAAAATCTTCACTTAATTTATTATGGTATCTAACTTGCGTTTTAACGGATGTATACATTGAACTAATTACATTTAATATGTTACCGCGTAATCCTAATTTTATTAATTTATACCACAAATTTTCTCTAACTACGTAATCGAACGCCTTAGTAAAATCAATAAAAGCACAATAGAGTTGTTTCCCTTTATTTATCATATGGTTAATTAGGCCATGTAATACAAAAATATTGTCGACAGTCCCCATTTTTGACCTGAAGCCGGACTGAGCCTCAACATAAACATTATATTTTTCTGCCCACTCAGACAATCTATTATTTAATACTCGTGAAAAAATGTCATCATCTTATGTGCATCCTCTTTTTTTAAAAGTTAGGTATTTGAAGCCTATAGTACCTAAAATTATTCAAAATGGAGAGGATTGATTTTTGAAACATTTATAATGTTTATAGGTTTCAATGATAGAATATAATTCACCATGAGATTTATGATACAAATAATGACATTCTTTGAGTTATTTTTCCTTCAAATTTACAGTTAATGGGAGTAGGTCAATTTTCAAAGATTAAAGAAAAACAGAATCCATGTTAATGAAAACTCATGGTAAAAAGATGCAATGTAACATTACCAATCTAATTTAATAAAGAAAAATAAAGATCACATAGTAATATATGCAGAATTTTCTTTTTTGAAAAGGGCAACAACTCTTGCATTTTTTGAAAATGTATCGTAACATAAATTGAAGTATATAAGGTAACTATCGTAGAAATACAGATGATCGGGCTATATATATGTTTTGTAATAAGAACACTTATGTGTTGCATTTATAAGCAGATAATTATGTCATGAACACGCTGTATCAGGCTTCAAATACTTTACTTTAACTGTGTTTTGCATGTAGCAAAATGTTCGCTATCAGAAAAGCAAAGCTTATTTGCCTGGGAGTGAATATCGACATGTCAATGATGGAAACATATAAAATTAATTGATACATGATATAAAATTTCAGAGAAATTCTCTGCACAATTCTTCATCGAAAATTTCTAAACTAATCATCGCAGAAAATCGCTTACCAATTCGATAAACTAAACATCGCTAAAAAAATATTCAGAAAATATCGCTTACAATAATTCAGAGAAAATCGCTAACCAATTCTTCAGAAAATATCGTTTAACAATTTTTCACAAATATCGCTAAACACTTCTTGATATGATAATATCGCCCAGCCAGCTAACTCAGTGGTTAGAGCGTTTGTCTGATGATCGAGAGGTTGCGAGTTCGAACCTCGGGTGAAGCTCACACTGTCCGTGACAAATTTGACTGAAGATATTACATCCTATGTTAAGTTGTCCTCCACCTCTGAATTATGTGGGGTAGCTTGGATAGAATGTGGTTAGTATTGGTTAAGGCCTAAATGAAGTCCAGGAAAGCTGGTTAGGATAACTGACCGCCATGATATGACTGAAATAATGTTGAAAATGGCGTAAAACCCGATGAAACAAACACATATGATTATATCGCTAAACAATTCTTAAAAGCAATGAAAGCTCTAGTAAATTTCGTTCAGCTTATAAACGTTTTAAGTACCGTATCTTAAATCCCCATTGAAAACTTTGATTATGTTATCAAAGAAACGAATAGCCTTCTTAAAGTTTAAGTGATCTTCGGCGGACAATATACAAAGTACAAAATTGTTGTAAGCGATTGAAATTGAATATGAACCACCCAAATATTAGTTCGTAAAAATAAACAAGATAGGTATGTAAGCACAGTTTAAGTCATTAAGAAGCTTTTACGATGATTGTGTTCTACTTTGATATTCCTCATTATGCATTAAGTTTAATTATGTATGTCGGAATCTCTACATCAACGATATAACAAGGTAGTAGTTGTTATTTCTTACGTGAAAATTGTCTTCATTTCTTCTTGATTTAATTAGCCTACATTTATAAAATGACGTCATGCAATCAAGAATTTTGTTCATACGCAAATTGTACCACGTGTCCAAATGAAAACAAGATGCTACTAGTATTAGAAAAAAACAACAGTTTTTTAGATGAAGGCGACCGCACTCTAGTCAGTGTCAAATGAAATATCAAGTTCTACCAGGTAAACATGGTTAGAAACCTAGAAATAATATTATGTTACACAAACAGGTGGATGACTCACATTATCAAGCCGTATTTTACTAATTTATGCTTCTGAATCAGTAAAATGCAAGATGATTTGTCAAGCACCTGTGGGTACAAAACATTTCCGTTTGGTACTAGAAAAAAAACGTGTTTATCTTATATAGTTGTGTATCCTGAAAACCTTGCCTAGAAAAAACCTCGTCAATCTTTGCGACAGAGTGATTAGCAATTTTTTCAATGCTAAACTATTATGCTGTCAATCCTGTGTTAGCGGCCATCTCCGAACAAAGGTCAACTCCGAACAAAGGTCATCTCCGAACAAATGCCACCTCGGAACAAAGGCCACCTCCGAACATAGGCCACCTCCTAACAAAGGCCACCTCCGAACAAAGGCCATCTCCGAACAAAGACCACCTCCTAACAAAGGCCACCTCCGAACAAAGGCCACCTCCGAACAAAGGCCACCTCCGAACAAAGGCCACCTCCGAACATAGGCCACCTCCGAACATAGGCCACCTCCTAACAAAGGCCACCTCCGAACAAAGGCCACCTCCGAACAAAGGCCACCTTGTGAAAAGGGTAATTCTTTTAAAAGCAGTCATTGAATATTTAGAACAAATTGACCCCCTAATAAGGGCTACCTGTCCAAAAAGGCCATATTTTGTCTTTCCAAAGTGCGACCTTTGTTCACAGATTGTAATGTAACTTTTATATTCAATTCCTTGAGGAATCAACTTCAAAGTGAAGATCTTCAAAGTGAAGATACATACTGTCAGACCGCAATCAACGACCTGTTGTGAATACAGTACAACCTCTCCAGAGCGGCCCTCTCTTGAGCAACAATCTCCCTTCAACAATAGCATGATTTTCCCTACTGCACAATTAAACTATAAATTTGTCCTCTCTAGAGCAACAACCTCTCAACAACAACATATTTTGCTACTCCCAAATGGTGTTGCTTTGGAGAGGTTGCACTGTATATAGGATTGTGTCCGGGATATGAAATACTTTTCACACCTTAATTACCTTGATCAGGATTATAAGTCATATACCCATAGCAGCCAGACCCCCCCCCCCCTCCATTTTGGTGGTCTATGATCACAGGTTTATCTTGTAATCCGTATACTTATACATTCATTGTGCGCACACCTGCACATTCCATTGTTTTATTTCATATACTCGATTACCCAATCTGTAGTTGTATAGTTAAGGTCTATTTACTTTCAAAAACCCATTTTTATTAATCATTTAAGCAATATTTATAATGCAGTATTTGATAACTCTCCAAATCTTGAGGATAGAAAGGCGTATCGTTGAATGAATGATGCATGCTGATTCAGATGGGTTATGATATGTGCCTCAAGAAATTACAATCATACCATACAAAATGAATATAATACAATATTTAATAAATGAGTTTATAACAAAATAATGCATTTGAGAACTTGCTTGTAAGAGGGTTGATCCAGAAATAACCGGACCGCCTTTGTGATCAGTTCATACTTTATACATCATTTCTATGGAATTTGCATAAATATACGCATTTATATCTAACCAAACTTACAACGTACTGAAACTTTTCTGGAAAAAGATATAGATGTCATTCCAGCTGTTAACTTCAGTAAACAAAAACACTTAACGAAATCAAAATCCACCATCTTACAACTAATTAACATACTGGACATATATGAATATAATGTATATCAACAGATACTGTCATGAACAATAAATTGTCATAAAGTACTAAATGTAAAAATTAAAATGTTTACTTCAAATGTAGATATGAATAAGTTCCTCCGATGAGTGCCAGTATATAATCGTGTTATGGAATTCTGAACGAACACCTTGCGTTACACGGACCAGAGTCCGAAAGATTTGATAATTTTCCAACAATTTGCTCGTATTTCGTACAGCACATTGAGTACATGACTAATAACAAGAAGATATTATTAATTAGAGCTCTCTAAAGGAGGTAACGCTCCAAACCTGATGGAAACTGCAGCTAGGGAAGAAATAATGATATTACTGATGATTAAAACAGAGAATGGATAGAAGAAAATCAAAGCACTGACAGTACTCATGGAAACTTATAACTTACATATAGACTTGCACTGCAACATCGAGCGGGAACTAGTCTAACAATTGTATGACGGATGTATGGTCCGTATCAAAAGTAGAGTGAAGGATAAGGAAAGCCGAGCAATCGTTTAGTTTCCCAAAACATTGAGCAGAAATAGTTATAATAATCAAAATCAATTAAAATTCAAACACTGTGTAGCCAATATATTTCTGCACTTTTTTGTATCAGATTTGCCTATACACCTTGCTTCTTTAATTATTGAAAAATCCCTCTAACCATTTCACGTGAGTATAATAATGTAAAAACTTGATCTGGAAAAAACGTTATAACTCTAGCGAACATCCTGAAACTCCGAGTGTCATAAAACTCCAATCACGTGACTGCTTCACGAGTAATTACGAACACGCACTCATCACAAAGTTGGTATTTCTTAGAAATTACTCGGCGCATGATGAAAAGAATTATTTGTTTTTTGGTGTTCTTTGATAAATTGCTCATCAGTTGTAAAAGAGAAGATAAAATGTTCGCGATGTTACAACACAATAAATACTGAAGTCTTGTTATTATTTATGTTCCATGACTTTAGTGAAGTCATTGCCAATACCCTCGTTTTATAACAAACGTAAGTTTGTTGTCATTGCCCAAACTGACGTGTATTACTCTGATCAAAGGCGTTATGGTAAAAGTAAAATATACATGTATGTTTTTTTTTCAAGTTTAGCGATAAACAGTAAGTTGAGAAAGTGAGTGTCTCGATTTGACGTAAAATCTTCAAAGCTGTGCTTCATTACCCACATAGCCCGTCCGGTTAGGTCAGTGGTTAGAGCGTTGGTCTACAAGAGATTGTGAGTTCGAACCCAGGGCGAGGCTCACACAGTCCGTGGCAAAGTTGACTGAAGATATTACATCCTATGTTATATTGTCCCCCACGTCTGAATCAGGTGGGGTAGATTGGTAGTCGACTGCAGATAGAATGTGATTAGTACTGTACTTGTTAAGGCCTAAATGAAGTCCAGGAAAGCTGGTTAGCATAACTACCCGCCATGATATGACTGAAGTAATGCTGGAAATGGCTAAGAAATAAATCATTAACCACACAAATAGAGACATGACCTAATATTTTGTTCTATAATACATGGTGTCACACTACAGAAATCTCAAGCCACTATCAGAAGTTATTGGAAACACCCAAATTAACGACAGAGAACTGTTAATTGTGACATATACTGTCATTTTATTTTCCATAGAAGATACCCTTCTCCTGTTTGAGTCCCGTAGACACACAATATCTCAATGATGTGAGCCAAAAGTAGCAGAAATACAAGCATGTAGTATGTACATGAATCAAAAATTAGCACAATAATCAGATTTTTTAACTTCACATTTTGTGGTTTAAAATATGGGTCAGTTACTTGTCAAATTTCAGTCATAAACTTTAGATAAAGGTTGTTATTTCTACAGCGAGCGAAAAGCTTGCCTATTCTGAATTGCGTCCAAACCAGCTTTTTTTACTGTATGCATCTGATAGTATGTCTACTCTGTACTCGCTAATGTGAAAATATCATAACATCGACACAGATTTATCATTACCTAGAAAAAACTTCATACCAAGTGTGATAACGACAGACATAATCGTTTAACCTATTTACTGACACGTTGTAAGAATTTCACTGATCAAACGAGTTTTACCTACGTAATACAATAATGATATCTGTCATAAATGACAAATCGAAATCCTTTCCGACCATAAAATGATTTATATACTTCACAAAATAATTTTACAATGAACAAACAACATTTTTCAATTTAGAGTGTTGTAGAAGCATTCCGTAACTAATGGATACACGCGCCAAGTGTTACTTACGTATTACGGTCTGCTGTTTCTGCCACGTTTTTTATGAGTCATAACACTTGTACTTCTTAAAAATTCTACCGTACACTTAACCCCGCCCCTTTTCGCTTGCGTTTTGTTACATTCATAACTACCCGGGCATTCCCGTCACTAAGAATACAAAGGTAGGTTATGTGCACGCCCATTTAACACACAACGAATTAATTTATCCTTCGGCAAAAATGTTGTGAGGAACTTCCGTTCTCGTTGTGAGCACCCATATTGTTCGTCAACAAGGTAAGTTTTTCCAAAACATTGCAGAATACAGGCCTTTGTGTAAAAATGTCGAAATGCAGTTAGCTAGTTTTGGGGTTTTCCAACACTAGCTAGGCGCACGTTTTCAAGAATCATTCTTAAAATGGCAAACTTTTAAAGAGTTCGCGATTGGTAAAATGGGCATCAAGTTCTCATTGAAAGAGAAACAGATTGTTTCCATCGTTGGATTCCCAGGGTCAGCCATAATGGAAAGTAGCCCGTGAACAACAACACCAATATGGCGGCCAACTTATTATGTCCGAGACATTTTCTTTCGACAACGCCGAGGAGTTCCGATTACATTTTATGTAATCGTATATTGATACAAACTTCAACTGTCTAGAATCTGATACACCAATGTATAAGTTTCCGCCCACTCCGCCCATTTTTAATATGAAAACCACGTGTTCGCGTGTTGAGAATAATATTCAACTTTGTCGGTGGAATAGGTTTTATCTTCGCACCTTATAAATCATAACAAAATTGTACCATAGGTCAATTAAAAAGAAACAACCATGCTCGTAAAAATGTGAACAGCGGCAGCCACACCCTAGTGCATGGTTTCTTTTTGTCTAATTTATCGTAGATACTTTGGTATAAAAATATGTATATTTACTTCTGTTGTGAAACAAGAGGCGTTAACCACCAGATTGGAATGCAATTTTCATATCCTTTAATTTATTGTGTAAATACTGTTTCTATTAACATGTTTTTTTTTTAATGAACGTACTGAAGTATGGAAGTGGTAAAGATATTACAACGTTAATCAAGGGAGATAATTATGCAAGTAGTATTGTAGTCTGTCGGTGTTCTAATGGAATTACCTCCCTTCAATTAGCTACACGGTTCCCGTCGACTGTACAAAGCCCCCTCGGTGCACTGCGACATGAAAATCGCTAATATATAATTATGCGAGTGATTACATATAATGATCTTTAGAAAGTGTTTGACTGGGTATAAACCTATTATTATGACTTCAAAAGTATCAAATATATATATTTATTATATAAATGAAAGCGGAATAGAAAACTTTCAAATCGTGCTAAAAAAATATACATAATTATGAAACAAATAGATCTATATGCGATTCTGGCCGATGCACCACACCATACTTTAGGCAAATAAGAGGTATTCGGATTTTTTCCTAAGTTATTGTTCATTCCATAAAGTAGAGTTATTGAACTGTGTTGCGTGAAAAACTTGCGGATATACTTTTTGGTAAAATTTTTCTTCAAATCTTTACCCTCGTCTTTTTCATTTTAGGCGTTCAATAGAATCAATTAATTCATTCTTAGCACTTGAAATCGAAACAAATATTGCACATAAAACATTAGTTTATCTTAAGATTTGAACAAATGTTTTTAAAAGCAATTGGGATCTTTTATGACCGACAATATTTGACAATAATCTCGAAGCCACCACTGACAAAGAAAAAGCTGACCTTCTTAACCACTTCTTCTGTTCCCAATCGACGGTGGAAGATCAAAATAATGCTCCCCCCGTTCCTATATTTCAAGCAGAGTCCTCATTGTCACAAATTTTCATCACTCCAACTGACGTCAAAGATGCTCTTAAGCTAGTTGATGCCAGCAAAGCATGTGGTCCCGACATGGTCAGCCCGAGACTCCTCAAAGAGGCCACAGACGAACTTGCAATTCCTCTTTCATTGTTCTATAACAAACTTCTTTCCAACTCTTTCTTCCCCGACTCCTGGAAACTAGCCAATGTAACGCCTATTTTCAAAAAGTCCGATCCTTCCAAACCATCAAATTATCGTCCGATTTCCCTTCTTAGCTGCATCGGTAAGCTCATGGAACGTTGTGTCCATAAGTATCTTTACAACTATCTTGTAATGAACGATCTCCTCACTCCTTTCCAGTCCGGCTTTATCAAAGGAGACTCGACTGTTAACCAACTAGCATTTCTTCACAACGACATATGTCAAGCACTCGACGAAGGAAAGGAAGTGCGAGCAGTCTTTTGTGACATATCGAAGGCATTCGACAGAGTCTGGCATCGTGGTCTTCTTTCAAAACTGTCTTCTCTTGGTATATGTGACTCTCTCTTGTCATGGGTTTCTTCTTATTTGTCCAATCGCAAGCAACGTGTTGTCTATGCAAATGCTACTTCTTCCTGGTTATCCATCAACGCGGGTGTCCCTCAAGGTTCTATCTTAGGTCCTCTATTCTTTATTACCTACATTAATGACATCGTTTCTTCAATCAAATCCAACATACGACTCTTTGCAGATGACACTAGTCTCTACATCACAGTAGAAGATCCAGCTACAGCATCAATCACGTTAAATTCTGACTTAGCAACCATTCATGCATGGTCCCAGGCCTGGCTTGTCTCATTCAACCCTTCGAAGACAGAATCTATAATATTCAGTAGGAAGAGAAACAAGCCCATACATCCTCCATTGTCTATGAATCATGTAAATATTGCAGAGGTAAACTGCCATAAACACTTAGGACTTACATTTTCTGCAAATCTGAAGTGGGACACCCACATCTCACTTTCTTTAAAGAAAGCTTGGCAACGCATCGGCATAATGAGGTCCCTTAAATTTCTTATAAACCGATCGTGTCTTGAAAGGATGTATATCTCTTTCATTCGGCCTATCTTAGAATATTCAGACGTTGTGTGGGACAACTGCAGTGACTTCTTAATACATGAAATCGAATCTGTCCAGGTCGAAGCTGCGCGAATTTGTACAGGAGCTACAAAATACTGCAACATAGAGAAACTACTCAATGACCTAAGATGGGAAACCCTTATAGAGAGGAGAAAACATCACCGTCTTGTTCTTTTCTATAAAATGATACATGGTCTCACTCCATCCTATTTGTCAAATCTGATTCCTAATACAAATCAAAACCAACAAAACACATACACCTTAAGACACTTAAGACAAGTTAAAATAAATACACAATCGTACAGCTCCTCATTTCTTCCAAACACATTACGTCAATGGAATCAGTTACCTGCACCTGTACAAAATGCACTCACATTGCAATCATTTAAATCAGCTCTCAAAACAAACAAAGCAAGGTCTTCACCTCTGTTTAACTGTGGCTCACGCATCGGACAAATTCTACACACACGTCTCCGACTCGGATGCAGTTCTCTGAATCATGACCTTCACAGGCGGTCTCTCGTCGATTCTCCCTTATGTACCTGTGGATCCATAGAAACAGTCGAACACTTTCTTATGCGATGTCCGAACTATATCAACTCTCGAGCAACTTCTTTTGCCAACATCAAATGTCCATTTGTCCTATCAAACCTCTTGAATGGCTCTGAAAGACTCTCCTACGAAGAAAACGAATATTTGTTTCTTGACGTCCAGCGTTACATTATAGCAACAAAACGATTTGAGTAGGCCGGTCTCCCTGTTCCTGACTGACCGCGTGCCGTGAACATGAAACCACCATTTCTAGTATTTTTTTTCTCAAACAATCTGTTTTCAAACATCTAACATTATTTTTGCAGTTATGTATTATTAAATATTTATCACTGACCATGTATTTTTCATGACTCATAGCTTTCTTTCACATGGAGAGGAATTTATATAAGTAATCCTTGTTTTCCAATCCAAAATATCCTATCTTAGTAACTATCACAATTCATGTATGTGTGTATGTTTGAAATATAATTTGAAATAAAGTTTAAACTAATATTTATTTCGTCTTTTTTTAAGAATTTCGGGAAAAAGAATTGACGTCATTATAAGTGCTTAACAATAAATATAAAATAACCTAAGAATAAATATTATAATCTACTTCTGAATTCTACTGATAAATCTATTTACGAAATCCTAAACGAGCAAATAATGCTCAAAATATGCTTGTAGGATGATATAATAATTTCAGTACGAATTACCAACATCTCCTGAAGATTAATGTTATCCGATTTTGCTGAACAGATGAATTCAGGCCACATACCCTGGTAACGCATCATATTTTGCATGCTGATTGTCTATCAAGTAATACAATGAAAATCAGGCCACGGTGTTATAAAACTTGAGATCGGTCACCGAGCTCAAATCTCATAAAGTTATACTGGGTTTTAATGTTTCTAAGTCGATTATGATCAGACAATGATGATTTTTTTAAGTAAATATTTGTTTTATTATGCATTAATTTGGATTATACAACAAAAAACACAAATATACGAACTAGTATTATTATTTCATTTGTCTACGTTTCGGCGCAACCGCCTTTATCAAGACATAACAATAAAATAATAAAATAACGGACGTTACGTCATAATGATTATCATATTAAACGTAACGTAAAAAGGCGGGAATGCGTGCAGTACAATAACAAAATGTAATTAGTATTACGCTTTCGGATTTAAGAAATACAAATATATCCTATAGTAATTTTTTTTATTATGCATGACAACTTGTTTCATGTTTTTTACTAAGTCATCAACTCAGGTGAAATTTATAGCATGATATTGTTCCTCCGTGACATATCTTTTAGATGCATACTTTTAGATCTCATAATGCATACTGTTCTGTGATAAGTACATATTAAGTGATATTGCATCTTAACATGCGGTGCTATTTTATAAGTTTCTGTGATATTATTTATTATAATATAAAAACTTATTATTATTCGCATTTTGTCTTCCTATGTCTGTTAGCACTATATATCTAAGGACCACAATGGAAATAAGGGTATTGATTTACCCTTTTTTGTGTCATCCTTACTATATAATGTTGATTGACATGACTTCTTTAATTCATACCTGTCTTTCATTGTTTGTATGTTTTAATGTACTTGCCATGTTTGTCTTAACATTTTATAGTGAAATAAATATAATCTAACTATCTATTGATACATATTTCTGACATTATAACTGGTATGAGCATGTAATGAATCAGTTTTATCTCTTCAACCAAAAATCTTCTAGATTTGAATTAAGATTTGAGCTCGGAAACTGTCCTGAAGTTTTCTAACCTCAGGACCAGAAGGGATTTATTTCTAGGACAATGAGTAAAATCCAGGCTGGCCATGATGATCAGTAACTAACCAAGGATATGTGTAAGATAATGCTAAACTGGTTCCAGTTCTGTATACAGTCAGAATCAATGGGAACCTGTTTAAAATAATTCCTTCTTAGATTTCTGCAAATGGTTTTAATGCAGAACTTACTAGTACTGCGCCGAATTAATTTAAAAATCAAAACAATATTTAAGGGGACCGATTAAGGGCCAAAATTCGGCTCCATTCCCCTGTCTAAAATGTATATGTTTTCCCCTTAATTCATAAAACTTTCACTTTCAGTAGAATTTTCTGTAAATATTTGTAGGAAAGAAAATCATTTAACTGACCTGTAAAGAAGAGCTCATTATCTGTGATTATTAAGGTTTTATGTATATGATAAAATCATGTAATAATGCTTTATCATGCTCTTTATCCCCTCTCATCCCTCAAGACCCTATGTTCACCCTTTATATGGCCCCACCATCTCTCCCTTAAAGGTGAAATATCACTGCAAAAGTTCAAATTATCACACTGACACCAGAACTATTACGTTGTTTGTCTCAAGGTTCGCCCAAGGATACTCAAAAACCTACTTACCTCATTCTTGCCGTGTATCAGGTCCATTTCTGAAAGTAGTTCCAATTCACGTCTCCTGGAGTCGTCTTGTACCTTCTTGACATAAGTTTGTAGTTCTTCCACTTCATCTTCAAGTAGTACACTTTTTTCTTCTTTGGATTTTATAATCATTCTAAGATCATCTAAAATCAAATAAACAATGATTTAAAAGCAATTACATAGAAAGTATGCGTGCAATCATTACCACCTGTAAGGGGTGCTTGTTAAGAATGGCTAAGTTCGTCATGATTTTGAAAGTCAACCTATTTCAGCGATATTGGAGGCCCTAGACGAAATGAAAAAAAATGGAAATGAAATAATTCTTAAACAAGGGCGATAATTCAGACATACATAATGTAACTAGTTTATCGATAACCTCCCTTGGATAAACTCTGGCCTTTATTTAAAACAACTGTATTAGACATTACGAGTTATCTGGCTGTTATTTACATTACCTGAAGTATCTCAAGTTTTGCAGTTTTCTATAAATAATGTATTTTTAAAATACAATCTTATATTCCACTTGAGAGACGAATCATATAACTATAATTACATGTAGAATTATTAAGCCCACAACTTATGATTCAGAGTCAAGTCTCCATTTATACCATTTAGACCCTAAGTTTGTGTCTGTATATTTTAATCCTTTATTGCATGTATGAAGTGCGCAGTAAAGTATATTATTACGGTGCAACCTCTTCTAAACAACACCCTTTAGGAGAATCAGAATCATGTTGCTGCTGAGAGGTGATTGCTCTAGAGTCGTTAAATCAATAGTTAAATCGTTCAGTGTGAAAATCATGCTGTTGTTGAAGGGAGGTTGTTGCTCTAGAGAGGGCCTCTCTGGAGAGGTTGTACTGTATACTCGTATTATAATTATTTGCCTCTAACTAGCATTTTGCTTACACCCTGACGGGTGGTTGTGTGTTTTTTTTCTCCAACAAATATACCACGGAATTTATTCGATTGTTCGCTTTCATTCACAGGTATATCTTACCTTTTAAACTGTACTGAACACAGAATCTATAATCTTAAATTTCTTAACAACCTCATAAAATAATTAATTACATTTTACTGCCGACATTAAATTAAAGCGAAAATATTTTTTATAACTTAATCTGTTATTTACTTTGATTCTATCAATGAAATAATTCATGCTTATGTTACATTGTATATGAACACAAGATGCGCTTTTAAAACACAATGCCCAATTCAGGGTGACCTTGTCCTTCGACTTCTAACTTGAACATGCACAGGTCCTGTTGATGTTATCATGAAGAACCAACATATGGAATTTGATGATTGTGGTTGGAAGCGTCTTGATTTAATATGCAAAGTTAATGTTTGGTACAAACAAACAAACAGACAGACAGGCCGAAAACAATATGCCCCCACATATACGATACGGGTGGGGGGGATTAAAAAACTTCATTTAAAACTTATTGGTTGTTTCATTATTGCACTCGTTTGCAAAATCGTAAATATTTCACATTCAGATAAAGTAATATGAAATTTCGAACAACTGACTAGTTTTCATTAATTTGCCATATTTCTCCTGGAATTTTAATCACCTGTTCTAAAACAGATGTCTATGTTTTAAGAAATACAGATAAAGTAGATAAAGTGAACTTTATAAAATGCTTATCCATCGGGTAACATAAATGCATTTTTTCGTCTTGTCAATTCTTTTTATATAATTATGATCGAATAAAAAAGGGATTGCTCAATGCACGTTAACGCAAATGTTTACAAAATGATCACATGACTTTTGTGAAGTAAATTAATCATATATTATAGGAATATGACTAAGTAGTTTTATCTTATTTCAGTGAGTTGACAATACAATGTAACTTCTACAAAGCAATAACTAGCAAGAGAGGTTGTTGCTCTACAGAGGTTAAATTAATAGTTCAACCATACAGCGGGGAAAAATCATGCTGATGTTGAAGGGTGGTTGCATACTATTGATAATTATAATTCTATAATCTGTTCTAATGTGATGTAACATTTTTTTACGATAAATAAAGTTCACAAATTAAAGATCTAATGTAGTCAAAATTACTACAAAAGAATATTTTTACATACATGTATATTTAGTTACTGTCCTATTTAATACTGATTTTATACGGATCAAAATCTTGAATCTATATTTCAACACCTATACTTCGCACACACCTTGAGAATTGACGTATCAATGAAGTAAAGCTATCATCAAAGATCCGACCCGGAACACGGACGAATTAACTCAAGGTAACCAAGGTGTCTTGATTATAAACATTGGTCCAAAAATGTGAGAATGTTTTATTTTACCCACAATGCTTTAATCATTTTGGCTTAAACGATAGTGTCTGTTAAGTACTTGTGAACAATTAACAGAACATTGTATTTACCAGAAAAACAACAACACAGCCAGTTCAATGGGTCAGCGCTATACAAATCAACTTGGGCCAAACATAAATAAATGTTTGCTTCGGTGGATGATCGTGAACTGATTGGATTATAAAACTACATTTTGTTCTTCTGCGCCGATCGCAACTTCTTAACATCAAACTTCTATATTGCCTCATTTCGAGCATCGAAAAGACTAGCTCTAATAAGAAATTGCACATTCTATATTCATACATATGTCGACAAAGCCAAGAATTGGTACCCGGTTTTGAAGTAGGAGACAATAGATCACTTGTAGCTAACGATGGAAACCAGACGGGCCAAACAACATGACTTGTATATGCATGTCTTTTCAGAACGGGTAGACGAAAGCAAAATATTTTCAATAAGTGGCCTTAGAATATTTTTCTCATTGCACCAGGTAGAATATTTAACTCTATCATATTCACCTGAAGGTTACAGGACTCATAATGTACAAACGGTATAACGTTAACATCAGTTTTTCCAGGTACATGGGTAAAGTCTGTCTCACAACCATCAGACTATATCATACTAAGTTTGATATACGGGAATTCCTCAGAAGCGAAACAGAAAAAAGATAATTTACTATCGATGAAATATTTGTAAATGTCGTTGTGGAAATTGTTTGTAACTTCCAACGTAAGCTGCACGGATACTGCTCGGAAACAAATCGATTAATACAAGAACAAAGTTTGTAGACTAGTAATTCTTACAGTGAATGTATTTAAACTGGCAATAATGTGTATACATGTTTTATGAGTTCTCGACAATAATACAACATGACTGACCGTCATGTTGTAATGTCTCAGTGACAAACACATCATTCACCATGGTTATATAGCACTTTTTATGTATTAGAATACTTTCAAACGTGCTGAACAGCAATATAGCGTAAATGTTACAGTTTACAACAATGAAAAAAGTCTTCCAATATGCAACGGAGGAAGCTAAAAATGCAAAGCCTCGTAATATTGGATGTTTTATATACCAATATAAAAACTGAAACATATCGTTGACATTAAATTCTCTTCTTGTAACAGTAAACTGTACAGGAACAGTTCTTATTGTAGAAGGGATTCTAGTCCAGCTACCAACCATGTCTCTTTATGTAAGAAAGTAGGCAGTTGCTTACAGAGGATGAGAGTCTAGTACTGGTTCTTCCCAGGAACGATGCTTAGGTGACTCATATGACTCATATGACTCTGACTGTTGAAAAGGGGCGTTAAACTCAGATAAACAAACATTTAGAAATCAATACAACGAGTTTGCTTCACACCCGCGTTCGAGTTTATAAAAAATTGAGAACGGTCATTTCATATCTTGTAATTTAACGTTTCTACGTCTTTAACAAATGCTGTAACAATCATGACATTGATAACATTATTGTGGCAGTATAATTAAACGGAGTACATGTATATATTTAAATATTAATCCGCTCTATTTTACCAACTATAATACTTAAATAATGGAAATGAGATTTGAGCTCAGATACTGTTCTCCTGTTTTATAACCTCGGGACCAGTACTCAACGTATGTCTTATCTAGCTATATATAACTGATGACGATACAGAACGAACCAACATAAGAGATAATTTAATCATTTGTGAATGATTTGCGTACGTTCTTTTGTATTGACAATAACTTGAAGGACAATTGATTTTAAGTACAACTGTTCAAATAATGTTTTGAAATTCACGTTTTATTGTAACCACTAGAAGTGCCACTCTAAATCTTGAATCTTTGCATTCTTTGAATATCTCGTCTAATTGAAGGAAAACGTTTGAACGACGGGAAACATGTTTTTCTCGCTTCAAGAGAAGGTAAATCGACGTACATGAATGTTATAGATGTTAACTTTAAATCTTAGAATACCTACTGAACGTTTCATTCAGGATTGTTCTTACACTCAGGTCACCCTTGTTATCAGCCGTGTGAGGTGCTGTGGTACATATATTAACCGTGTGAGGTGCTGTGGTACATATATTAACCGTGTGAGGTGCTGTGGTACATATATCAGCCGTGTGAGGTGCTGTGGTACATATATTAACCGTGTGAGGTGCTGTGGTACATATATCAGCCGTGTGAGGTGCTGTGGTACATATATCAGCCGTGTGAGGTGCTGTGGTACATATATCAGCCGTGTAAGGTGCTGTGGTACATATATCAGCCGTGTGAGGTGCTGTGGTACATATATCAGCCGTGTGAGGTGCTGTGGTACATATATTAACCGTGTGAGGTGCTGTGGTACATATATCAGCCGTGTGAGGTGCTGTGGTACATATATCAGCCGTGTGAGGTGCTGTGGTACATATATCAGCCGTGTGAGGTGCTGTGGTACATATATCAGCCGTGTGAGGTGCTGTGGTACATATATCAGCCGTGTGAGGTGCTGTGGTACATATATCGGCCGTGTGAGGTGCTGTGGTACATATATTAACCGTGTGAGGTGCTGTGGTACATATATCAGCCGTGTGAGGTGCTGTGGTACATATATCAGCCGTGTGAGGTGTTGTGGTACATATATTAACCGTGTGAGGTGCTGTGGTACATATATTAACCGTGTGAGGTGCTGTGGTACATATATTAACCGTGTGAGGTGCTGTGGTACATATATTAACCGTGTGAGGTGCTGTGGTACATATATCAACCGTGTGAGGTGCTGTGGTACATATATTAACCGTGTGAGGTGATGTGGTACACATATCAGCCGTGTGAGGTGCTGTGGTACATATATTAACCGTGTGAGGTGATGTGGTACACATATCAGCCGTGTGAGGTGCTGTGGTACATATATTAACCGTGTGAGGTGATGTGGTACACATATCAGCCGTGTGAGGTGATGTGGTACATATATCAGCCGTGTGAGGTGCTGTGGTACATATATTAACCGTGTGAGGTGCTGTGGTACATATATTAACCGTGTGAGGTGCTGTGGTACATATATTAACCGTGTGAGGTGCTGTGGTACATATATTAACCGTGTGAGGTGCTGTGGTACATATATTAACCGTGTGAGGTGCTGTGGTACATATATCAGCCGTGTGAGGTGCTGTGGTACATATATTAACCGTGTGAGGTGCTGTGGTACATATATTAACCGTGTGAGGTGCTGTGGTACATATATCAGCCGTGTGAGGTGCTGTGGTACATATATTAACCGTGTGAGGTGCTGTGGTACATATATTAACCGTGTGAGGTGCTGTGGTACATATATCAGCCGTGTGAGGTGCTGTGGTACATATATTAACCGTGTGAGGTGCTGTGGTACATATATCAGCCGTATGAGGTGCTGTGGTACATATATTAACCGTGTGAGGTGCTGTGGTACATATATTAACCGTGTGAGGTGCTGTGGTACATATATTAACCGTGTGAGGTGCTGTGGTACATATATTAACCGTGTGAGGTGCTGTGGTACATATATTAACCGTGTGAGGTGCTGTGGTACATATATTAACCGTGTGAGGTGCTGTGGTACATATATCAGCCGTGTGAGGTGCTGTGGTACATATATTAACCGTGTGAGGTGCTGTGGTACATATATTAACCGTGTGAGGTGCTGTGGTACATATATCAGCCGTGTGAGGTGCTGTGGTACATATATTAACCGTGTGAGGTGCTGTGGTACATATATTAACCGTGTGAGGTGCTGTGGTACATATATCAGCCGTGTGAGGTGCTGTGGTACATATATTAACCGTGTGAGGTGCTGTGGTACATATATCAGCCGTATGAGGTGCTGTGGTACATATATTAACCGTGTGAGGTGCTGTGGTACATATATTAACCGTGTGAGGTGCTGTGGTACATATATTAACCGTGTGAGGTGCTGTGGTACATATATCAGCCGTATGAGGTGCTGTGGTACATATATCAGCCGTGTGAGGTTCTGTGGTACATATATCAGCCGTGTGAGGTGCTGTGGTACATATATTAACCGTGTGAGGTGCTGTGGTACATATATTAACCGTGTGAGGTGCTGTGGTACATATATTAACCGTGTGAGGTGCTGTGGTACATATATTAACCGTGTGAGGTGCTGTGGTACATATATTAACCGTGTGAGGTGCTGTGGTACATATATCAGCCGTATGAGGTGCTGTGGTACATATATCAGCCGTGTGAGGTGCTGTGGTACATATATCAGCCGTGTGAGGTGGTGTGGTACATATATTAACCGTGTGAGGTGCTGTGGTACATATATCAGCCGTATGAGGTGCTGTGGTACATATATCAGCCGTGTGAGGTGCTGTGGTACATATCAACTCCTCTCGCATATACAAACCAGATTTGAGGAACATTGCTTACAATGGTCACGCGAGTCTTCTCATTTTGTGTCAACCCTAGTGCTAGTGTACATGGCATGTTTTTTGGACTTGATTTTAATCAAAATCAAGTCCTTTGTAATCGGTGAGCAACTTTTGTCGCTGGACTCCATAACAGCTTGGTTAAAAGAATGCCGCTTAAAGGAAATAGTACACAACTAAATGGTGTGGTTATATAGAAGTATCTGAAATATTTCCTCAATTAAGTGTGTCGGATCTAAATATATTTAAAATCATTTTATTGTAACTACATGGACATAGTCTTGTATCTAAATAAGTGCTTGTCGGTAGATACATGAGATATTCAAATGCGTAGAATTAAAACCGCGTATCCACTGTCCAATAAAATATCGCGCCTAGGAGGCTGTTTTGCAAAACATGTTTATGTAAAACTAGTTCTGCTTAACATCTATACGGACGTATGCATGCATTTGCAACAATCTACCATCGATGTGTGTGTTTTGTGCCTTTTTAACATTTTCATATTTTCATTCACATCAACTAGTGCTAGCTTGATGATGCAATCGCTATTTTTAGAATGAGTTCATGTCGGGTAAACTGCGGAGGTCGAATGTTTTACTGCGGCTAACGCATAGTAATTCGAGTCGCTACATGCGAACGTAAATTGCTGTTCATGTGCTTTTAAAATGATAAAGAATTCTTTTTATGCAACATTATTTAGAATAACATTATCACGTCTGAATCTCGTGCAACATCGGGTAAACTATTGGCCCCAGTCTATTCTGTCAGGGTCTTTTTATTTCGGTCCGTAGGTGTCAATGTTAAAAATGGTTGCATAGACATGAACAATGTGGGTACACATTTCTCTTTTTGTTTCGACGGTATGAAAAAATCAAGTTCCGATAGTACTTTCAGTACTTTGATTCTTAATTATAGTTAAAAGATTATTTTCTTATATTTTATGTATTTCACCATGCATCATATACTCGTATATGTATTACCAAAACCAAATAGATCTATCTTCCTCACTTATACAATCCTACTTGTAGTTAACCATTATTTTTGTTAATTCAATTTTTCTTAAATCCAATTGTTCTTGGATTTCTTGGATGTTTCAAATATGACTATTGTGTGCTTACATTGATTTATTTTGTCATTGTATAAATATTCAAACCTACCAAATGAATGTATATTAGACGATTCTTTTGAAAAAGTTGTATATTGTATGTTTTTATAATTATGTATATTTTCTGTATAAAATGTTGTATATATGTTATGTTTTTATATGTATATTTCTTGTATAAAATTGCTGTCTTGGCCATGTTGATATAAAAACTAATCTACTTGTAAACGGTCAAAAGCATTATTATGTCGATAAAACCATAAAACTTGAAATTTGAAACTTAAAAAAATCATTCCATTTAGCATGAGGTAGAAATAAGAAGGAATAAATTGCGGAACAATACAACAAAATAGTCTATAAAATTTACACTGAATACCTTATTCCTAAATACAGGACCTTCGTTTTTGGTAACTTAAAATAGTTCAGCTTGCCATAGCCGACACTCGCTCGGCCCGTATGAAATTTGGCACGGACTTTAGTACTGCGTTAATCTACATCCGCCATGCAGTAATACATTAATGTTAAACTCGTTCATGTTTCATGTTGCAGTGCAGTTTCCATGAGTGCTTTGATTTTATTTGCCGTCGGGCGGAAATCAAAAATGGATTACACTAGAATTAAATCTGACTTAATGAAATTTAATGAAAACTTAATGTATTCTTGTTTCATACTGCAAGCATTTGAGTTTTACTACAATAACGAATGTGGTAACTATGGCAATATGTTCAAAAATACCTACAACAGAAAGTGTATGTTTTTGATATAAGTTGAGGAGGAAATCTCGTCTTTATATTAAACTTTATTTACAAATATTGATATCTCTGCTACAAATAACCGGATGTACATAATACTCTTACAAGAGATTATACCGATGTGAATCATAGCATGGTAGGAGAGAAGAAGAGTATGTTATATCTTCATGTCAATAAACTTTATAACATTTTATACAGAGTCTTGTTTGTGCCATCGTTCTCGCAATACCATCAAACCTATGAACTAAGGCCACCCTTGAGAAAGACAAAATGTGACATTTATTGATAGGTGAACCTTATTAGGAGGTCATTTGGTTCCAAATTGTTAATAACGTTTTTTTTTCAAGAATGGCATTTATTTACAGGGTGGCCTTTATTCTGAGGTAGCTGCTAACTATCACATGTTTGACTGTATAGCCCCCATTGTCTTAGTACGATACAAATTGGCCACGCTGTTGTATCGCGACGTGTTGGTCTGTATAAACATATTGAATAGTTGTAGATTTTAGAATTAGGGCACGGTTAGATCAAAAGAAAGAAAACTTATGGAGCCCTCAAACGTCATATTAAAAAAGTGGATTTCAGATTTTTCTAAATTCAAAATAAAAATATTTTGTAATACGAGTGTAATACTTAGATACCGGCGTGTAGATAATAAAACTGTTGTTGCTAACGTCCGTGCTTCGTGACCTTTGGCACGATGTCTTCAAGCAAACATTTATCGCGCCAATGGCTCGGGCTCAGATTACTTTATCTATTGAACAGAATTGGGCTGCCATAATGTTATGGGAAACTATTATCGGTATTTCAAATATATGTGTTTGGTTACAGCAAGGTGACGACAAGCGATGTCTCTTTATTGTGCAGGCATTACATTTTCGATCCATTTTCATTTAACAAACATTCACAGTGCCAAAAGCAATCCTTCCATTCATTGGGTTCTTGTTACGTAAGATTCAATTAATTTTCCACAAGGATTCTCCCCACTTAAGTTTACGATCTAATCAGTGATATGTAATTGTTTTTTGCCAGGTTCAGTTCAGAATTAGACAGTTACAGTCTCTTAGAGTGTTAAAAGATTTATTTCTCTCTCATCAATAATTCCAATCAACGAGCGATCTCTTATTTCTAAACGCTTGATAAACAAATATAAGTTAAACGTATGCATTTTATGAAAACCTAAAAATATTTACCAGAAATACCTGTACGTATTATCAGTTCGCTTTGGTTAAGATAAACAGTGAAAATTAATTTTTAAAATGGCATTCTTTGTGTTTATTTCTTGACGATTTTTAAGCGAAATATAGAGAAAATATTTTAGACAATAAACAGATATCTCAGGATACATTAAAGATCTGTTTCACAAAATATTTCACCAAATTGATTTTAGACAACAGTATTTTTAAAAAAATGTTTTCACGGATAGGAATGCAAAGGTCAAGGATTACTCTAAAGTGATACAAAAGATGTATATCGTATACCAACAGCTGATCTAATTAATGAGATAGCAGTTGTGTGTTAGAAAGATTGAACTGTTTGTATTAAAATTAAATATAAAAGGGCAAGCATCAGGACCAACACTATCGTTTTATATTTAAGACAAGGTGACACTTGAAGCATCATGTGTTGCAGTCTCGTCTTCCATAGCTTTAAAGTCTTCCAAACAATCAGATTCTACCTAATGGATAACCAATGAATCTATGAATCCTCGTTACTTTTGTTGGTGGTTGTGTCGGTTGATTTTAATGGACCGATTGCACGTATTAGGCGTGGCTTTTTAGCATTTTCAAAATAAAGCAAAACTTGATAATTTACAATCTAATTGCACATAAATTTTATTGTGAGCAATTTTGATATAAAATAAATTTGATAATGATCCTGCACATAGTGTTGCTTGTATAATAATGTTCTGTTTCCTTCAAGCATAGCATTGTTATTAAATTAATAGCTAAGTACAGGGCGTAACAAGTTGCAAATGATAAGCTATCAACAACAAATAATAAAATATTTTTAAAGGTAACGTAACGGAATACTTCAGGCCGAAGTTGGATGAAATGAAGCAATGCGCAATACATGGTTTGTCAGAAGTAACACACAGGTAAACGGTTACTTGACAAGAATTAGGACAGGAAGATCGCAAAGCTTTCTTATATCGGTACTAAGAATGTAAGATACGTCCCTAAGTAGGTCCCTTGCGTCTCCACCCCCCCCCCCCCCCCCTCCCACTGTTATAACTCGAAAATCGACTAATGACACTAAATATTGGTGCGAAAGTAAAGATTACGAGGGTTGTAATGCACAACACAATGCAACTTTATTCATGTTCTTTGTATTTTACTAAAATTTACACCACACCTCAAGAAAGAGTTCAATTATACGTCACAGAAATTAGGTTCCAAAATATAGAAAAATACCCGAGTTATGAGAAAAGTCTACATACTTAATGGACAACCCTCGTACATGGCCTTCGTACGTATAATTCTTCAGTCTCTGTTATCCAACTATTCTCACTCACTAGAGAGCGTGGAAATATTAGTTAAATTATCACAAATATTTCATTTCTTATCAATAACAGACAAACATCTCAAAAATACTTGGTTAAGTAAGTAGATGAACAACTCGAATATTCCACATAACAACGTCAAATATACTTTACAGATGAAAGCGGAAGACGAGTAAAGATTAACATTGCGAACAAGTTTGTGTCAATTAAGATATTTCTCAATAAATACAAGCTACCCCGTGTAGATAGACCAGAGTTCATTCTCGGTTGTTTCGAATATTTTTTGCAAAGGAGATGGAAAGCTAATTTAGTATGTACCGATGAATTGATATTGACCATTAACAATGAAACTTGGAGTTCCGTTATTTCAGTCATAATACCAGCCCATGTAGTGATGACTTCAGATCATGATGAACTCTTAAAGAATTTAATTTACCCAAAAAGGTTATAGTTAGAATATGCTGCATTCGCCATGGTATGTCAAGGAAACATATTAAATACTGTACTTTCGTTTATTTTCGTTTGGCTCAATTTTCGTGGTTTTTAATAAAATGGTTATTCCGTGGGGACATAATTTCGTGGATTTTGATTTTTGCAAACAATGCCTTATATCTGCGTTTTAATTCCTGGGGAATTGATTTCGTGGATGAGCCGACCCACGAAATCCACGTAATTAAATCCCCAACGAAAATGAATGCTTCCACAGTATTCGATATTAGCAACATTGAATACCACTATATAGACTTACAAAGACAGTACTACTGGGTGAAATTCCTCATATTGATAGCTAATGATAATTACGCAAAAACAAATTTGATCCTACAGGCGTAATAATGATAATGGGAATATAAAGAGACACTGAACACAAGAACTTAAGTTATGCAAATAATCGTTCATTAGCACGCCATATTGTAATGAATATTTATAGTTAGATTTATATATAACGTGTTTACCGTGCTGTGTAGGATAACGTTACGTTATATAACAGTTTATTGTGATAATTGTATGTTCACGATTTTCATACTGTTACTATGTAACATTTCCACCGAGGATTACTATTTGATGTTAAATTAGATGTAAAATGTGAGTAGGCGACTTTTTCAACAAATCGAGATGAAAGACTTTATCTGAACACACTCAGTTTGTAAGCATAACTGTGTAAAGTCAAACCTTTGAAAACAGGTCACCTTTGTGAAAGTCATTATGTGGCTTTTATCGATAGGTGGCCTTTATTCGGAAGAAATTTTGTTCTAAATAATCAATGGCGGTTTTTTAAACGAATGGCTTTTATTCACAGGACGGACTTTATATAGAGATATCTGCTAACACTGGTTTGACTATTATATCAGGAATTACGATCTTCTTTTTAAGTTATGTTTCTTTACTTATTGAAATGTTACGTACAAAGTTTGCAGTTATGTGATTTACGTAACTTTGTAATTTTAATTATCTTGATTTTAGAGATGTATAGAAGCTATAAAGACACTGATTATTGAAGACAAGAACAACGGAAAATGATTAAAATTGACAGGTATGTGAAATAGATGTCATCTAGAAACGATTCGTATGAATTGAAGTGCTTAGAAAATTGCCAATAAATCTTCGACTACAAGTTTTAAAATCCAGCTGCCAGTATTTTACATATCATTGGTGTTAGGTTTTAGGCCCCGTCAGTACATTTCGATAGATACAGGGATTTTCTTATGTAAACCCTTAAATATGAGATATCACAAAACATGATATCGGACCAACCGATTTAAAAAGAATTAATTAACATACTTTCATAAAATGTACAGAAAAGAGAAAGGAATTATATAGAAAAAGTTGCAAAAATCCTATTTTCACCAAAACTACAAAAAAATACTAATTTTTATTGCTAAATTTAGGGATATCACAAACACTTGAAATCGGACCAATTCGTCAAAGTACTTGCATACGTATTATCATAAATGATGCAGACAAGAAACATGATTTCTAGATAAAAACGCATACAAAACATTTCAAGCCTTTCACAAAACCCACTTACCCTAAAAAATAGAAGTAAAGTAAAGCACTCACTACACTTTACAGATTTGGTACGTAATAACAGAAAAAATAGACACTCGTTAATATGTCAACAATAGATGTACATCCATGATTCATATTCTAGTCTAGAGACCAGTCTAAGAATACAGTCTTTTCATTGGTTAATTTTTATAACAACCAACCTTATTTGTTTAATAATGTGACTGGTACCCAAGCTTAATTTCAACCTAAATTATGTACTTAGATGAACGTTGCGATTTTTTAAAGCCGCAGATACGAAATTAATAAGACATGACATTAGTATGACATTCTAAAATCACAAATATGTCAATGTTTCTACTAGGGAGGTCTGTTCTGTGATTAAATTATCATTTCCACGTCTAACAAACTAATTGCATTGAAAAAAATGAAATATACACCAGTTTATATAACAAACATATTCAAGGTTGCCGCCAGGTTTCTCGGAAAGGGAGATGTCTGTCTGTAAAACAATACCCCTCGCAATAAGATAAAACTATTTTGGGGTTTCTGATTTATTTCTACGTTTCCCCAGATATCTGTAGACAAAAGCATAATCAGCATTACAACATTTTAAGGTAATAGAAGGGTCTATTTAAAGGATTTTTAAAGGCTATTTTAAGCACAAATAACACACGAATACATATTCTTGCGCCAGATTCCTTCTCTACAAACGAAATTGCATAGAATCTAAAATCATCCTGGCCAATCGCATTTGAAATATAATACATTCACAGCTGTACATAATATTCAAATAAACATTAATAGATATTAGGCATACTTTATGTAAACATTTGAAAAAACATGATGGCATTTGATATATGAATATTGATACTATGATAAATTACTGTATTTCAAATATCACAAAATAATAGTTATGTAAGTTTACTAGGCGTTTTTCATTTACATGGGAGTCGAAATAAAATGCTATCTAAACTAGAATGCATGTATTTAGAGTCAGTTGTATTGAACCATGTATCTAATGTTTCTCATTCATAAAGCCCAGAAAGATGTTCCTGAGAAATAGAATACAAATGTATATGGTTGAATGATTAGTTAGGTTCAGACACGCACTGACTGGTTATTTTGACTGATTGGGTTTTACGACCCTTTTTCAACTGTCAGCTATATGAGACGGACAATTCACCTGGGAAGAACCAGTACTACACTTCCATCCTCCTACTTTCTCACATAGAGAGACATGGTCGGTAGCTAGGCTCGAACCCACGACCCTGTATCAGTGAGAGGTAACAGTGATTTGAAGTCAGTGATCTTAACCATTCGACCACGGAGGCGGGTCCACATGGTCTGGATTGAGTGTGTTTTAAACATTATCCTCTGTACCACAAGCATTCCTCTGCCCTACTAGTCAGATGGTTTACTTTGTAATTTCCTTAAATCTTAAAACAAAACCCTTAAAAACGTTTATCACAATCAAACAATTCCACTTGAAAAGTTTTTCCATCCTCAAAGAGATAACTTAATAAAATATTTTCAATGAAAAAAGCTTCAAATGAATTACTGCGCCAAAGATAACAGTGCAATGCCAGGAATCAAAACTAATTGCTCCACGATTTAAACATACTAATTTGTTTAAGTGTATTTCGGGTAAATGAAAGGATAGATATGTCTTATTGTGCCAATTTTAATTCAGGCAATGTAAACGTTATCTGTTCTGAACATTGGTGAAATATTAACGATCAAGATAGAAGAGGTGTTGATATGTAATGTTGTTTATTACTGTTTGTATGGAAATTAATTTGTTAGTACAATCAGTTTGTATACGTTCTGTGTTCTGGTTGATAACGAATTATAGATATGTTATTATAATTCTTTTCGTGCTGTTTAATCATCGCTTGTTAATGTGGTTCTTGGTTAAATTGATTTCAACAGAGCATAAAAACTTTCATTATAATAACACTTGACTTTTATATTTCTATAAAGTTAACAGGCCATTAATAGAATAATAGTTTCATCCTAGTGTCTGCGGTCATAAAGAGCGCATGCCTACTTTAAAACTCTTGAACGGGATGCTTGCTTGTAAGTTATGGAACAAATACATACATGCACTGATATTCAAACTCTATTTGGAAAATGAACGATGGTTTAGCTTTCCCATAGCCGTCACTCGCTCGGCGCGCATTAATTTTGACGCGGACCAAAGTACTTCGTTTTTCTTCATCCGCCATGCACTTGTTAAACTAGTAGCCGTTCTATGTTGCAGTGTAAGTTTATGCAAGTTCAGATTTCTTGATTACTTTCAGTACTTTGATTTTACTTGGTTTTACCATGGCATCAACTGTCGGCGACATTTATGGCGATTTTTTCAGTTTTGATTGGTGAAGACAGAAAGACCCCCGGTGTATACCTGGATAGACAGATTGACCTCCCGGACACTAATCTACCAGCTTCGTCACATTAGTACATGTACACATAATTTGATCAAAGCGTGATTTACACTCATAACAATAAGGGGCTAGTGATTACTGGCCAGACACCATTTAAACCTCACCACGGAAGCCCCTCAGTTTTATAACTTTAAGTTCATGTACTTGAAATATGGATATGCGATGTATATATAGTAATGGTATATTTTGCTCTACTCCTTTATCGAAAAAACGTAATTACTTGATATTTTTCTTTCGATGATTGTTTAATTATAACAACGGACCATCCAAAACTGTATATATATAGTTTCTCTAACTGACATCAAATGTCACAATTTCAATTAGTTTTCAAACCGGAACTGGTGTGTCTACTTTTCGATATCGAAAGTGAAGTTGAAATTAACAGTCGAAATGATCAGCCGCACGTTTTCGCATAGGGGTATGTGTTTCCATAAAATCAGAATTTGAACATTTGAAACGAAATACAAAAAAAAAATTTTACTTGCAAAAAATTGCGATTTTAAAGAGTGGTTTATCTCTGCGAATTGAAGAGTCAGATAATTTTATTACGTTAACAGTGTGTCTGACAATACCAATACATTTGGTTTTCATCTCAGCACTTAAGCGGATATATATATATTGGGATTTCTGCTGACATTACACTCAGCTGTAGCCACATATTAGATGTAATTTATTGTCATTATCTCCATGAGGTTGTTTCAAAGGTTTTAGTTAATTAAGCAAAAAATGGAACAATTTTATTACATCAAAGCTTGAGGTATACAAATTATGTGATCAAACTAGATGGTACTACTTTGTTAGTTTTCTATAATGTGGTTACTTCTTGACTTGAACTACGTGAGTATAAATATATGTTATAAAACATCTTTGGTTAGAGAGACACATCCCGTACTAATGGTAACATAATTATATCAATCACCTAATACACGATTGCGTTAGAAATTTGTATCAAAACTAGTGATGTGAGTTCGGCGAATCTTCTACATAAACGTCAGTGAGTGCTAAGGTTCTGAATCTTCATTGCACTTGCATAACGATTCATAACGAGGTACGTGTGTCCGATTTGTTACATATCGCAATACATGAACCAGATAAATATCGCTACACATACAGTCCGATATGTTACATATCGCGATAGGTTCAGTCCGATACGATATATATCGCGTTGCGCATAGACCATTACGTTACATATCGCGAAACATAAAGCCGGTACGATATATATCGCGATACGTGTAGTCCGAAGCGAAGACGCATCGAGATACACGGTTCCAATGAATACAGATTCGGTGTGAGATTCTAGACCAAAGCCTAGTCTCAAGGAATAGGGGTCCCGCGATCCCATCCGGGCTTACTTTGTCTAATCTTATCTATAAATATACAAGACTGACTATGTTCTTTATAAATCACACGAAAATGAGTTTCGTATTTTTTACGATAGATTGATAATTGCACTTGCAACAAGTAAAACAGATGCATTGAATGACAAATTGCTTAACGTCGTGAATCAAATGAGAAACTAAGAAAGCTTTAATTTCGCTCTTCAACAAATAGATATATAATCTATCAGTTTCATTTTAAAATCACTTACTGTATTAGTTTGAAATAAGATGCGATGATAAACAGACAAAGTTATTTTGCTGAATCAGCAGTTTTCAATTTTCTAAGTGTTCAACTTTGTAAGAAGAAGTCACGTGGTACTAGACTGTTTAATGATTGTGTTTCTAAATAGTTCGGTTGATCATTCAGACTTGTTTATCAATTATTGGTAATATTTACCACCCGATGTAATCATTTTAAGGCCAGACGAAACAGTTTAGTGTTGAAATCTGAGAATCTAGACAGAGGGCTGAATTTGGTGAGAAAAATATGCTTTAGTCAGCGAATACCAGGGAAAATACACTACTTTACTCAACTTTATAACCGGTCAACGCAGTTAATGCCGAATAAGTATTCCATGGACAGGACAATATTACTTTCTTTATTCAACATTTTACAGACGAAGCATTTAATTAATGCCACATTATGACTATTGTAAGCTTCACTTATTCTACAATATCATGTAGTTTTACATTTTATCCGTAAGTTTTCAAATACTATGATTATTGAATGTTTTTAGTCTTATATGTTTTATTGTTTTATGGACAAGTAAGACTAAATCAAAGTACTCAAAGTGCTCATTGAAACTGAACATACTTAGACTTAAACTTTGAACTGCACCATTTTACGGGAATCAGTTTAACGATTGCATGGCGGATGTAGAGAAGCGTAGTACTTCGGTCCGCGTCAAAATTCATGAGCGCCTAGCGAGTGTTTCCAAAACAATAAATGTTGAGCAGTGTAGAAGAGCATATCAAAAAGTGACTTCTATTGGAAAGCAAAAACTAACGGAACGGTCAATCCATTTTCTTCACTTTATTTACCTTACCACGCGCTTTCAAAAGCAAAAAAAAAAAGAAGAAAATAAATTAGCCCAGATCTATCTATCCTATTTAATGAGCATGTAACCAGTACACTTTTTACCCCAACCACTTCTTACACCATATCAAAATATCGCAACAAAGAGGTATTGGATGCATCTAAAGTAGTATCAAAGTTCTACCAGAATGTATTTTGATAATTCGATTACCCAGAAATTGTTACTATAACTATCGACAGGATTTAAAACTGAAAGCAGTCATTAAATTGGTTAACTTTCAGAATCCATAAACAAATATTACATTGAAGTGCTTTAGAAATTAAGTGCACATAAAAGTGTTTCTGCAACCATACTTTGTGATTGAATATCGAACACATCCACTACCAGAGACAGCACATTCTTGTTATATGTAAAATCTTACTTCACTATTTAACAGCAATATAAGTGGTTAACCATACATAACGAAGACTGAAAATAACTAGCAATTGACGTGATAAATGTTTAAGAACAGATAATAACAATAGCACTAGAGAGTTATTACCTCAACGATAGAACAACATTACAATGTTTTAGATTTCAAGTGTTTGTGTTGGTGTACAAACGTATACTTATCTTGCAGGATAGATATTATATTTCAACTTCCATAGATCGGAGGCCTATATGAACATGTATACAACATAATATTGTCATACATTGTAATATTTGACAACAATGTCGTTTTTCCATCACATGTGGAGAAGTTGCCGATTCCTTGTGGAAGGGTAAATTAGTAGCGAGAGACCTCATTGTATTGTGCTACTTGATTAAAAAAGCTAAAAATTTTAGATATTTATAACATACAATCATCCTTTGTGTTAATTATGAATTAATTCAATTATTTTATTGAGAACTTTTAATATATTCACATACCTGAAAAAGACCAGGTCAATCTTTATGTCATATCTGACAATGTCATTGTATCGTGCCATCATGTTTAGAATCCCAACTTCCGTTTTGGCGGCCATTTTGAATGTTTATTGTGTATTATATTTGATCTCAATATAAATAATAAAACCTTCAAATATGAACAAAATTACTATAATTACAACCATACGAAACAACCCCATGCCATATTTTATAATTTTCGGAAGGAAACAATGACAAATCGGCATATCTTAAAAGTAAACAAATTATACGAATTTCCGAAAATGAACATGACACAATTAGAATACGAAAGTAGAAATATCCTTTGGTGTTCAATTGAGCAATATAAACACATGTGAAGTTATTGCTTATTTAGAAAATAGCACGATACAGTGACTAGCACGATACAATGGTGTGCAACTTTACTGGATCGAATACCGTCGGGTGAATTAGCCCCCGTATATAACTAGGGGGGGGGGGTCTGTTTTTTTTTAACGGCGTTAAACCCAAATAAAATAAATTCAAAGTTCTGACACCAATATGCGAATGAAAACATACAAGTAAAGTAGCCTTACTTGGTGTATCTATTCTTTGGGGGGGGGGGGGGGGTATTATACTCACTTCCATTTGCTTATTTTACTTCGTATCTATCATGGTAAGCTCGGACTTACATGAATTGCATGGCAGAATAAACCTACTAACCCAAAGTGTTGTTGTTGTTTACAAACTTCATCTTGTAGGACGGTCGATGATGACGAAAGTAAAGACAAGTAAGAACTTAGTATATACATGGTTGTAGAAATTTGTGTTGAAACATTTCCATAGAATCTCCGCCATACACAATACAATGATTATTTTATAAGGGACCATGTGTTGACGTGATTTCAGACAAATTGGATGAGATGATTGATAAATAACTTGACATTTATCGCGTGTGGATGAAAACACGTGGTTTTTCATTTAGATTCCTACAGCCCATCTTCGTGCCAATCTAAAAGAAATTTCCTGGCGATGTTTCTGGCGAAAAATATCTTAAATCATGACTGTTGGATGGATTTAACGTAGTAATAATGATTTAATCGCTTTTTCATGACATACTAATCATGCAACAATACAAAATAAAGGGCGTTCTGCTTGCCGCCACAATCACCTGGTCCCAAGATAAGGCGCAACAAAACACTGTACATACCAAGTCACGTGATCAAAATAAAAACGATACTTATATATTTATATATTGGTTCCGAAAACGATAGAGTGAAACTATAGTAAAAATCTGAGTATTTTGTTTGCAATGATTATATATATGTTGATTGGTGTTTATATGGATGGGTTGGTGTTTACGTGGCAACAACACTTGTTGAAATTCGGAGTGGATGGTGAATAGATTAAACAAAAAGTTTACAACGAATATTTTAACCAATTGGAATGTAAAACTTTTTATTCACGATTCTTTCTTTATAAAACTAATATGGTTCCACATAAAATTGTATAGATCAATATATCTAATATTTTGGCCTGAATTTCTGGAATGTATGTACCAAGTGAGTGCAAGGTTGTGTAGCATGTTTTAAAATCAATAAATAAGAGAGATATCAACAAAGCACACGTTTGAATGATTTATGAGGCATTTTCTATACATATTTACTGGTGTATAATCAGACAGATATGTCGAATGAATTCTAAGAACTTCTTATTCTAGTTTTAATTTTTCAAATGGATTTGACAAATCGGGTCAACTGGTATTTGGAAACCGCTGCCAGAAAGTCTAATTTGACTTCCAATGTCACGGAGGATTTTACGAAGACTATGTAATTATCACTTAATTGAATTCTGATGTATTTTAAAATGTCTGCTTCGTAGTGCATGAACCCAATTAAAACTCCAAAATGCAAGTTTTGCGAAATGAATTATCTATAAGCACCGAGTTTCTCATAGAAAAACTGCATGCAAAATAAATCTTATTGCAAAATATATTGGCTATAAGGCTCAAAATGTCTTGTAGAAATTTGCTTGAAAACCAATTATGTAGTTTCCATTCAAATACACCATGTAGTCATAGATAATGGACAAATTTTGTTGTAACATTCGGAATGCTTCGGATTCCATTCACTATGTATTTCATGATAAATGACAAAGAAAATGTTATGTTAAAATCTATCAATTTCAAATGCAGTGTGTTGCTTGGAGAGGAGTTGGAATTCATTATAGTTTAATCAAAGTAACATTAAGTGATTAATACTATGTCAGTTACTCTTAGGAATAATACTTGTAACAATTAGACGGCAGCATGCACGAGTGTCTGTGTCAATTCATTGAAGTCACACGATACTCAACATCCTATTGACATAGATGTCGTTTTTTATAACACGAAAGCAGTTTGTTTATCTGTTGTCCATTCGGACCATTCGACAGCTATGATCATTTAAGGGCCGCCCTATAGATAGGGGAGAGTAGGCCAGGAGAACCGGGCATTTATATCCCTACTCCTCATATTTCGAATAATAATTCCAGGATCTTTATAGTGCTCATACACTTCTCGCCCATTTCTTGTGATTTTCTAAGCACAGAACTGAACTTTTTATTGGGATGGCGACACTGAAAAAGCGTTTCTGAAACATCGGAAGGCGGATTCGAGTTCTAACCACGACCTTCCGATGGGTAGTCCAGTCTTTTACCACTGCACGAACGATCCTCCCCGAAATTAGAGGAAGGAACGCTGATTATATATAATTGCTAAATTTGAAGACTTTGCTCAAATTTAAACAACTGATAGGTTCATTTTAAACTAAATCTTGCAATAACCAATTTAAGGCATGTTTTGAGACCTTTCCATTACTCTATAATGTGCCAGACCCTGATATACTCTTACATTAACACTTCTTACACAAAACAACCATATAATAGCAAGTAGAATACTAGTATTTAACATACAGTACAACATAACCAGCGCGGCCCTTTATGGAGC